>JAQMCW010000016.1:16432268-16456211 GCA_030068335.1 Chrysichthys cranchii | reverse complement strand
CTTCCTGATAATACACATGGAATTCCTGATGACGCTTTTATGAACCAATGGGAAGCGAGTTTCCAAACCCCATTAGACATGGTCGACTTCAGTTGGATGTAACTCGGTCGTTTTTTTGTCCGATTTCAACAAACCACGCCTCATTTTGAAGGCCTTTAGATGGACGATGTGGAAGTAACAATAACTCACTTTGGAAAATTTCCTCATTCCGACTCATTATGCCAGCACGGGTCATGTATATAGGAAGAAACAAAATTCAAACAGTTCACCAGACAGAAAAACATGAGTGAAGCAAAGATCCCGGATCCACAAAAAAAAAAAATGGGAAGAATTATTTAAAGGTATTAAAAAAACATGAAATTTATGGCAATGCTATGAAGAGTCCGGAAAAATATCTCCATTTAAATCACGGAGTCAGCAGGAAAGCTAATATGCTAGAACTACTAATGATATCAACAAACCTCATAATCTCATGATCTTCAGTCCTTTTGGTAGAAACCCCTTCATGGAACCAGGAACCGGTCACTTTCGTTCCAAAGAACCCTCACAGGAACATTTTCTTTTTTTTTTTTTAAAGCACAATGCCACATTTTCTCTGTTAGGAATTAATAATTGTGAGACCTGACGCGCACAAACCAACCAAAAAGGTAAAAGGTAGACTCGTAATAATCCCTGCGAATTTTTTGGTGTCGTTATTATTCTGACCTGAAGTCATAATCACACGCAGAGTTAAAAATAAATAAAAAATTAACCCCTCCACCCACCCCCACCTATTGTAGAATTTGTTTTTTCCATTCAAACACACCCTGTAATGTGCACAAACACTAGCGTCGGATGACACCTCCACACCCTTCCCTACCGGATTACCACTTTGTTCATTCAGATTGCCGGCTGTTTCTTTTCAACACAAAGACGTCGCAATAAAAGGCAAGAAGAGCGCGGAATAACAGACCCAGGGAATTAAACCACACGTAATGACTTCCAACACTTAAAGACACACCGAGAGAGGCTCGCGCACAAGCCGACACAAGTTCAGACGCTGTTCGGGACAGCGGGGTGAAACGGAGGTTAATATAAATATAAACGTTGCAACAGGACGCAGATCTAACGTCGTTTATTGGGTTAGTTAACATGAACAAACTGAACTTCGGCGCACATTCAGAGTTAACCTCAACGTTAAATGTTAATGGACTCCATTGGCTACTGAAAATAAGTCCAGGCAAATCTGCAGAAATAAAGTTGCTCCTCAACACGGATAACTTCCTGAACTCCAGGTGTAAACACTAGAACTTGTTTTTCCGCCTCAGTTCTGCCAATTTTTACCAACCGCAAATATGTCAATTAAGACGTCGTTCATATTGACAGTTATTTCGACTCAGCAACGGTATGAACGTTCGTTAAGGCGTGTGTTGGCTGTTTAGCTTTTTCTGTTGTTTTTTTTATAAACTGATAGAAGTGTTGCTAACGATGGTTAATGTTAATGCTGGCGTTTAACTAATGCGTGAAACACGAACACCTCATTTACGGGAACTTTAATGGAAAGTAGTGCAGAAAAAAATAGAAAGCAAACACACAAAAACAAATCTATCGTGCCGAACCGACTCAGGGAGAGTTCGTTGGAACTTTATGCTGGCGTTTATTTTGTCCCAATCTTCGCAGTGTTCATTTGAGGTTAATTACTGAGCTCAGATGTAGAGTTTAAATAGCTTTATGCGTAGTTCAAGGTTAACACCAGAGCCCGGTTTCTCCGACGCTTCTCAATGACACGGACGCTCTTACGCAAATGATCGCTTTAGCGTTGAATGACATTTTTACAGTCTCTGTACAGTCAACTCTGTATTGAACACTCTTGGTTAACACCAAAACAAAAAAACAACCCGTCCTAAATTAAATCTGATTTTTCAATGAAAACTTCAACCTGCACCGAGTCGAAGTGGAGTCGTGACTCGAGTCAGCGTGTTGATAGAAACCGCGTACTTTCCAAACTTTTTCGTTTAACCCCAGAAAATCGCGCTAGAATTTATTCCGCGTCACATTCCGCAAAAAAAAGCACGTTTTATCTCGTCTACGAGCAGATCAGTCAGTCAGAGACCCCTCGTGACGCTCGATTCCACCACAAAAGCATTCCACGCTTTCTTTGTCATCACGCATACCACAGCGGCCGCTACAAATACACGGGGAGTGCTCACACACCCTTCTAATCCTGCTGGAACACGCCCTGTGTGGAGACAATGTGTAATAGTTGGTAAACCAACTCCCCTCCCTCCCCCCCGTACCCGAGCTGAATTATTTTCATATCTACGACAGAGATCGTTTGCATTAGCACATGTGACAGTCGCGGCCTCCCACGCGAACAAACATGCGCTGCAGGTGAAACTGCTCGCTAATTACCTCAGCAAGCTGGCGGTGGTTCTCCTGGCCCTGACGGGAGGGGGGAAGGATGGAAAGTGTGCTTTGGAAGCTGTTCAAGATTAACATGTCAGAGAGAAATGATTACCTGGCAACCCACACGATTCATTTTGGTGAAAGTGCAAACGAACACTCCATTTAATACTCCAAACCATACGACACAGAAAGCGCTAAAGGCCCGAGAGGAAAAAGAGTGTCATAAATGAACCTGCATATCCATCACCAGCTTTACTCCATTTCTCAGTTTTTAGGGTTTTTTTTTTCCTTGGTTTCCCCCGTAGCACCGTACCAAAGTGGAACAGAAGAATTACAAGGAGACAGGTGCACAGGGTGTTTGTATATTTTTCTTAGGATGTGGTTGGCCGGACGGAGAACAGATCCGTAAGCGCACAGCTGCTTCCCATCGACGTAATTAGCCATCATTTCAATTTACAGGGAGTAGCAGTGACCTCCAGGACTCTCGTCGAGCGCGCATGAAGGAATCGATTGAAGCGCCGGGTGGTTCTGGTGCAAAACGTTTAATCCAACTATCCGTAACTTGTCAGAGGTGGAAGGGTTACGGAGCAGAGATCACGGCAAAGCCTTGACGCTCGCCAACTGGAACAACTTTCCAACTGTTGCGTAATTGCTCAGCGTGTTCTCTAAGTGCTCCGTTGTTTTAATTGTGCTGATAATGAGACTCGCTGTTATGCTGCGTGATTTAGTTCTTCTTCCTGATTCGAAAGTGTTTTGGAAATGTGTGTGTGTGTGTGTGTGTGTGTGTGTGTGTTGGTGAATAGGATCTACAGTTTGGACAACTAGTGCAAATATGAACATCCTCAACTCTTCTCATTGGGAAACTTGAGGAGTAAACGACGCAGACGAGGAGAAACACGTTACGGTCACTGCTTGGATAACAAGATCCTGAAACCCCATTTCGATCACGTTATCTGGTTTATGCCCACATTAAAATGTGTGTTTAGCATAAATCAGTCATAGAGGCAACTCTTCTTGTTGGCTCAGGTTCAGCGGTGGTTAAACGGCCAGAACCGCATGGCAGGAAACCGAAGTGCTTTTTCAGCTTTAAAATGACTTTCCCACAAAATGCAGCAATGTAATCAATGGCCGCGAGTCTGAGGTGAATTCAAGCTGTGTTCATCACAACGTCATTTAATGAATCCTGCTTAAACCTTCCTCAGAATTACCCCAATTGTCTCATTTCCCCTAAATCTAAGAAATATGACCTCAATACACAGTGACTGACTCCAGGAAGGATGTGCTAGCTTTTCCTTCCTGGCAAGCGTGTGAGAAATGGAAAACACCCAGGGAGAAAATGTAGTTTTCTCTACAAAAAAAAAAGAATAAAAGAAGGAAAGAAAGAAAATTTATGTTAAAAAAGCAGCACTATTTGTAATGCTACCTTTTTTTTTACTTCAAAGAACTTTAAACTACTTTTCATCAGAGAACTCCTTTGAAAGCTGCGAAATCATTTCATGGCCTTGTTCACCTGGTAATTAATCCGTCAGCGTACGGCGAGGGTTGGCATTTCCTCGTGTAATAACTCAGCCAAGTTCTAAGCTAACAATTAGCAAGCGAGCGTGGATAAGAACTCCAGGTTAATTAGAGTCGGGGCATCCTGAAACCCAAAGAGCAGCGCTGAATGTTTTGCACGGAACGTCCTGTTCTTTAAGTGATTCCCCACACATCCATAAACATCTGGAGCATCGCTGGTGCCGAGCGCTTTAATCGGATTATTATTTATCCAAAACGACTGGTTGTGTACTGCAGCTCACGCAACCCACGCTGCCAGATACTTGTGATGCAGCAGATTTACTCTCCGCCCGACCCGTGACGCGTTTCCCCTTTCGGTATCCGCACAGACCCCAGAGCCGCTTTATCCATCCATGAGCTCAGTTTGTAAACTTTTATCAAACGGAAACGGCCATGTTTTGTTCACTTCAGAGTTCAAAAAGAGCACCGGCACCTGAACCTGACTCAAACTCTTATAATAAATCTTTAAAGATTTTAAAAATAAAAATTTAAACAGAAAAAATAAATAAAAACAGGGACTGTTATTGAATTTATGAACAGAGAGAACGAGTGATCTGGATTTATAGCTGACAAGACGCATATGGGAACATTGCTCAAGCAAAAATGGCAGACTTTATAATAATTCAACCTGCAGCGATTTTGCAATAATAGCCATCTTGTCTCAGGGAATTGTCTCATTTCTGTCTTTGTGAGACGACTGTTTTACGTCTTGCCCTCTTTTTCGCTCCATTCACGCCCCGTAGAGGAACCTTTTGTCAGCTCTCATCATGTGCCCTTCATGGCCACCATCAGTGCTTTGGGATTCTTGAAATTCCTCCTGCTGAAACACCAAAAATACAAAAGATATCAAGATTCCTGAGCTTTCCAAGAGCAGTTGTCAAAAAAAAAAAAAACCCACACACCTCTGTTATAGAGAAAGAGTCACATTCCTGAGCACAAGTGGAAGCGTGGTCATCCATCAGCGAGCAATAATTGCTTCATACAATTGCCTTTGAGGAAGCAGGAGGTCAGGGAAAGCAGGGCAGGGCTTGGGAAAAGGAAAACCACTCATAATTTGTCGGAATTTTCATGCGAACGAGACTTTGTGAGGTCGAAAGAAAGTTCTCGCGACTTTAAAATTGAAAACATTTTATTTTCAGCAGCAGGGATGACTCAATTACTCAGGTAAGGGTCTCAAGAACAAACAAAAACACCTCTCCAGACACTAAGAATAACAGAATAAATCCTGATTACGCGCAGAGCATACCAAAGTATGGAGGAATGGGGGGGTGAGGAAGAGGCATCAGGTTTTCGGAACAAGGCTGGAAATCTGGAGATGGATGACAGGGGAAGGAAAGTGAAAAGAATCTCTTCAGGAGGAAGCTAGAGGAAGAACTAGGGGTAAAGCTGGAGAGGTCATGAGAATGTCCACACATTTGCAACGATGTTATTTATGTACATGATATTAAACTTTCCGAAGGATAGTCCAAAAAACATTATGCCGTTGAAGGTCCTCTCAGTGTCGTAGAACCTCCCTGCAGCATGCGTGACGTTACCAGGACGTTCTTCGAAAGTTACGCAGGAGACGGAAATCAGATATCCACTAAGGTTCCAGAGATGAACTGGACCCAGAGGGAAAGGGATGAGTATGTTGGAAGGGCAGAGAGAGGAACACAGAGGACATACTGGGCATGTCGGATTTTAATAGCCGCCAATTCTACTCTTCCTGGCTCTGCCGCTACATGACCAGCTGATGAAGTCAGACAAACTCCTAAAGCAAACACAAGAGGAGCCAAGAACTTGTTTTTCTGCCTTCGGGGAGTTTCAGTGCAGATCCTGTGCTCAATCCAATGCAGTCATTTCCACCAACACACCATGTGTTTAAAGGTCACGTGATAGGATTTGAACTTTTGTCACAGGATGGCCCCCTGAAACCGAGAACTGTCACTGGGTATTAAAGGGCATAAAGGAGTCCACGCCTGAATCCAGACTCTGGCGACTGGTTGATCCTCAGCGTGGGGATTACATCAGATTAAAAAGAGGAGAGGTTTTAAGGTGTAGCCTTGTTGGGTCACAGAAGCATTCGTGTAGTGTAAGAAGTCAAACAAAGGGGGGGGGGAGGAAAAGATTCAGATTGAAAACAGAGTGTTTTTATCTCGATGAGGTCCTTTTGGTCCAGGTTTTAGAGAGAGAAGTTTGTTGGAGACGCTGAACAAGTCCTAAAACCTGATGCAGGGGTGCTGAAAATGCTGTTTGTGTAACGCTGCAAAGTTTTCCAGGACGGATTAGCTACATTAGAAGCTCAGGTGCAAAACTAACGAAGCAGACACCAGACCCCAAAATTCACCAAGGACAGGGAAAGTACACGGAAATCTACGGCAATATTTATTTATTTATTTATTGATTGATTGATTGATTGATTGATTGATAAAATTCCTCCTTATAAGGGCGGCACAGTTTCATCCTGAGCTCAGCTTGTGTGTGCTGGCTAATTAATCGGTGTTTTGTGTGGTAATTAACACGTACAGTAAATTAACACACTAAATTGCACTCAGTTGTTCATTGAGATGGACCAGCGTCCAATCCTGGGCGTATTCCTGCCTCGTGCCGTCGTGTTCCCGGGCTTCACTGTGACTCTGACCCCCAAAGATGAATAAATGAATGAATGTTCATTTAAAATATGAATATGTTTAGGAGCAGGGAGAGAATTACATGAAGTATTAGAACGCCTCGGCGCTCGGGCTCGCTCTCTTTCCCGAGGTCAGAACCCACCGCGTTCCATGCGCCTTTCAAACTCGTGTCCATCCTGTGTTCAGATAATTACATTCCCTGGCTCTACATCTTCAAGTCATTATAAATACATAAATCCACGCCGGCCGAGGAAAATGAAGTCTCATCCGAATCTACTTCCACCGCCACCTCGCAGATAAATACTCAATCTATATGTAAATATGGCGCACGGGGACGGCAAGGAAAGCGCATTACACGTTTTTCTGTTTGATCAGCGGCCCCCAGAGCCGAACTTATGACTTTTAATGAAACGTGTTGGGCAGATAGGCCGAGAGTCCAAGAGAATTCACGCTTCAGAGAGCAGCGTGAAAATGCCAACAGGTCGGTGGCGAGATTACACTAACGCGGTGTCCAAAAGCAAGGCTTTGCGTCCTGATGGCTCAGCAGGTTTGCCATAAAACTTCAAGAGCAAGAATTAGATGAGAAAAACTCTCAGGGGAAAATATGTTTCCCGTTGATTATTTATTTATTTATTTATTTATTTATTTATAGCACTGGAAATTTAACAATTATAATAATAGTACTAATACTCGTAATGGATTTTACTGAAGGGTGCCAAGAATTTTAGACACTTGGCATATTCATTAAGACGGTAGGTCGTACCGGTATTGTGGAATCATACAGAGAAAAAAAAAATCATATTTAAAGAAGAATTTCGATTATAATTTCAATAATTATGCACATTTCAAGCATGCACCGCGCGTGCACTGCTTTTATTTATAACAATAAATAAAGTCTTAAAAGCAAAATAATAGATAAATAAAACCCTTTCAGCTCGGGGAATTTGCACAAGACGACTCGTATGAAATATTAGGGCGGGTTAAGGTAAAATACAGTCGATAAACAGGTCATATGTAGTCATTTCCCTGACTTCATCACACACCAGTCTAATAATTCACTAAGTGCATGATGGGTTGTGATTGAATGAGGTTCCAGCATGCAGAAAGTATGTTTGGTTTAGTGTTTAAGTGCATGTACGAAAAGGATTTAGAGCAATGAGGAAGGAACTTTGACACTCGGCGTTTGACTGTGATATTAATCATACAAAATTCCTCTCATGGCCCGTACTCCCAGCTGCATGCACTCAAAAACATCACGCTCGGGTGCTGATGTTGCAACAGGCTAATTGTGTTAGACAGCATTTATAATCGTATTACGACCCCTATTTTTCATTTCACTGAAAAAAATTACCCCCCCCCCACCACTTAATAATAAACATACATCTTTTACTTAAAATAAATAATTTCATAAAAAGGATGGGTAACCGTCCCGCGCCTAATTCCTGCACAATGTTTAGGCCGAGTGATGCTCTCCGTCCTCTTCCTGGTCCTGCAACGCTATGAGTACATAAACAGAGTGCTGAGCAAATGAGGCAACGTCTCCGTTCCTGCTCTCGGTGACAGAAATCATCCTTCTGGCCTGTGGAGACCTCACGCCATTCACCGCCGTTTCCATCCAAACACAACATGGCGAGTCGTTCAATCACAAACTCATTAGCGTCATATCAACCTGCTGTTCATGAAGTGTGTGGGACTGACAGAGCACCGGCATGGACGTGTGGTCCGGATAGACTGTGGAGGAAACCGTTACAGCCAGAAGGTTCTCCTCGTGTGTGTTATCAGACATCTGAGCGATCACTCGCCGTATAACCTGGGATTAGAAATGAATCCCTATGTGCAATTATTCCTGTCTCGCACACACGCAGACACATACACACACTCTAATGAGGCGTAACACAGAGTCCTGGAGGGCGAGAACAGCCGCGCAGATTTTCATCCGAATTTTAATCCCAGATGCTGATCAAAGCAGTGAGAACCAGTGCCAATGTCGTGCCAATCAACACACACACACACACACACACACACACACGCACAGCACAGCACAATACAAAGTATGATTTAAATACAATACTGATGTCCAGTGGATCTGAACCTCTGCAAATTCACTGTCCCTTTGAAACCCGTCTTGAAGTTTTTCTTTATCTACTGTACCTGTTATGCGTGGAAGCTTTGAACAAAACATGTCCTCACTTTTCTGTCCTTAGTGGGCACTTGCGAGACGGGGCAAGGCCTTTTTGTGGTACTTTGAACACAGGATAGGCATACGAAAACGGACTGGATCGTCAAAGGAAATGACAATATAGATACCTTGGTAAAATATCTTTAGCTTTCCATTACAGCGTCATATCTATGGCCGAGGATGTCGCCGAATTGTCGCGGCTCGTTTTTGGAATATCGCTACTATCGAAAATGGTGACTCACTCTTCGGCACAGAGGATTCTGGGAATCATGAGCCGGCCCCTTTAAGAGTCGTGACACAGCAATCCAAAGTGAAACAGCTTCTCTCATCTGTTGTTTATAGAGAACAAACAGAGTCACCACAAAACCTGTAACCTAACCTCACGTGTTTTCACAGCATCCGGTCACAAATCCTCCATGATTGCTCTCTGAAAGATCGATGGTTTATGAAGGCTCGATGTAGATCCGCTTCCAATAACGTGTTAGCAAATAATGTGACAATATACAGTCTATTTCTCAGCAGTGCAAACAAGTGCACGTCTCGTCCACCATTTTTACTGTGTGGAAGACCTCCACACACTTTGACCCGAGAGCGCAAAGTCACCGTTCACCAGTAATTAGCGGAATACTTAAAAATATGCAGTAAGTAGGTGAAAATAGAAATATGCCGCTCGGTCGCAAAACGTTGTTGTAAAGTCAGCATGTTTTTGAAGACAAACTTGTTAACTTGACAAGAAAAAGTACATACGCCTGACGGACTGCCTTTTGAAGAGGCTCAGTCGTGTTTATTCTCATGGGAGTCGAAATAATGCAAATAGTGTCGGAAAAAAACATTACGTGTTTCGTAGCGCAGTCCAAAATTACAGATGGCACCTTTAAACCGTTTGCGTAATGGTAATCTCATTTTGTTTGTCTTTTTAATCTTGTGTTGAAAGACATCTCGCGTTTGGGCCCCGACGTCTTACGCAATCCTGTGTTGCATAATGACAAAACACACGACATGTTGCGTTCCTGGCACTTTGTGTGCACGTGTGTGTGCTTGTGCAAAACAATTCAGCATTAGATAATGAAAATAGAGTTCACCTGATGGTGCGTGTCACTGTGTATAAATCGTCCAAAGTGTAAAGGTGGGAGAATCGGCCATCTCGGGATCTGCACACTCGTGGAGGAACCTCCTACCCACGACACCACCACCACCACCACCACGACATCTTCATGTAATGAACTTGTTAACTCGATTTTGGAGCTCGGGGAGCTACTGGGAAAAAAGTTGGCCCAGAACTCCGAAATGACTTCATCTCCTTCACCAAGAACACATAATTATGACTAAACCTAATCCTGCCCTCTTTTAATAACCATTGCTTGCTTTGTTGCAGGTCCGTCGGGCTCGTCAGAGTGACATTACGCATGTTTGTACACTCAAGTACACGGGCGCTAACCTGCCATTATGTGCCCTAATCCTTTAATCCAGTTTTACAAAGGCAGAAAAGAAAAAAATCTCACCCGACTGGCAGAGAGAGACAGAGAGGGCGGAAGGGGAGGTAAATCCAGAGCACGCTCATAGACATTTCTGTGATTTACACTGACAGGATGTTAAACTTTCAGCACATTGCACTTAAAAACACAAACTGAAACTACTGCAGTTGGTCATTAGATAGAGGCCGCAGGGCAGCAGGATCTGATTGCTTTCTAACGAGGTGATTGTTGCCCTTGTGGCCACAGCATGAGGAACAACATCTGAATCACTCATAAGTGTCCAGTCCCAGAATTCTCCCCATTTTAGTGTAAAGTGGGCGGGGCTAAATACATTTTTAAAATCCCTTTGTAAATTTCACCATCACCAACCACCAGGCGGATGTGACCCTCCCCTCACACTTAGATTAAATATTCCTAATGGGAGGCGCTGAGGTTAATCACACATGCTATGAATGTTAGGCCACGCCTACAACCATTTTTTACGACCTTTTATTACGATCTAATGCACAATCAGAACTGGGCAGAGTTGTTATGTATTGGCACCTAGTCTTTTGCTTGCTGGTGTTTAGTCCCTGTGACGTCATCATCATCTTTGTGTCATGGTTTTTTGACTAATAACCGTCATGTGACTCACCACGGTAGACGTGAGGAACATGACAGCACAAATTGGTTGATGGCGTCACCTTCAAATCAGTTGTGCCCCATGCTAGTGCCCGAGCTATGTGAGAAAAGAAACAAAACAAAAGGAAAAAAATAAATCGAAACCAACAAGGATATTTGGGAAAGTAAATGTATATTCACCCTTTTTTTTTTGGCACTATTTTATATCATAGGCCCGCTAGAGCCACCTGGCATCATCTTCAGAATGGATCATCCCATCCTGGTCCATGAGGGGTGATATGGAAGTTAAGAGATAAATAATTCAGGCAACTCGTCAGTGTTTTATTTATTTATTTGTTTTTTCTTGGACTCAACTTGTGCATCATTCTGATATATTTGCGCTTTAAGTACAAAAGAGTACAAGAGTTCTTCCTCTTGGACCATGTTCCGGATCATATCCTGCACGGTCTGGTTGGAAAGACGAAAGGTTTCGTACCTCATACGGAAAATGTCCCGGTGTCTGTCTCACTTTCTGTCTCACTGCCAGGTGAGAAACACTTTTGCTCCCTGGTGGCTTATTCTCTCTCTCTCCGTCGGCGGCAGCAGCAGGACGGCTGTCTCATTAGGGCGGCCGCGGACATCGGTGCAGGCCTGGGGGAGCCTCTGCTCCTCTCGTTTAGCTTCATCACTGTCATACATCTGTCAAAGCCCAGGGTTCTCACAACTCATTATCCTGCTCTCTCTTGGGCTCACACATACACACGCACACACACACACACACACACACACACACACACACACACACACACACCTCTGAATACCTGTATATCTGTACAGTGGTAATGTAGATGACCTAAAAATGTAAATTGTGTTCAAATCGAATGGTTGCTGGGTTTTTTTGTTTGTTTGTTTGTTTCCTTGTTTCTTTGTTTTTTTGTCGTTGTTTAGTATTTTTTTTCACTTCTGAGGCAAAATGGAGTCCCATTTGGAAGGCAGCTGCCCTCTGAGCCTCTTATTTTGACCAAATTTAGCCAAAATTCTGAGTCACGAGTCGACAGACATGAGGAGGTAAATGCAAGTAAATGTTCTGCCTTCCAGTTAGCTAAAAATCATATTTGTATCTGGATTCACATGTCCATCTGCTCAAAGCTGCTCTTCTGAGAGCACACAGACGGGTAATGTTTACACTGATATCATCAGGTCAGCTAGCTAGCTAGCAATAGCAGTGAGTATTAAGGGCAATTATGAAAATGGACAAAGCCCCCATGTACTATTTTTAGCAACAATGATGACGACGACGATGATGATGATAAACACTGATGAACATGGCTTAAAAATTCAATTCATTAATCCTGTCAGGATAGTTCCTGTTAGCTAACTGTCCATCAATATACAGATTTATTTAAATAACTTAAAATTCCTCAAGCATTTAATGGTTAATATTATAAATGATTATGAACACAACTTAAAATTCCTCTCAGGTTTCCTATCAAGTTAGTTCACGTTAGCTAGCAGGCCAGCATAACCGGTGAAGACTATTAACATTTATTAAAACAAATAATAATTTTTTTTTAAAAACCCTCTCAGAAATCCTGTTGGGTTGTCTCAAGTGAGCTAGCTGGCTAGCATTAGCAGTGATTACAGAGGACGTTCGTGAACACGGCTTAGTATTTCTCTTTCTCCAACCTGAAACTGTCGGGTTAGATCCTGTTTGCTAGCTTGTTCGCATGGCTTCACAGAAATTCTGTCAGGTTTAAGCGCTGTTAAGTATCCTGTTTATTTCTTACAATTTTGCTAGCAGGCTAGCACTAGAAGTGAGGATTAAACAGTGAACATTAATGATTAGGTATTAAAATTAAAAAGATAACCCTTTTTTTTGCCTATATGAGTGTTTCTCACAAATATTCTTTCAGGTTATCTTGTGTTAGCTAGCTGGCTAATATTTGCAGTAAATACAATTGTCATTTATGAACGGCTAACACAGTTTCTCAGAAACCCTGTCAGGTTAGCCCATATTAACTAGCCGGGAAGCAATAACAGAGAGGATTTTCTAAACATTTACTAATGACTCAAAATTCTCCCCATATATTTGCTCAGTTTTGCTCGTGTTAGTTAGCTGGCTAACAGTAGAAGTAATGATCGTGAACGATGTGCATTTGCAATTACGTCTTAAAATTCTTCAGAGTTTTGCATGCTAGCAAAGAAGTCATGAGAATGAACAGTGAGCATTAACATATGCATACTTGAATGCCAGTTACTACTTGCCAATTAGCCTTGATTAGCAAGTTGTACATTATAATGTGTTAATATGCTACATTATATACACCGCACGCAAGTCTGCACTATGAGTCATACATGTAAATGATTTTATTTTGAACATGTATGTGAAGTGGTTATATATGATGAATAGTCCTCACTCAGGCCTCAGATTATGTGCTCGTGTACTTAAAATACGCACTACACACTATAAACATGCACCTGGTTTTACATCCCAGTGTTGAATACTAGAGTCAGACTTTAAAAACACTGGTACGAGACCATCCCCCATCCGACACACACCTCATCAACATACATATTGCCACATGACTACAACGAGATGTTCTCCAGCTGTTTGTTAGAGCAGCACTGTTTGGCAAAATGGGATTCATTTATGAGGTTTTTAGTACAATGGCTGTAATTGGTCTCTGGGGGGCAGTAATGGGCCGCCTTTATGGATGTGCACCTGTGTTGCCGGACGAGATGACAAATTGGGGTGCTTTTGGTTGAACTGTGAGACAAATTGGCTGGGATGGTGAGTAAAACAAAACAAACTATTTGATATATGAGTTTAATGGCTTAATTGTACAAGCCATCATTCAGTATTTAGATGACCACTTCCCCAATATTTTTCCATTTACTCCTGGTTAAAGGAATTTGAAAGCGAGAGTGCTTCTTAACCCAGCTCTTGACAAACTGTGTTAAAGTAATAGCGTAATATGAAACCATATCAGACAGAGATTCATATCTAAAGCCATAGATTACTGCTGCTGCACAGGACAAATCCAAGCAGCATTAAAAAAATATGGTGCAACACTTTCATCATGGTGCGTTATGCGGACTTGAAGGCTCATGGTGCAATTTGGCTCTGGAAAGTATCTGAGCACTCGAATCCATAGCCTAATCTACATCGCCATGGTCTCTGATCGCACAGACATCAGACTTACCTTCTGTAAAGTGCTCAACGTCATCCTGTCACATGTGCAAGGCCTGGGGGATGGGGGGGGGGGGGGGGTGTTCTGTCCCCGCGGGGTCGGTCAACGAGAGAGGACTTCATCTTGAGTCACTGTGGTTGGCCAACTTTGACGCTAAAGTGTAGTTTGGAGGTGTGCAATAAAGCATCTCTAAATCGACCCACTTAGAATGGAATTTTAAAAAACCCAATTAATCAGTGTCTAAAATTAAGTATACAGTCATGACACATGAATCACGTATCTTCTGGTTTTGTTTACGCTGCCACAGCCATGTTTAGGTCATTCCTTCTGCATCCCAAACACACTCTTGTCCAGATCACATTATTCCCCTTACGGCCTAAAAGGCAGGTTCCTTATCCTGGTCCTGGAGCACCCACTGTCTTAGATGTTTTAGTGTTTTCCTGTTCCCAACACACCTGATTCACCTAATCAGCTAATTAAGAAGTCTTCCTGGGTTAAAATGGGTGTGTCTGAGCAGAGACCATAGTATGAACCCTGTCGTTTAACACTCTTTCAATTAAGTCCACGTGTCCAAAGAAAACCAGAGCTTTAGCTTGGGTAATTACAAATCTGTAAATTCTGTATCTGTATCCGGGGCTTGTTTGGTCGTTTGATTGTGCACCATTAGTGCAAAAGTGCTCGCATTATGCAATACTAATTCAGGCAGTACAGGAGCGGTGATGTGATGTCAGCAGGAACGTTCGAGATGAAGCTAACAGAGCTTGCTATAATAGTTGGTGTGACATTTCCAAATATGTACAAATATCTGAGGCCGTGATTGGAAAAACCTATTTTGCATTTTTTTTTTCTCCCTCTTCTTCTTCTTCCTAGCGTTAGTCCCGTGCCGTGCAGGGTCCACTGTCGTCACAGGCCATCCTGGCAGTGTGACATCCAATACGACCATAGAAACACCCCAACCGATGTGTCGCTCCGTCTGACGTTGGTACACTCATGGGCAATTTAGATTAGCCAATCTGCCTAATGAGCATGTCGTTGGACTGTGGGAGGAAACTGGAGTACTCGGAGGAAACCACACGGGTACACGGGCAGAACATGCAAACCCCACACAGAAAGGCACCCATGCCGAACCCGGGGCTCGAACCCAGGACCTTCTCACTGTGAGGTGACAATGCGAGGTGACAATCCAGGACCTTCTCGCTGTGAGGTGACAATGCGAGGTGACAATCCAGGACCTTCTCACTGTGAGGTGACCTCGCCACCGTGCCGCCCTTTTTTCTCTCCCAAAAGCAATTAAAAAAAACCCTGCTGATTACAGATATTATGAGAATCATGAGTGAAAAGCAGACTCTTAGAAATATGTACATGAAATTCAGGTTTTCTTTCTTTGCCTTCATTTGATTCGTCCCCTTTGTGTGTGATAACTCAAGCTGGCACGGACACCGTAAATCGTTCAAGAAGATGCTCATCAGACTAAATTCATCGCCGCATCATCTGAACTTGTGCTTCAACGGAAGGAATAAAGAGACACTCTCACCTTTAGTAAACAGGAGTTAACCTGGTCAACATCATGAACCAGCTTACATTTAAATAATGGTGTAGAAATACTGCGTGTTACATAGCGAATATTGAATATTCAAGATACTGAGCATTGGTTTTTTTTGTTTTTTTTTTAATCCTAAATATAAAACTTGAAAAAACTCCCACATTATCCGTATGGTCTGAGATTTGTGAAGCCTGCTACACTTTCCATGAACAGTAACCCTCCAGTGGAGAGAGGTTTGAATCCTTTAGCTGCACAAAAGCTACGTGCAAGTATGTGAATACTGGTCTTGAAGTAACACTCAACACCAGCCTCCAGTCAAAACTAGTCCTGGTCTTGGATTTGGTTCTTCTTCAGGACGAAACATTTCTTTATTTCATTTAGTAACCCACTAAGCCAAATGCACGACCATTAAGAAGCCCTACGAGAAACATAAACTCTCAAAAGCTCAAAACGTCGATGCAGATTTATTCTCAACCTGGAGGACTTGCACTGAAAGTCTGATCTCATAAATCAGCCAGAACCTTGTTTTTTACGAGCAAGGCCCCATCTCAGCAAGGAGGTTGAAGAGAAAACTTAAAGTCTTAAGAGTGCATAAAGCTGTCTGTCGGCTGCAGTCACATCTTCGAGAGCACTTCAGAGCAATCATCATCATCATCATCATGATCATCACCTCTTGTCTTGCGTTGAATCATCAGCACGCTCCTGTTTTTAACGATAGCCGTAAAGTTATTGTTTTAGATGTTATAATATACACTCCATATAAAATACTGCTAATTCTGCTAATATCATTTTGAAACGCACTGTGATGTGACTTTCTGCCAATCATGATCCTCCCGGGACACGTTCATCTTTCAGCAGAGACTCGCTGTTCAGCTGCTCAGTCGTCCGGCCCGTAATCCAGCTCGTAAGTGTCTGAGGACGTTTAGTAACGCACAGCTCAGCCTTGTATTTCACTTTTACTGGCTAGCACCAGACACAATTCTCCACACACACCAACGCAGCCAAGTGTCTGAGTAATGCATACGGATCCCAGCTGCTCTCAGAACAGCCGAAATGTGCTTTATCAGGGAATCCCACCATCCAAAAAACAGTTTTGGGGCAGCACGTCCCTGTGAAATCCGTACGAAAGCTATTTATGCGTGGAGAAAAACAAGTTTCTCGAGCGTGCAATCCGGTTCTGCGAAGAGTTTGCTTTCGCTAAAGGGACAATTTTGACCGAAATCAAATGTACACAAGTCTCCAAATGTCCTCAATCAGACAAGACATGTTTGAAGTTCACTCCTTTCGTTTTTGTGCCAGAGCTGCGAGGCTAATTTTGCTAACAAATAAGGACGAGATTGTTTGTTGCAAACAGTTTACCATCGCCGTGCCTTTTTCAGGGACTTGTTTACGCACTTTCCGACTCGCTGTTGTTTATAAAAACACAAAAAGGACGCCACAGAGCTTAAAACCGACGCCATATCGGATTACTTCCTTCTTCAGCACATAATTCACTTTGTGTCACTTCGACTCAGGAAGGAGGCGATGTAAAAGACGTCTGGCAGAAATGATGCTGATGACAATATACAGTAGGTCTAGGTTGATTGATGTATGTAGTTATCGATATGTGCACACTTATTTAAACACTGTCGAAACCGTTTATAAAAAATCTCTTCTGAGGTGAATTGGTGATGTGGGGTGCTAAAGTGGCGGTGCTTGTTAGTTATGTTAGGTTTTCTAACTTTAATGCAAGAAAAAAATGAATAAATAAAGCGAGTCACAGTTCACAAATCAAACATGGGATCCCATTTAGGGAGGTCAGATTGTGAATGTGATAACTATTATTATTTTTAATTATTTTTTTTTGGTTAAACTTTTCCCATTTGAAAGTTTGTGGTCAGGGAAAGAAAAGAAACAGAAAAGCAAAACCAAAAGAAAAAAAAAAAAAGGAAAAAAAAAAGCACTGTTGTTCGGCTTTGTAGCGATGTCATGTACAATAAAGTAACATGCATGTAAACTCTGGATGACACGAAAGAAAGAAAGAAACAAACAAACAAAAAAAATGCCTCCACATGAGATTTAGTAATCCGTGATTTGCTCCTGCAGTGAAACGTGAAGGGTTGATTTCACGCACAGAGCATTTGCAGGAAATAGCATCCACTGTCATTGATTATTTGGAATTTCTGCCTGGTTGCCTGTGAGCACTCGACAAGTCGGCTTCTCTGTCGATTACTGACGTGTTGGTGAGCAGCAGATATAAACTCCATGTCCTTTATCCCACAGGAGGCAAAAATAAATAAATAAATCAAATCATTTCACGATGCCTGGAATGGATTGAACCAAACTCAGTGGGATGAAGAAAGATGCACTGAAACTATTGTTCAGAAAACTTTAATTTGTGTTGAACGTGAAATAAAGCTAGAGACGATGCTTATGATAAATTTGTGTTGTCAGTAAAAGTCGGTTTTCTCCCTCAAGTCACTGCTGGACTCGTGATGGAGACTGGGTCCGACTATCCTCGAGTGTCCAAGCTGCATGCGTTCATCTCCTCCATCTCTCCCTGAAGAACTTTCCCCCCCGTCTTCAAAGTCCTGACTCTAATCTAACACATCTGACCCGGCTAATGAACTTCTTCGGGAGCATCTGAACAATCTGTTTTCGATTAAGCTCGGAAAACGCCAGCAAGGAGACCACCTGGGGAAAGCTTTTCAACAAACACACACACACACACACACACACAGCCCATAGCCTCCAGGGACGGATGGGAAAACATAAACGCTGTGTCTTCAGCCCTGCGTCTTTACAGCAGGGCGACCTGAGTAAACACGACGATACAACACGCTGTGAGACTCGCTATGAAACAGGGACTCGGGAGTAGTGAAGGAACGTGCGGACTAATTAAAGGTGCAGTCAGCGATTTTTTATTAAAGGTGGGATTAGCGAGTTTTAATTGAAGCTGAGGTCAGAGGAAGGTCTTTTCGTTTTAATAGCGACTTAATTAAAACTTCTCAAAGGAAAAGCTCATGCTTTAAAACTCTAAACAGGAATAAAAAATAAACAAATAAATAAACAAATGCCACAACACACACGCGCACACACACACCCACACACTCACATCCAACCAATCAGGACAGCTCTACCTGTTTTTCTACCTCAGGAACAATTACAAAACCTCAGACTCTTGCGCTAGGTTTGAAATGTTCGAACCATGGAATCCATTCAGAAACATCTAGTGTTGGATAAAGTCTGCCTTCACTGAATAAAAATGAAAAACAAAAGGTGCTGATTATGGCTAAACACTATAATGTTAGCACGTGGAACAATTCAATGTAATTGAGATCTGTCAAAAAGGGGCTTGGATAAAGAAAATTAGAGGTTTAACTACAAATCTTGTATTTTCTTGCATTGAAATAAAGTCAGCATCAGATCTGAACTCGGTTTGATGAAGAAAAAAGAAAACCAGAACACCCCCCCCCACAGAGTTAATAATGCACAGAAGCAGGCAGCTGATGGTTAAATTTAAAGCTTTGCTTTGCTGGAAGTTCTGGGATTTGAGCTCACACAACTTGGAGTTAGAAAAGTGGCTAAAAGTGGAACTCCCTACACTATTAGCAGTTAAACAGGGCATGACGTCAACTCTGAAGCGCTTGAACAGAATGCGTGGGAGGGTTGCTTTTTTTTTATTTATTTTTTTTATTCTTTTACTGTTCGGTTCTGGGGCACAGATGTGCATTCCTTCACCAACTCTCTATTTAATGTGCTGTGCAGTTGACGTGAAGTTTTTAAAATACACACACACACAAAACATACACATGCACATTACAGAAACAAAAAAAAAGTTCAGTTTGTATTGAAGGCCTTTAAGGGTTTCAAGGTAAGACACGTTTCATCTGTAGAACATCATGATGTGATTACTTGGCAACTTGCACAAAATAAGCTGCGACACACACAGGACGCAGATGGTCTGCGGCACGGTGAGGACACCATGTGGCAGACCACCACACTGCAGGAGAACACAAAGCCAACACAGTGACTACATAACAAGGAGGCGTCCATAATTAATGATATGAGGAGACCATTTCAAATCAGAGACTACACACTTTTAATGAACAATCATACAAATGGGACAAATGATCAATCCGGATCCAAATAATCCAAGTTTGAACATCTTTACAGCTCTGAAAAGAAAAAAAAAAATAGTGGTTACTGTGTGCAGTGAGCTTAGTTACGGTCAGATACACAGATTGCTAGTAAAATGGCACAGCGCTAACACGGATGAACTGCTCTGCCTGAGGAAGCGAGAGGAAGCTCGTTCAGCGTGCTACAGCGTACAACACTGGTAACATTTGGCCACATACGAATTATGCCTATTTACACCAGCGAGTTTAATTGAAAGGTGTGGTCCGGAGACGCTGCTGCTGGTCAACCGGCGCTTGCGTCACCTCATAAAATCACAGTCACTCATAGACAATGGATACGCAAACAAGTACTTTAGCATTCCAAAACTCCACATAGGAACCGTGAGCATGAGTGTTTATGAACATGAATGGTATGAATGTCATGATATTATGTACACGCCTTCGGGTAGTGTTTCCATGAAGATCAACTCTTGTAAAAATGGGCCTACATTATGCAAAAGGAGAAAATTTCACCTCTCGTTTTGTACATCAGACAGATAAATAGATTTTTTTTTTCATCCTCTAAACTAGTGGTCTTCCAACTAAAAGAATGGGATCCCGTGAGATCCTGGGTCTGGATGGATTTTACTTTCATGGGAGAGGTCCGCTTTGACATTTGCCAGACAATAAAAGGCCACGTTCATGAACACGAGAGCACATTAGATGTTCAGTGATAGCGTTCTGTCATTCAACCTTAGTGCCTGCTTTATCTTGGTTAGCTTCACTGTAGTTTAAATTATTAATTTGGTTATATTTTGGTAAACAAATTGAACAAAGTTCATTTAAAATGTACTGTGCGTCCATGGAAGTAAAAGTAACAGTGTACGGGTAGGACTGGTGAAATCTTCTGCAGGAGGGGTGAGGGTTTGTTGTGGGCATAATGAGTCAAAATTTCTATGGATTTTGGGGTTGGTTAGAATACCCCTGGGTCAGTCTTCCTTTGGGGTGGGGTGGGATCGGCTAGAATACCCTCGGGAGTCGGGGGGTTCGGGTTAGAATTCCCTCGGGAGTGGGTGGGATCGGCCAGAATACCCTCAAGGCTGGGTGGGATTAGCCAGAATACCCTCAGAAGTGGGTGGGATAAGCAAGAATACCCTTAAGGGTGGGTGGGATAATCAAGAATACCCTCAAGGGTGGGTGGGATAAGCAAGAATACCCTCAGAAGTAGGTGGGATCGGTTAGAATTCCCTTGGGATTTGGGTGGAATTGGTCAAAGTCCTTCAGAAGTGGGCAGCACTGATTAGAACTTCTGTAGGGGTTGGCAACATTGGTCAGATTTTCTATGGCATTGGGTGGGCTTGGTCAGACTTCCTTTGGGAGTGGGCAGAATCGGAGAGAACTCCTTTGCGAATGACTGACAACCAGAATTTCTTTAGGAGCAGGCAGGATTGGTCAGCCTTCCTTTGGAGCCAGGTAGGACTGGTCAGAATACCTTCAAAAGTGGGCAGGATTGGTCAGAACTCTTGTACACACATCTACTTCCAATAGCCATGGAATAAAATCGCACAAGCACATAAAATGCAAGCATGTATGGAAAAATAAGAGCGTCCGTATCGGAATCATGATTAGTGTTAAACAGGACCTGCACCAGAGGTTCCCAATGTTACGTTTCTTCAATAGATCACTTCTGATTTGAATTATCACGCCCTAAGTAACGTCTTAGAACCGGAAAATCACTAAGGCAGGAGTTATTATTTTATCTCTCGCTTTTAATGCTGTATTCAAGGTTACACTGAAACTCGTAATCCCAGAGTTTCTGAAGTGACATCACGTCAGCATGACCGCTCATACCATGTACAGTATAATGTTCCGCTTCTCTACTTTTAAATGGGTTTATAGCAGTACTGATTTTAGATCAGTTCATGTACAGACACAGTACTTGGTTAAATCTATAACACTGAACAAACTAATCACTGTTCTGGGAAAGTAACTGTCAAAATTAGAGTTATCACTAGGTTTAGCTGGTTAGCTTGTTGCACAAGCAAGTACCACGCCATCTTTTGTGAGATCAGGAACCACTGATGGTTGTCATGCAGATGTATAATTCGTTTACGAAAAGCACAACTTGTACGTTTCTCTCAACACTCTTTACATTGTAAAATTTCTCATTACACTGAAACTCGTTTTTAAAGCACCTGACAAACTAGTGCTCCAACCGGTTCTATTTGTTTTTTTGTTTTTAAAGTCCTTCTTATTGTGCCTTCTTCAGGTTCGTTAGCATGGTTGGGATGCAGAAGCTGGAACTGTCGCAAAAGGCACTTTAATTTCTGCAGAGAACAATAATCAGCATGTCTCTTTCTCTGTGTAAACCCCTAAAAGGTACTATTAGCAAAATAAAGACCACACAAACCGGAACTGCCTGAACTGTCCTGAAAGGAAGACGAAATGGACACAATTTTATCTTTTCCCTCAAACACAGTCTCGCAAAAAAAAAAAAAAAAAAATTTTAATAAATGTATCAAAAAAAATTAACTGTGTTTACTATATGTCCAATTCACCCAGGGAAAATTAAAAAGAAAAAAAGAAAAGAAAATTTTTTTTTTTAAACATTCTGCCATTGCCAAATTACAACTCTCGTAAAACTAAAAAATAATACATAAAATAAAAATGTAAAAAATAAAAATAAATAGTTGACCTCCATATAAATCATTTGTGTCCAATTGCACTGTAAAACGTTTGTTTGTGGCTTGCAGAGTGATGAAGTCTGATAAATCTGAGGAAGATATTGATTCCATCATTGTTTTTATTTATTTATTTATTTGTCATCCACCTTTATAGATAACAGGACTTCAAATGGATTCTGTATGCTTGCCTGTATTTATTAGCTACATTACTTTTTGTGGGTAAACAGAGAAAACTGTGTCCATTTTTTCCCCACCAAACCGTCACTTTGACTGCATCACAATTCACTGCACGCTACAGGCTGAGATATAATCATTTTGGCAGGTGCCCACCCCCACCACCACAATCGAGTCCAGTGTCACAGAGACGGGCAGGGCAAGGACAGATGAGGACAAATCGCTTTCTTTCAGACATCTAACAGTGCTTTTTGCATGGGGAATATGTTAGTGATGGAAAGGAAATGGTCCAGAGGTGAGAAGCTTGTGTGCAGTAGTGTTTCAGGATGAGTGCGAGTGTCCACCTGAAAGCATCCAATAGGTGAAGGAGCTGACACGATGGTGCGATGGGCATGAGACCTGGCAAAGGGACATATTGTCACATGGGACATTAAGATGTGTACAAGTGTGAGAAATTAGACAGAGAGAGAGAGAGAGAACGCATGAAATGACAAAAGGGTGAGAAAAAAGTGTAAGACACAGGGTCCTGTTCTCTCACTGAAAAAGCACTGTGCTTTTTATAAAATTACCATTTCGCACACTTCAGCTCCCCAACTTCATCTCTCTTATAAATGAGATCATTATGCGGCAATCTAGGAAGAAGCAAAAAAAGACGCAAAGAAAAACGCACTGCCTGAGATGAGACGTGTCGCTTAACATTTTTAAACAAGCAGTCTAAAAAGCATGACCGACCTCTCCATTACCACCCCATCTTTCTTCTGGAACTATATTTACCTAATGAATCGTCTTATGAGAAGGGATGTGACAGAGAGGCTCCATTTTGGCTGCCTGGTCTGATTTCTAGCCCAGGAAAACGTATACAAAAGGCTACACAAAATGAGACGAGGGAGACAGACTGCATGGTAATATTGTAAATGTTGTTGGGGAAAACCGCACCTTTACTTGCACCTTGCTATATATGCAATCCGCATCATTAGCCTTACATGATGTTAATGGGGTTTTATATATTTTATAATATATATATATATATATATATATATATATATATTTTCATATATTCCTTAATAAGGCTCTGAGCCACACAAATGAAACCTTCAAAATTAAAGCTTAAAGTAGTCAAAGACGTGATGTGCTTCACTGCTTAACAGCGCTTTAGTGGAATAAGGACCATAAGGCAAATTTACAGATGATTACTAGCATTATGATTTGTGTTAGGTTTTTTTTTTTTTTTAAACCATGTATTTGTTAGTGTGACAAATATGTAAGGATAAATAAAGATAAATAGGTAGACAGCGATCTCAGAGTGCACATCAGTGCAGATGATAAAGACACACACAAAAAAAAAAAAAAAAAACCCAAAACAGCGTCCTGATCACATCCAGATGGAGCTGTGACGTGTTTTTGTTCCCGCTTTCTAGCATCGCGTCTCTGCGGTGAGCTGGAAGGGGCGCT
>JAQMCW010000016.1:16362622-16372960 GCA_030068335.1 Chrysichthys cranchii | reverse complement strand
CCTCGAGATTGGCATCAAAATACGAACAGAGACTGTACAGGGGACTCAACAGCGTGTTATATAGGTCAGAATTATAGATTATATAAGTTAGATTGCATATGTTAAAAAAAAATCTATCACTGTTAAAGTGAAGTAAGTGGGTTATATAAATATACTCTTTACATCATTGCCATAATCAGGTTTTTTTTTTTTTTACTCCTACAGAGTGCAGGATTTTTTTTTTTTTTTGACTGTTTGATAGAGTGAGAAAAAAAATCTTCTAGGAGATAATGTTCCTGAGCGGCTGTGAGTCTGCCACAGTAACTCACAGTTGACTCTAGGTCAGGTGTGTCAGGTCCAAATTGGCTGGAAACATGTCAGATATGTCAAATAACATCATGCTCCGGCTTCAGGCGTAAATGAAGTCTGACTACATGGCGACAGAAAAGAGCCGGCAGCCAATCAGGCGACAGAGAGAGAGAGAAATCAAACCTGTACTGAGAGTCAGATGTTACACTATAAGAGGAAAATATTTTCAGGCTTGATGGAGGTTTTAGCTTTTTGAGGTTTGATGGAAGCTTGATGGAGTTTTAATTCACAGAAAGGTTTTTATCTGCTCTCTAATTTGGTGGCAATCTGGTTAATGATGATGACAGTAGTTGAGAAATTGCTATTCAGTTATAATGTTGTTTGGCTAGAGAACTCATAATAAGGGGGCTATTTTGAGGTGCGTTTCTCTGTATTTCTGTACACAGGGCCAGAGTGAGTCATCAGGGGTGTCTGCTTGCCCCCAGATTACATAATAAAGATTAGGTAATAAAAATGGAGGACACACATCGGGTTAGTTTTGCTAGGAGTTATCAATCAGAGAGGCTGAAATTCTGAAAGCTTACATCCATTAGCTCTGATTAAGATTATATTGAGTACATGCAAATGCGCTCAGTAATCATCCATCCAAAAGCTTTTTTTTTTTTTTTTTTTTAAAGGATTTGTGTGAAGTTTCATCTGAAATCAAACTCAAAGTTTGCTTCTCCTAGTTTGTGAAACTGAATTCCTTACAGCGTTTATGTAACTGGTCCGTGACCCATGTAATTTCATGAAAATGTGTATGTAAATTTGTGTGTTTAGAAGTGTGTGTGTGTACACTTGCACCTAGTTATTTGCATGAGACTGAAACTGTGTGTGAACGTGTACCTGATGGGCCAGGATGTAAATGTTGTGGCCGACGTTGCGCGGAGAGGCGGCATGCTCTTCCTCGCCCTCCCCGTCCTCCTCAGAGTGCTCCACTTCCACCTCTCCTTGCATGTATGCCTTCTTTATCACCTCCACCTGCATGCATCGACCACATACACATACACAGCGGGTGTGTGCGAGTGTGAGAAAGTGAGGATGTGTGCGCATGTGCTTTGTTTAGGCGTGCACATTCGTGTGTCAATGATGTGAGAGCGTGTGCATGCTTCAACTACAATGCAAAAACAGGCACACTTGCAGAAACATGTTGTTGTTTTAAAAATGAGAAGTCAACAGGGCATGTGGCACTCCACAACCTGGTTTAAGGAATACGTCTCATAAGTGTGTATAAGCATACAGGAATTTCAAAAAGTTTCCCTGTATTGAGAATATAATAAACATTTTTCCCCCCAAACTCAAATGAAATAGAAGTCTAAGGGCAGTCGATAAACAATCATACAAAAGTATTTTTGCAGAGCATTTCCATGAATTCTTCAGTCAAATGTCCAAGTATCGTTCTGAGCACGTACGTATACTGAAACTCGGTAAATTTCCATAAGAACAGCTTTGGTCTGAATTTCAGATTCACATTATGTACACTTAGGCACCAACAACTGTCATTAGACCTCATATTTTATATATATATATATATATATATATATTTATATATAACAACATTAACATTGGTTAATCTTCTCAGTTCTTGAGCTTCTTGTTTATAAATTCTCAATACAAGAACATGTGTTGAAATTCTTACACGTGGTAATCACACATATGCTACACATACAGTGGAAGGAGATCGGCTTCAAAAAAAGCCATTTTTTCCCTTTACACCCGATACCTATACACAGTGGCTTGCATGAGTATTCATAAACTTATAGCATTAAAAACTGAAACTTAAGTGGACTTAACTGAGATTATATGTCATGAATCTAAAAATACCCTGTAATAATAAAGGGAGGAAGAAAAAAAATCAATAAAGTGTGCAAAATTATTTATAAATAAAAAAACAGAAAAAACGGTGATTGCACAATTATTCACATCATGCTGCTGTGAAAGCACCACACAGATGTCACATGATGCTGTGGGTGCAATTAAAGTGTCATGTGATCTCAATATAATTACACCTGTTCCTGGAAGAACACATACCTCGACAAACAGCATCTTGATAACCAAGGAGCAAGTTCAAGTTCAGCAAAAGTAAAAATCAGGGTTTGGTTATTAAAAATATCCCAAACATGAACATCCTCTGCTTCACCATTACATCCTTCATCAAAAACTGAATGTTGTCCACCAAAAGCCAGTAACCAGGAATTTTAATATCATGGGCTATTTTGTGTAGATTCATGACATATAATTCTAATTATTTCCATTTCAGTTCCAAGATGTAATGCTACAAAAAGCTGTGGAAAAGCTCAAAGGGGGTGAATACTTATGTAAGACACGGTATGCACACTGGGCCTCATTCATCAAATGTATTTATTCAAGTTAAAATATTACATTTATAAATTTGCATACAAACTGATGTACCGTATATCTTCCAATAGTAGCCCCGGCGTTTATTCAAAAAATTATTTGGACGGCCCGGCGTTTAAAAGAGACCGGCGGTTGTTGGAGACCGGCTCTTATTCCCTACTCAGACGGAATGGTGATGGGTAAACGGAGTTCATTTGGCAGTAAAATACGGTATGGTACCGTATTTAAGGAGACCGGCTACTATTGCAGACCGGCGTCTATTTGTCGTGACATGTTTTTAACCCGCTGTTTATTGGAAACGGGCGTCAATAAGAGACAGGCCACTACTAGAAGATATACGGTATTTGTAAATAATTCATTGTATGACTGTTGACATTTTAAAAATTGGTATTCAGTAAAGTCTTCTAACTTCATAAAAACATTCATATCCTACTCTTGACTTCCTAATGAAAACCTAATTTAATTTTAAATACAAACACAAATTAAATATTTTTAAATATTGTTTCATATAGACAAACTGTATCAATTAGCGATAATACTTTTTTCTTTTTTTGACTCGGGTTAGCTTGCTTTGGCTTCGCTTATATTGCATTTGATAGGCCACATTGAATTTCCCTCCGTAATTTCTCTCCATATTTTAGCCTTTTCACGTGCTGTGATTGTGCCGGATACACTGCTGAATAATCCGTTTTTAAATAAACGGAAAACGTTTTGTTCAGTTCGCCATACGCAA
Source organism: Chrysichthys cranchii (assembly GCA_030068335.1). Classification (NCBI taxonomy): domain Eukaryota; kingdom Metazoa; phylum Chordata; class Actinopteri; order Siluriformes; family Claroteidae; genus Chrysichthys; species Chrysichthys cranchii. The sequence goes on along the minus strand of JAQMCW010000016.1, from coordinate 16,369,542 downwards.
ACATTTACACACAACTTGACTTAAAGGTTGATGAATGAGGTCCACTGTATTTACGCAACCATTAAAAAAAATGTTTACAGTGCATTTAGTCGTACCTCCAACCTCCATCACTCACCAGTTCTTTAGGCCTCATATTGTACAAGATGCGCTCCGCGTTCTCACTGTCGTGACGGCTCTCCATGATGGCCAGAAGCAGCTTGGAGGCATTATTCTGCTCAACAGAGATCAAGTCTCAGAATTCTGTGTGCATCATTGCAAACCTTCTTCTCCATTGTGGAAAGGTGGCATGCGACACAAACTACACATGAGAGTCAGAGACAACTGCATCCATTCTATAGTTACTGAAAAAATAACCTACAGCTTTGCTTGAAATGACCTACTACTTGTGTTCGTATGTGTGTGTAGGTGCATTCACACCTTCAGCTCTAGCACAAGGTCCATCCTCTTCTTGCCCAGAGGGTTGATGTCATTTAAAATGAGTGCAATGATGATGTCGATGCCGTTGCACTCATGAGTGGCGATGCAGTTCTGAAAGACACAGCAGGAAATTGGCATAGGACAAGTCTGTTATTTGTTCCTATTAAGGCACAAATTCCCATAACAGGCAATAAACAGAGACTTCACCTAATCTAATAGCACCAACCTACCAAACACAAAAAAAAGGCTGGAAATGAACGAATGCATGAATAGGCACAAAAATACGCCCAAGCGTAGCCGTGTGCTTGGACACTCGCGTATAGATTAGTGTCAAATTACACGGTCACGGTGCTCCTTTAATCAGAGTGTGATCTGAAAAGCTCAATCTACCAGGTTATTACGCTGTTCTGAGGAATATGGTAATGACATCATCAGTAAGGAACAAAGCGCCACTGCCATTAGGCAATTAGAAGCCTTTGACTCCACAGAAACTCAGCACAATGGAAATAATGTATACCATTATACAGCAGTGGAGTCAGATCTGCTCTCCTTCGTGAAACTCAACATGTAGGAAACTTGGGTTCTGAATGGAGGTTGTGAATGTTTTTTCATGTGCATTTTTATATGCATGTGCACAACAGACATTTGCATGCATGTACGAGACGCGGCTTGTAGAAGGATGTGTCTGGATGTGCCAGCATACACACATGCATATTTAACGCATAAGATTGACCGTGCACATGTGCTCAGATGTCCACCTGGTTCTCGTGGCAGGGGCCCTGGCAGTACTCAGTGAGGCTCTCCACAGTTTGGTTGATGAGAGCCACGTTCTTCTCGTTAATGTAGAGCCCCAGCAGACCCAGGCCTCCTGTGGTGCTGCCGCAGATGCAGTCGAGGAACTGCAGCGTCTCGCACACCAGGTTATAATTGTTCTTGTTGTTCTGACAGCGCAGGAAGTTCTGGAGAGGCAGAGAGAGACACAGAGGTGAAGAAGACACAGCTCAGTGGAAAATGTGTCAACAGGATATAAAGGATGTGCGCTGGTACTTGTGCATCAGAACACATGGGGTTCAGGAAGAACACCCACGGAGACTAGAGTTTATGTCTGCAACGGGAACATGCGCCATGATCCATATTTGGGTTTATTTATGGATGATTAATTAACCTTCAAAACAGATCCTCACAGACTATAAAATAACCAAACCTAGATCTGACACTAGCTGGTTTTGGCATGAGAGTTTTTCTTTCCTCCTTGTAATGCCCATTTTGGTCGACGCCCCTTGTCATGTTTTCATCTGGATGAGTGTCAGATAGCACAGGTTCGGGGCAGTACAGAAATTGGCTCTGTGGCTGACCTGCAGCTCGCGGTTGTGGTTTTCGCAGAGCAGCTGCATGAGGCGCAGTATGGGCTGCATGATGGTGATGGTCACGCTCATCTCGTTCTCGTCCTGGTTCTTCTCCGCCGAGCTGGTTGGGACTTCGCCTCCGCCCAGATGCTCATCTGAATCCACCTCCCGTCGGTACGCAGTGAAAGCCTTCTTTGTGGCTGTGGAAGCTTCGAGAAGCTGCTCGCGTGCCTCTTCTGTCACCACGGCCACATCCTTTACTGGAGAAAAAGAGGAGAGTGATAAAGGTGCGTGTTTGTCTGTAAACCTACTGTCGTAATGTCATGTAGAATAAAGAAAGCTGCTCTGATGCATTTTACGTTTAGTCTACTATAGTCGTTATTAATTGAGAATCAAAGAAAGCTCATTTTAAAACTCTTAGATTTGTTTCACAGTGTCCTTACATTTAAAACGCTTTGCACAACACTACCAGCCTTTGAGCTATTTTAATTACTGGACATTTCTACTCTCTCCCTGCTTCACTGGTTGATTTGTTTGTTCTGGGGTGCACAGTGTACACCCTGTTCAGGCCCTGACTTTTCTTTTTAGCAGGTGCCTCCTTGTCGTTTGTGTCCTCATCTTTGCGCTTGCTGCCCAAGTCACTGGTGTTGACCGTCACAGTGGCTTTGATCTCCTGCTGGGCCAGCTTCATCCGCTCATAAAATACCTTGAAGAACTTCTCCGATTTATTGTCCCTCGTCAGCCTGATAAAGAATGATCTCTGGAGGAAAGCAGACAGAAGGAGAGAACATTTGAAGGAAGGGCTGCTCTGCTACCAAAAAACTCAAGGAGATTTATTTATAAGAGTCGTGATTTTGAAACAGGTGGATTGCAAGAAAAAAAGGCAGTACTTAGTAAAATTAGTTGTTTTTTTTGTTTGGCTGCAGGAAAAGATAAAAAGGCAGCGGAAGAGAAAATGAACGAAATAATGGTCTCTGGAAATTTCTGGTGAGCAATTTAATTATTTTTAGGCTAAAACATACTCTGACTCCATTGCAGTGCTTCAAATTGTCCTAAAGTTGCAGGTGTTTTTACATTTTAAGAATGAAGATGTTTCCTTCAGACATCATTGCTGGAGAGCCGCTCTGGTCTAACATCCCCGACTGAGTTTTTCCATCAGCTGAATCCGGCAAGCAGGAAAACCACCAAACTATGCATGCCAGTGGCTCTCCAACACCGGAATTCCCCCGAAAGCTACAGTTACCCAGGTTTTACTAGGAACTCGGAATAAAAGTCAAGTAGAAGTTTTGACACAGAGTTCGTTTTTTTGGAATGAAAGGCCTATCCCTTTAAAGACCTCATGAAGCGTGGCATGGTGCAGCCATGCTCCTGGGTTCCGTTCTCACGTCCCTCCCTCAGCCCTGTTTACTGCCTGCCTAGCTCACACCACCGGAGTTACATAACGCACACGCACACACGCACACACACACACACACACACACACACACACACACACACACACACACACACACGGAAATAACCTGGAGTGCCTCCCTCAGCTCACCTGATTTATCACCATCTGCCTTTTGGCAGTTTGTGAGATACACACACACACACACACACACACACACACGCACACACACACGCACACAGAAAAAGACATGACCAGACTATTTTTCCCCTCAGCAGTGAAATAGTGATTCCTGTTAACTTCAATAATGCATTTGGGAATAAAAAAAAATACCAATAATAAATGATGCACTTTCGGTCTTCCTCATAAGGTTAACTGAACTGTAGAATTCAGAAAAGGGGCGCTACAGCTCAGGTTGGAGGATTTATATGGTGTTTTTGTTTTTTTTTTCCTCTGGTATATCCTGTCCTATTTTCCTCCTTTTTTTTGCCCCCCCCCCAACAGTCCCTCCTTACATAAGCACTTAACTCAGCCGAGGGGACAGAGTACACAGAGAGAGCGAGAGAGAGAGAGAAAGAGAGGGGACTTGCTCGCTCGTGCTCTGGGCCAGGAAAAAAAGGGAATGAAAAAAAAGGAGCGTAGGAAAATCCTGCCCTACTTTCACGAGCCAAAAAGGCACGAAATGAGTGTGTGGCGTGTCGGAGCTAGAGGGAGGGAGGGAAAGTTAGCAGCCGGCTTCTAGGGCAGTTTTGAAAGCTTGTTACATAAGTGGCCTTCTATCCAGGTTAAACTCACTCGTGCTCAAGGGAATAAAGTACACACTGCCACTCGCTCTAACACACACACACACACACACGGAATTAAAGAGTCGAAGACGTATACAAAAAAAACAGTACTATTTCAAAACAGGTGGCTAATTTCACTCCACACGCCTTATGAACTGACACCTTATTTCAAGAAAACAAAAATGACCAGTTCTTAACTTTTATTTCAGATAAGCCCTTTTTTTTGGGGGGGGGGGGGGGTTGGGTTCAGAGAACCCCATGAATTCAGGGCTCTCTCAATCAGATTAGGAGCTATTGGGTGGATCAACACAGGTTGCATAAGACAGAGCCAGTTTATAACATTAAAGAGCGTGAATGCGGAGGCCTCATGACTGTATGTGTAAACAACTCTCCAGAATCAGCCGATGTTGTCGACACGGCAGCACCTGACCAGCATATGACAAGAACTCAGGAAAAACAGCATAATCACAAGAGAGCAAAAAGGGGGGAAAAACAAACAAACAAAAAAAAATCCAAGAGACACAACAGTTCCTGATTGATCAGAATCGGTCGGGGCAAATAAAAATCTGCGAGTACCCTGGTGGAGCAGCTGGTGTAATAAGAAGTGATGCTGTGACTCCAGCGCAGGGTCTGCAACATTCGTGACCTTTCACATGCTGCTTACGTGCTGTGCGAGTGTCTACATGTATCAAGTTGACTCATTATGGTTATGGTGATAAACGGACAAAATTCACCTCACGGGTGACTTGTTTTGCCAATAATCATAGTCAGTCATCTTTTGTTCCCCCGAATATTTATTGCAACATAACTGGCGCAGAATTCACGTTACTTGAGTCACTACTGAGGGAGCAACTTTTACCCTTGAAGGACAAAGCCTTTCAATTTTTTTTTTTTTATAAGAATTTGTTTACTGTAAATGGTCAGCCATGTATTAGGACTGGACAAACTGGAGTGCTGCATTCTTACACATGCGCACACACAGCAGTGACTCCATCAGTAGTAGACAGTAAACAATAGACACTAAAGTCAAATGCAAGCTGATTACTGGAAAGCACTCAGGTCAGGACTCGGCCTCGCGTGTACCTGATGTCATTTTCCCCAGGTATTAACATTATTCCCGTGGTTGTATGCTTTTAGCTCTATTTAGTATATCACAATCAACATTCCTTTGCATCCTCCTTTTCTTTGCACCCTGGAATAACCCACATACCTGAGGAAAATAACCTGACCCACCCCCTTATCCGCAACCCCCAAACATCCAGTTCAGTAACGGGTTCATCACCGGCTCCTGAGTGTCTCACAAACACACACAGCTGCAGCTCCATTACACCACAACTGTTGCTCAATTTCACCAAAAAGGGTGTGTGTGCACGTGTATGTGCGTATAATTAGCATGACAATACTTAAAACGAAAAAAAAAAAACCCTCAGATGAAGGCCAGAGTGCCAGAAGCTTCAAAGGCACAGCGTAGGAGGAGTTCTAGTTAATAAAAATAAGCCATCATATAGATGACCCCTGAAGCAAGCGATAATTGTGGTCATCTATATATACACCTACACATTCTCGTCAAAGAAGAGGAGCTCAGGTCAGGAAACGCACCCTTCATGAAAGTTTAAGCCAGTTCAAGAAAGCTTGTACACTCAAGGAGGTTTAAACAGTGCTTCCAAGAATCTGCCTTCTGTCACCACCTGCCCGAGATGATGTCCGAGCCCGTCGTCTGTCTGCGCATCTGATCCTGTGCGTTTAAATCACAGAGTCGGCTTCCGGACACCTCACAGTGATAGGGCTGCTGGTAACAAATGAATGAATGAATGAATGAATGAGTGAAGGTCATGCAGCTGGTTCCAGCAAGCTCTCATTCACTGTTTTGTGTTTTGAGTTTAAGTATTCCAGGCGCAGGGCAGCTGGACACCACAGGAAGTGGACCAGCATGAGGAGCTCTGTGTGGGTGGCGTCATTAAACAACTGCCTACATAAACACAGAAGCAGGTCAGGCTTCCGCTATCAACCCACTCCCCGTACACACTCTCTCTCTCGCGCACAGAATCAACAAGGGCATGTTGCATAAGAGCCACTTATAGGTGCTTGGCTCGCCCGCCTCGATCGTGCCGGCCCTGAGCTGGCGGCCGTCACTTCATCAGCCTGTAACCACGGGAACAAGCTGTTGCAAGGGAAGCTGGGAGAGTGGGCGGGTGTACGGCGGGTCCTTTGCACCGTAACTGCGGTCTGAATTATAAACCTGCTGATATTCAGATTTGATGTTGCGACAGACAAACACTCTCCCATGCAGCAAACACACAAAAAAAATTCTCTCTCACACACACGCCTCTCACACACACCTCTCACACATCATGTCTGCTGAAGTTTCCAATAAATGGCAAGGCATTGTGTGAAGGGTCTCTGATACTCTACACCACGCTTTTAGAGATGACAACACACACAGCAAAATTCACTACATAGCAAGTAGCGTGTGGCCGTGTCTAGTTCTGTATTTATCAGCTTATTTATCAGATCTATATGCGGATGAGACAGGGAAGTCTGCTTCGTTTAGGATGCTGTTAAATGTTATGTAGAATCCAGAAAGGTGATACCAGTGTGTGGGTGTCCCTCTCTCTCTCTCTCTCTCTCTCTCTCTCTCTCTCTCTCTGTGTGTTATCAGAAATGTTAAAACCAGCTCACGGTCACTCGTACTGACAGACACAGAATAAAACTGGAAAAAAAACAATAACCTTCAATCGGACACTTAAAAACAGAAGCCATAATAAATATCAGGCTCTGCGAGTTATTTGCTGTTAACACATTCTTTGTTTGTTCTCCATTTTTTTTCTGGTTTAAGCGTAAAAAAAAAAAGAAAAAGAAATAAATAGATAGATAGATAGATAGATAGATAGATAGATAGATAGATAGATAGATAGATAGATAGATAAGATAGATAGATAAATAAATAAACACATAAGTAAGTAAGTAAATAAATAAATAACA
>JAQMCW010000016.1:16345437-16359225 GCA_030068335.1 Chrysichthys cranchii | reverse complement strand
ATTTACACATTTTCACATGCAGCATGCATATACAACTCGTAATGACCTATCGTATTTCAAAAAGAAAATGTATTAAACGGTTTTTCATGGAATGTCTACTTTAATACAGATTTGTATTCGAAGCAGACCCACAGCATGATGCTGCCACCACCACACTTCACTGTGGGTGTGGTGGTCTTTGGGTGAAAAGCAGTCTTATTTTGGCTCGAAACAAATCTTTTAGAATTATACCCAAAAAGTTCTACTCTGGCCTCTTCAAACCATATAACATTTTGCCACATGGTCTGAGGTGGTTTTTTTTTTCTCATGAGAAAGGGCTTCTGTCATGCCACCCTACCCCACGTGTGAAAAAAACAAGAGATTGTTGTCACAGGCAGGAAGGAGCATTCATTACTTGCCTACAGCTTCCTTAATGGTTAAAGTTTCTTGGCAGCCTCACTGAAAAGTTTTCATCTTCAGTCAATTTTGGAGCGATGCCCTGCTCTTGGTAATGCCATTTCCCCCTTTTTGATGATGGCATTTTTGGTGCTCATGGTACATCTAATGTTTTAAAAATGCCGTTGTACCCTCTTCTGATTGATATCTTTCAACAATGAGAGAACTCGTACATGATTTGTAAGTTCTTTGTAGACAATCTCTTCAGCAATCAGATGAAACCAACATGATGACAGGGACAAGCTGTACTTTGGGGTTAATCAGAATTAGTTATTTAAAGACAGATGCGTGTATGATAAATAGTACTGAACATATGTTCGAATGTGACTGGTTAATTCGGAGGAGTCGCCTGCCTTATTTACAATGTTTTGGCACACTTGTGTAACCAGGTGACTGTAAGTCTTGCCATTAATGTTAAAATGCTGCTATTTGTTTTTCATTTGAATTTTGTTGGTTCTACAAATCAGAGCAAAGATGGGAATAAATCTGACATGATTTATTTTGGGTAACCCTTCCTTTTACAGTCTCATAATGAAGTATTTACCAGATAAACATATGGTAAGTTGCAGTATATTACTGGGTAATTACCACAGGTAATGAGTGTGTAGGTATATACGGAGAAACTGCAGCTTCAAAACTAAGAAAACACTCTGGTACTAGTAACACTAGTACATCAGCTGTACTTTCTCTGTATTTACCTACTTATTATCTGTTATAAATAGCCAATAATATACTATAACTTATCCTATACTTAAATAGTAAATAATGGTGACCTTTTCTTTTACACTCTCCTAACGTGTCAGGGGGGTTAAGCTTAGGGTTAGAGTAATACTGGAATCTTTTATTAATATTTCAGCCATAGTTTCTCTGTACTTAAAATAAAATAAATTATTAATTAATTAATTAAATTACAATTTTATCAGTGGTGTGTCAACTTTTTTTTTTAGCCACTTTATGATCTTTAGGTTTCCATGACAAAAGATGAATAAGTGTGCACTATAAAATTGAGCAATATGTGTTTTTAACTCTTCAGAGTTTCTATACTAAACCAAGGTCACCTACAGCTGCTAACCAGCGGTCTTTTCCTACCCCAACACCTGCAGTGTTACAGATGTTTCAGGCAAAACATTAGGCAAATCTGTCCCTTCCTTTCAACAGTTTCGGTATCCTCTCTCTGTTAGACAGTCAGGTTTGAACCGACATCAGAACCACAAACAGGTCAGATCAAAATTCTTGCTGCGTTATTAAAAGAAACAGGCGCTGCGCGCATGGCCAAGGAACACCTGGTCAAGTCCTTAGCATGAGTACTGAACAGCCACTGAAAGGTCAGGGTAATGTCAGTGAAGGAGCAGATAAAGAAAACACACAACACTCTCTCTTTCTATCAGTATGTGTCTGGCTTACATCATCCTCCTGCAATGGGAAAGTCCCAAATTTTATGTAGATAACAAATCCAGCTCAGACGCAGACATGTTATGGATGTTCGTCTACTTCAGCACGACTTCAACATGCAAACATAAGTTTTGGTGCTGGCAGGGGTTTGTGGCCTGTCCCACTTCTCTTTGTATTGACTAACTCACTTCCCCATTTTGTTTTGCTCAATACCAGCCCCTTTTCATATTTCCCTCTTTTTCTGTTCTCCTCCATCTTTCCCTCTTCCATTCTTTCTCTCTGTCGCCACACACCCTTGACCTCTCCAGCCGTCTCTCAGCCGAGTAACTTAGCCAGATTACCTCCAAAACAAAACACACAGGGAAGAAAAAAAAAACCTTTCCGGGAGGAACGTGTGCGCTTTTGACCAGTTTCTACTTCCATGAAACAAAAAACCTCCTCTGTAAAGAAGCAGGACAGCAGGACTCTCTTTACAAAACACACAGCAATGTGATTTAAACACCCCCCCCCCCCCCCCCCCCCCACACACACACACACACACACACACAAAATCACAAACACACGCAACAAACGAGAGTTTGTCTTGGATTACAGGGGTTGATGGGGAGTCAGGTGATGTTCTGAGCAGGCCTGAGGTCTTGGAGCCATCGCTGCTCCTGATTAACTCGTGCAAAGTGGGTCGAAGGTTAGACAGTGGGGACAGACACGGGGATGCTGAGTCACATCACCATCACCATGGAAACCAAGAGAGAAAAAGGCAAAACCATGAGTCATATTAATCATGATGTTGGAAGGTGTTTGTTTGGAAGACATGAAGGTACTGCACAGTTTTCATCAGACACTTTAGGCAGACTGGTTAGTGATAAGGTGAATGTGGCTGTCAGGAAGAAGGAAGTGGATCAAAGTGCAAGAATGAGATAAGAGGGAAAAAAGAGAGGGTGATTCACTGTGAAATCAGAAAGAGGACACATCAGACCAGACACGATAATCGAAAAGCTGTAATTCCCCCACTAACTCCAGAGAAAGGCACCAATACACACATCTGTCACAGTTGACAACAATCATTTCAGAGGCTCTCCAGCAGTAGACATCCGTCAAAGAGTGCTACTTGCGTCATCCTACAAATTTAAACACCATTCCACCTATATAATTTACATATGCAAAGCCAAAAAACATTTCCCATTTGAATAATGAAGTTGATAATAAAAACATGCTGATAATAAAAACATGCATTTTCTAAACCCTGGCCAAATGACGACTGCTGCTCCTTGATGTAGCAAAAAGATCTGCGAATAAGTGTCATTTATAGTTAACAATTTCCACAAAAGCTTTGTCTTTTAAAATTCAGTGCACTACAGTAATCCCCCGCTATATCGCGGGTAACAATATGCATCCCCCGGCTATTCGTAGATTTTTATTTAGGATATATCTCATTTTTTTGCGGATTTCCCCGGTATTTCTTGGCATCCGCAAAACCTCTAAGGAATCATTTTTATGGATTTTTCGACGGCGGAATTCATCAAACAGCTGTTTCTTGATTCAGTTGCTTATGTCGGTACAGTACCATCTGTTGTTTAGGACAACTGCAGTGGTCCTGAAATCCAGTCTGTAGCAAATGGGTGTTAATTACAGTATTATACAGTACAGAAAAAGCCTAGGCTAGACTAATGTACTACATACATACAGTACCTAAAATATAAGTCCAGGCTCTGCCAGTATAGCATACAGCACATTACAGTACTCACTATAGATGTGATGTTTCTATGAATTCGACACCAAATTCACCTCACTATATACACACAAATGTTTTCTTTGTGTGTTTAATTGTGTCTAGAATGCGTTTAAAGAGTGTGGGAGGATCATTTAGGGCTGAAACTATTTAAAAAAAAAAAAAAGCATTTGGGGTGGCGTCTGTGTATGGTGGATTTTCGCCTTTCGCGGAAAGTTTTGGAACGTAACCCCCGTGAAAGACGAGGGACTGCTGTACATAGGTTCTACACAGACAATACTTCAATAAGCATGTGTAAATGAAGCTGTCTGCAACTAGACCCAACTGTTCGTGGAGTGTAAATAAAGAAGAGTGCTCCAGACTTTCACGCGCACCCCAGGTCCTGTAAGAATTGTAAAATCTAAGTGTAATTTCAAAAGGAAAACAACATAGTACATTACATTACTGCGAGGGGAGTAAATCTGAAAGCTGATTATTTAAAAAATAAAAAATAAAAAAAAATCAATCACCTCATTATTTTCTTTATTTGTCAAATTAAATCACCTGTAAGATCCAAATGCATAATGTAGCTCTGCTGGAATGCTTACCATGTCTGTGGTGATATGGTTAACAATTGAATGTGTTCACTTAAGTAATTAAAATGCAATGCAATCTTCACTGAAGCAGAACTTCACTGTGTGCGTTTCATGCAGGTAAAAACTGTCTCCAGACACTTTTTCACTGGTTCACTTCATGTCTCTTAATTTCTCCCTTTCTCTGTCTGTCTATCTGTCTCCTTTGTTCTCTCACTGTATCCCTTCCCTCTCTCTCTCTGCTTTGGTTCTGGCACTGAGCAGTGGCCCAGTTCAAGTGTGTGTGTTTATTGCATAGCTGGTATGAGTGTGTGTGTGTGTGTGTGTGTGTGTGTGTGTGTGTGTGTGTGTGTGTGTGTGTGTGTGTGTCGGCGCATGTGTGCGCGCATGTTTGCTCTGCCAGGCCTGGTTTATGTAACAGACCCTCATGTGAGCAGCTTTGTGCGAGAGCCTGCTGGAAGTTGGGGGAGCATCAGGTAGAACGGCTATGCAAATAACAAGCTCATTACGCAACAGGAACTGTTTGTGCAAAGGCGCACACACAGGCACGGATGTGCACACACACGCTGGGACACAAACAAACACACAACACGCATTTGACACACAGCAAGCATAACGAAATGCACACACACACAGTGCTATGTTATAAAATGCCCCACTGTCTCTCAGCCCCCCAACCTCGTCTGCTTGCGCACAACCTCACTGTGAGGTCAGCGGATTGACAGGTTGCCAAGGCAACACAAAGACTTGGGGGGGGGGGACACGACACTGACACGAGGAGCTGGATTTATCCGAGGAAATGGAAACGTGCACCGACATCTCTCCTCTCCATCACTCTCTCCCCACCCTCCGACGTTCTTTAGTGATTTTACTGAAATGAAGTATCAGTGTTCTTACTAAAAAGCGTCAAACCTATTGTGAAATACAGACTATGCTTGGATGCAACTGCAAATGAGCATGGCATTGTGTCTACTCCTGGTTTATTACAAGTTCCAGCAAAACACCAGAATGTGCTGAAAAAGTTCTCAGCCTCCTGATTCCACTCAGTCAATACAAGCGCTTGAGCCCCCGAGGCAAAGACGTCACTGCTGTCGGATTTGCAGACTGAACCTGTGCGTGTGAGAACGCATGTGTCAGCGTGCACTTGTGGATGTGTTCCTGTGTTTGTGTTTGTGTGTGTGTGTGTGTGTGTGTGTGTGTGTGTGTGTGTGTGTGTGCTCCAATGTCCTAATTTACTGCAAATGTCTGATAAGTCAACATGCAAATGAGCATATCTGGTATAATATTTGTAGTGCAAAGAAAGACACTAGTAAGGGTGGAGGAATATCATATGATCGTAATCATAATCAAAAATGCACGACCCACGATATATATATATATTACTATATACAGGTTTGCTAAATTTCCCAGCAATACAGCAGTGTTACTATTTTTTTTCTTCAAAAAAAACAAAACTGTTACATTGAAACCGTATATGTAAAAACTGAAATATTTAACACGACGAGGAGAAAAGAAAAAATGGCTGTACAAAAATCTGAGTTTTGCATAAAAGCATTTATAAAGATATCACTACATGCAAAATATTTCAGAAAAGTGTATTGTTGCGTAAATTTTCACAATTCCAACATTAAATCACAATACAGTCTAGCCACTGATACTATTTACAGTTATCAGAAAGCTTATTTAATACTCTTTATATATAATTTTTTTAAAATATATATTTTTTAATATATAAAATGCAAAAAAGCTCTATTGTTTATTGTAATATAATTACTGTGTTGGAATTGTTTTTAATGCTAATTACACTAATACACACAAATAACATTAGCAATAGTGATAAATTAAGTGTTTATATCGCATAAATCCACAGACGGTGAAAACTGTGACGCTTTCTTGAGTAAAGAAAATAAGGAATCGACGACTACAGTAAATTCTCCGTACGTGTTAAACTTTAAAAGATTTAGAGCCACGTAAAATCCTGACAGCTTCACTGTCTTACAGGAATATTTTGTCAACCTTCCTCCAACACACAGTTAGCCTGAATCCCACACTGTTTCATTTTCATTGTATATGTGTGCTACGTAGGGGTGCACATAATGGCATTGTAGAACTGTTCTAACAATAGTTTACCATGGGGATCCATCTGGGACTCAGACTCAGGAAAGGAGAGTCCAGAATGTGCCATATGGGACCATGCATTTAGTCAACATGGAATAAAGGGGTCAATTAGCCAAAATCTTCAAGTTAAGGCATGTCATAAAAGAAAAAGAAGTGAACATGAGAATTTGTTGCCTTTTAACACACACGTACAATGCAAATTCTAGCAATATTTTAACAGCGAAATCGGTACTGAAATCCCGGTTCTGAGAGTAGAGCAGAAGAGTAAATCCAGTACCTGTATGACGGGGTTTCCTCCCTCGAGCAGGGCGATGGCCAACAGGATGCTCTCCTGAAAGATGCGGTCGCTGGTGGCGTTCATGATGAGGTCAATGACCAGGTCAGACGCTCCCTCTCTGTCCAGGTGGCACTGTACCTCGGCCAGGCTCAGCTCCCCACGGGCTCCCACCGAACACCCAGAGGATGCTAAAGGGGGCAGAAAGAGTGGGGTGGGTTAGGACTACACACCAGAGGCACACACACATGCACGTGTTGAACATCCCATTCCATGTTTATTCCCCTTTTGCTGTTACAATAACCTCCACTCTTCTGGGAAGGGTCAAAGGTTCGAGTTCTTCCTTTCCAACCATGTCCACACCGAGATTGCTTATTGCACAGGCGCATCGTCAGGTTTTGTGTCAATAGTATGGGGCCTAGATGTGTGTGATAGTCGGGTGTCCACATACTTTTGGCTGTATAGTACATGTAGGCATCCAAGGTCAACTGAAGACAAAGAAGACAGACATGGGGAAAGACACAGGATGTGTTCAACATACGACCTGTGTCCTTGGGCCTAAATATGTTGTTGAATTATGGGAATTTGGGCGAGTAACACACTACACAACAAAAATATGCAAACCAAGCACCACAGCATACTGACACGATTTGCGTTGTTTAGATTTTACCTTCCATATACACATCTGCAAACACACATACACATAGATACACAAACACTTCCTGCAGCAGGTGTGTCTGCAGGCTATTCCCACAGGAAGTGTGGGCATCCTGCTCCCGTTGCCTGGCAACAGCAGAGACGGCTCTGACAATGTAGGACATGCAGCACAAAAACACCAAGGGTGACAAGGGCAGGGGAGAGGGCGGGGAAGAGAGAGAGGGAGGGGATGACTAAAGAGGCAGAGGAATAAAAAGATAAACAGAAAAACAGAACTGAAGCTTAGAACAGATAGACTTATGATGAAGGTGGAGATGGAAAGGTAATGAGACACACACACTACTGAAAATAGAAATAAAGGGATGTTGAGTCTTGTATGAAACCTGTGTATGGCAGAAGCAGTTTAGTTTAGCTTTGAGGTAACATGAACACACACAAGACTGTGAGCACAAATTGTCTACATAATGCACAAATTGCCCATGTCTCACAAACACAGTGAGGACCTTCCACTGATTTCTTGATATGCCTACACATACCACTCGCGTTAACCAAGTTCTTGTTGCTGGAACAACAACATTCATGGACTTAATTATTACTGCTATGCTTCACTTGAGCAAACAAAAGAAATCCTTTAGGTTCTGTTAGCTTTGAGTGACTTGTGTGTTTTTAACTAAACACACACACACACACACACACACACACGCACACACAAAAATACACGTCATAACTGTGGACGGAGTCTGTCTACAAACACAGACCTGTGGGAGCTTTGCTCTGTACCCCGGGGCCGAGGGGTCCGTTGCTGAAGGTGGTCAGGCTATCCCTCCGCCCTCCTGGCTTGAAGTTGCCATAGTAACGGTTTACAAGGATTTGCCTCAAAGCTTCACCCTGGCAACACAAGAGGAAGCAGAGTCAAACAAGGTCCAGTTTGACTAACATCAGGCGAGAGCCTCAACAGGATTCTAAATTAGGAAAGGACAGGAAAATTCATAAATAAAAACAACTAAATAAATAACTAAATAAATAACTAAATAGGGCCAATTTTGATACTGGTTTAAGATTTAGTGCAGACAATTCATTATATACAATACAAATAATCATGTTTTATGTTAAAACACCAATAATACCAAATCACAGGGCAAAAACGTATCCGCCTAAACTTTATTCATTTTGAAAGCATCCTCATGTCCACGCGACCTCCGACCTTTCCGACGAGTGCTTAGGGCAGGATTATGAAATGAAAGAGACTAAAAACCCAGAGTCCTCCTGACTAATCTCCAAACCTCTTAGGGAACATCTCAAATTTACAAAGATCAAACAAGCTATTATTTGTCGAGTTATGAAGCACAGGATGCCACATTACATCTCTTAGCCCCAAACCTGGATCACAAATTTTTTGCTGCTACAAACGCATCGTTCAATAACAGGGAATCTGCACCACAATCAATCATTATTAGTGATCAAACATGTGTGAGTGAGAACTACTAGTTAACTGGAGCACAAGAGGACGTGTCAAATTACTGGTGGGGAATCAAATATCTTCCCAAATGTGGTTGCAGTTCCTCAAAACATACTTCCACGTCTAAGATGTGTGGTCAGGTGGGGCATTCGGGGGTTTTCCTCTCATCATACCTCTCACTTCTGAGGTCACTGAAGACAAACTGAAGGATCAGGTTTTTAATTTTGCCTTTTTGTGTTAATCCCAGACAAGCATGACTTCTACTCAGAACTGTTTGGGGATCAGATTTTTACCTCCATTATTCATAACCTTGTACGAGGGCACTCATAAAACCTTCTTAGATTCAACTAAATTAAAAAAAAAAAAACAAAACCAAAAAAAACAAAAACAAAAAAAAAAAACAAGCCACGTTTTCCACTGATGATATGTGCTGAAATACGTAATTATAGTGGAAATTGTGCTAAACCTTGCACGCAAATACAGATGAGTGTTTCCTCTTGAGGAAGCGTTAGGCAGTTAGTAAAGAGAGCAGCCCGTGGGAGTGTGTGAATGGAGACATGCTACTCGAGCAGGGTGCCACTGTCTCTGGATCGAGCCATGCTACCCATGCCACCTACCCGTTTCTGATCCTCCATTTGCTTCTGGGGCTGGTTGGGATCAAGGTCCTGAGAGCAAGACGAGTGAGCAGCAAGCCAAAAGGAGATAGGAGGAGGATGGAGAGGGAGGGGAAAGGGCATCCAGGGGAACAAAAAAAAACAAAAAAAAAAGAAAGGAGGGATTAATTCTATCCACATTAGTCATCTTTTTAATGGCATGCTGGGAAAAAAAAGTGGGACAGATCTCATCATGCAGTTAAATGAAGAAAATGAGAGATGTCTGCGCCCGTATCGATGTGTGAGTGTGTGTATGGGGTAAGTTGGCTGTGAAAGATACATCTCTGCCAACCAGAAATACACGCTTTTACCGTAGCATCATGAATGACAACACAAAAACACAATAACCGTTCGGTGTACATTCAGTCTATGACCAGATTTAAGTTGTGGGCAAAAAAGCAAACCCTGAAAGGCAGAAGCTAACATGGTGTCTAGCCTGCAAGTCCGCGAGTGTGTGTATGTGTGATTAGCGTGGATTGGATTCACATTGCGTAATTAAACTGTTAATTACGAGTGCAAAAAAAAAGGCAACCAGGGTGAGAAACGCCTGGCAAAGGTGAGAACAGAAAAGGCTGAACCCAGGTTACATCATAAATTGTGTGAATTAATGACACAGATCACACGGCGTGAAATGACAAGCAAACACACATCAAACGCAAACTAACCTACAGAAAGAAAGGGGGAGAAATGTGAACATCGCTCTGAAAGTAAGAGGATGAATAGATGTGCGACAGGAGTTCCACACCTTGGGGGGGGGGCGAAAAAACATAAAATAAAAAACAACAAAAAAAAAACCCCAGAGCAGTCATGTGCGTCTATGCGTTCACCCCATTAATGAGGCTCCACCAGAGCTCTGTGTTTGTGTTTCACGGGTCCGTGTGTCTAAATGTGTGGGTCGCCTCTGTGTCAACATGCACAGCTTTGATAAGACTCTGTGTGTGTGTGTGTGCGCGCGCGTGTTGGGGCTGTGGCGGTAATGAAATGCATCTGGACAGATGCTACGGGACAGAAAGACCACTATCCGCAACGACCCATATTCCTTCCAAAATATGGGTGTTAAACACACCTCGGCAAGGTTCTCTGGCTCAGGAGGGGGAACCAGCTAATGGAGACAAAAAAAAAAAATAAAAAATCCAAAAGTTAGTTAATACACAGAGCAAACAACCTAGCAAGAAAAAAGGGCACAGCCGTGTGTGCGTGTAAGAGTTTCTTTTTTTTTTTAATGCTTCTCATTAACCCAGTCAGGCCATGGCTAATTGAACAGATCGGAGACAAACCGCACAGACTACAGACTATCCCGAGAGGGATCTCAAGGAAGCACAAACAAGACGCGGCAGCAAAATTAACACACTGCGTTAATACTGCATTCACTCAAAAGAGCCCTCACCCAGCAAGGTGCTATATTTGGAAGTGGCGCATCACATGGCTTACATAACTAAGCCTCATCATGTAGGTCATCTGGGAAACCAGACACAAGGCGCAGGCCGTGCAAAAAAACACAGCCAGCTTACAGGAAACCTTCACTGACTCTTCTGCATTCTCAACCTGTTTATTTTCTGCCAGATTAATCGCCAGGTCAGGGTGTGAACATCCCTGGATCCGTGTGCCCTAAACTTCAGACATAACCATCAACGTGTATTAATAATATCGGAACTGTTTCAGACAATAAGCGAGCATGGATCTCATAAAAACCGTGAAGGCACCCGCTAGGCAGCGCAGCCTTGCGTCTGAGTGAAATGATTTTTTTAAATTGGTGTCGTGCCATTTGCTTATGAGGGGAAGTAGATGTACACAGGAGATATGAAGTGTTGTCTGACCTCGGCTACACCGCACCCAAACACTAACAGTGGCCTTACGTGCTCCTGCAGTTGGTTATTTTTGTTTTGTTTTTTTTAAACTGAAGAAACATTTCATATGCAAAATTAATGCAGAAAGAATGAGGAGATCTGAGTAATTCACACTCTTGCCACTTCTTAGCAACAGCTCTCTGACGACAGAATAACTGTTTTTCTTTTAAAGTAATCCTTAATTTGAAGGGCATTGTGTTAACTAATTCATAACCAATTCCTCATAGCTTGTTTGTGAGTCAACACAGGCATCATTCGAAAAATGAGGCCATCGTTGTAAGAATCTGCCTCCAAAATCCATACGTTACTGAACTAAACTGGGTGTGTGTGTATACACCTTAGTAATAGGTGTGTGTGTGTCTCTTTGCTTTTTATAAAGTAAAGTAATTAATTAGGGATCGATGATATTACTTTCTTGACATTTGAAATGTATGTATATCTGTAAGCTTATGTATGTGTGTAGACATTAAAATTAAAAAATGATCCATAACAGATCGTTACAAGTGCAAAGGACTCATGCGAGGTGAGGAGGTACAGGAGATCGAAACAGCAAAGCAAGAGCAAGCACTACATGCTCACGATTTGAACGTTCAACATGGCACACACGTCAACACGGAGAACACGTAGTCGACAGAAAGCAAACACCGAAAATGTGACACGCACGCATGCGGATACAGCTCAAGATCACGGCACACACTCGGCACGCTCGAGGGACAGACAGCTGGTGCACTGCTTACAGGACTGATCTGACCACACACTCACTCAGACACACACATCTCTGGACACACACAGAAAAAAAAAAGTAGTTGAAAAGTGGTTGTCTTAATGCCAGCAGCAGCAGCCTGCAGACACCCCAGCGAGTGGAAAGGGGTGGGGGGGGTGGGGTGTAATAACAACCTGTGACGCACAACGCCACGCAGTTGAGTAATAACACTACCAGCCAGGAATCTCCCTTTGTGCAAGTTCGCATGAAGGGTTTAAAAGAAGAGCCTTGTGATGTTAGCAAGGTGCGACTTACAAATGTCCCTTTACATCCAGAGATATGCTTATCATGTTTAGCATCAGTTCAGAAGAAACATGCGTAGTGTCTAAGACCGTTTGTTCATTTCCTCCGCTGCTCAATCAAGATCTGGGGGCAGCAGGAGGTGGTAGATCAAAATGCATGCCATGGAAAAACTGGTCCGCGGTCACGGGGGCGATACTTGTCACGTCGCAAACAAATCCACATCCTAACACTGCACCACACGACCCATCATCAAACACTAAAACATCGGACTTTAACGCTGTGTAGATTTCTGCACTCTACAGTTTAATAAGTAGTACACCTCTGTCACATTTTAAATTTAAAACGTCACGCCTGTTTTTTTTTTGTTTGTTTGTTTGTTGGTTTACGTCTTTTTTTTTCTTCTTTTTGCACATCATCTAAATCGCTTTTTGCTGTCAATTTATTGCAGCACTTAAGTTTCATAATGTGAGCCTTTATCCATGAAATGTAGAAAGGTCCAGAATGAAACGATGATTTTAAATAATTTACAGGTTTTCTGATTTTATATATATATATATATATATACACATACGCTCACACACACACACACACACACACATATATATATATTATATATTACATACACACACACACGTGTGCGTTAGATGGCCAGTGCACAGGCTATTTTATTCCATTAACCAGACTTACATGAAAAAAAGAATTACTCCATTTTGACTACACTGACAGACACCGACGCAGATTATTGCCAATTTTGCCTTATTAGGACAGACTTATTGCCATGAGTCACCTTAAATGATTTTGTAGATTTCGTGGAAGAGAAACGGGCTATACTACTTTGCTCTGTGTGTGTGTGTGTGTGTGTGTGTGTGTGTGTGTGTGTGTGTGTGTGTGCGCGCGCACGCAATAAATATAAAGCTGTATCCATGTCTGTGCCACCCAACAAAAATTACACCCCCCCCCCCAAAAAAATGTTTATATCTTTATTCATTGCTGTAATTTCTGGCTCTACAGCCAGAAGAAGTACTTCTTGATGTTGATAGAATTGATAATAAATCTGACCTAGACAGCAGAGGAGGTACAATTGGTAAAACCCAGTGGATATCATTCGTATGATATTTTGTGGCATTTTGTTCACTCTAGGAAGGCATTCTAGCACCAAGGGGTGTAATCACCAGATTTGCTTCTGTATAACAAATCAATTATGCTAGACAAGCTTCATTAAACCTGGAAGTGTGTGTGTGCTGGAGAGAGCCCATCACAACAGTGATACTGCATTACAGAAGGGAACTGGAAGGGTTAACAGGTAGAAAAGGGAAAGGGCTATAAAATGGACCAGTGCTTCACTCCATTTTGATTGTGTGTGTGTCTGTGTATGCCGCTCAGTAAACAGCCTCTGCCACACGTTTATTGGCAATTACAGTAGAAGGTCACACATCAACAGGGAGACTGAATTCCAGGGAGAAAAAAAGAAAAAAAAAAAGAAAAAAAAAAGAAAAAAAAGGCAACCGAGTCTTATGTAACCGCTGCCCAAGCACTGGCAGGTACCCAAGAATCGTGCAGCGTACAGGAAGGAAATTGGGACAAGGCCCCACACACACACACACACACACACACACACACACACACACACACACACACACACACAC
>JAQMCW010000016.1:16321689-16335694 GCA_030068335.1 Chrysichthys cranchii | reverse complement strand
AGTTTCAAGTTATTTCAGTGACCATTGTGGGTTTTTCTTTCTTTAACAGAAGGGTACCAACAATTTTGTCCACGTGTATGTATATATATATATATATATATTTTTTTTTTAGAGATGATGAAAAACACACCAAGGTAAGTTGGACAGATATGAATTGGGGGGCACAGCTTACACTAGCTTATTAGCTCATAACAGAGGCTAAACTATAACGTGATTTTTGTGCGTGCGTGCGTGTGTGTGTGTGTGTGTATGTGTGTGCGCATCCCAGTTCATAGTATTCTAAACTCTGTTCCTGGAGCTCGAGTTTAATTTTAACCACATTTGTGCCAGACAGTGATGCGTTAATGTTTTCTAATGTGCTTTTTCTAATAATTTGAAAGACTTTGTACAAGGTGACAAGAAGCACTACACTGTACATTGCAGCTTTTTGTAAGAACTGGAAAACTCAAAAAAAAAAAAAAACAGCTATTTTTATGGAGCAACAGAATTAACTATTCAACACTCGGGTTTAAGTTTACATCAGTGTTGTCATCGAGGACGCCTCCACCACCAACAAGGCCAAATCCTTCTTGTTATTAACTTATATGTCTCAAATATCCTTAAAATATTCTTCAAACTGGTGGGAAGGCTGCTGAAGAAAAATTAGTACAAAAATTTGATCATGCAGTGACCTTGACTCTGGATTCTACCAACTTTTACCCACTCGTTTGAGAGGCGGACACACAGACAAGCTACGTACTGGTTGAGGCATGAAAAAGTATAAAGGTCTTAAATCATTTGGTTTAAACACAACGCTGAAATCCTGTAGCAGCACTTGCACCCACAGAAACCTAACACTTGACACCCACTGGCCTAGCTGAACGAGAGATGACCGATATCTTCTGTGCTGTACTTGAAAGTCCTGGTATTTCATCGTGAAGCCTGTGACTGAGACCATATTGGGACAGATATGAGATTGTTAAAGCGTTCTGGTCTCGTCTGAGCCCAACAGGAGTGCACAAAGACACACAGCCCCCTAAATGAAGTCTGCAGTGGGAGGCAGGTGGGGTACAAATGTGATCAAGTCAATCTATTCATCATAACATCAATTCCCCCATACATGCTCTTACGCACACCCGCTCGCAAGCACAGTGACACAGCCCAAAAGCTGACTTCTCACTCTTTGATTATGGAATGAAGGACAAGATAAGTTACACACAGTCAATTTTTATTTCTTTAATACACACTCGTGCATTTGCTATGACATCCTGTGAAACAAAAGCAGTCTAACGAGAAGGGAGGTGCTCTGATCGGAAACCATCTGCTCACCAGTGGACACTGGGCGGTCATAAAAAGGAAGTGGAAATAAAGTTCGGAATAGCTACAGCTACACTGCCCTTCAAAGGCAAAAGACCTTAACTTGCCAGAGTGTGAAACTGAGAAAAATGACTTTAAAGTTTCTGTTTTGTCCAGACAAAAATATTATAGGTAGAACTACAAAAATTGCATAACTAGTTACTAGTTGTGAAATTTTGGGAGTCCTACCTATAATATTTAAAATTTAAAGTCATTTTTCTCAGTTTCACACTCTGGCAAGTTAAGGTCTTTTGCCTTTGTAGGGCAGTACTGGCATGGTACTAGAAAACTTTAGGTCGTTTCCGTTCTTTTGAGTGTTACAGTTGTGACTATGAGCAAAGGTGCGTGAGGATGCTCAAAATTTCAACTACTATGCCTTGAACATAGAAATATATGAATGAAAATCTGTTCCAGTGCTTAACGTGTCTGGATTCCTCTAGAAAATATAGAAACTAATAAAACTGCGTGTACTGGAAACATCAAAGTCTCTGATAATCTTGAGAAGGTTTTCATGCTTACTTGCAGCCTCTCAATGATGTTTCTGTAGTCTTTTGACGCGCCGATTGTGGAGTCTCGTCTGGAGGCGTTTCGGGCTGACATCCTCCAATTCAGGATGGTCTTCTGTACGACGTTGTTAGATTTTACAAATAGGTTGTTCACCTGGCTGTCCAGGTCAACTGGAATGGCGATTGCCCGACTTTTTGCTGCATGTGATGCAAAGAGTGTGTAAATAGGTTATGAGGCCCCAGAACAGAGAGTAAATTCGGTGAATGGTGACTGACCCCTCATACGGGCCAGAGCCTGAGACGGCCATTCTTACCCACGTCAGAGAGGACTTTGATGCAGCTCTCCACTGACGCCTTCTGGGTGGGCATGAGCCAGCTACAGTGGTACACCCGGAAAACACCCTGCAACAGCTGCACAAAGACTGGCTGACGGGTCTGTCATGTAGAAAAGGAAAGACAACACAGATGGAAATAGTCTGAAAGGAAAATCAAAGTTGGGAAACAAAACAAAAAAAAAAAGACAAAACAAAATAATAAAAAAAATAATAAACAGGAAGCCATGGAACTGCTTCACCCTGCACACGTTTAATACAGTCTTCATCACAGGTTAAACATCAAGAGAGCATTAGTAACCTCACAAACCTACAACTGCTAAACCTTACATTTCACTCAAACATTTACACAAACAGAAAAACACTACACAGCTACAAGTTTGTGGACACCAAACCATCACAACCATATGTGCTTGTTGAACATCCCATTCTAAAACCATGGGTATTCACTAGAGATAGTCCCCACCCACCCCCCCCACACCTTTTGCTGTTAGAATAACCTTCACTTTTCTGGGAATGCTTTCCTCTAGACATGGGAGTGTGGCCGTAAGGTTAGGATTCTATCCAAGACACTTGAGTTCTTCCACTTCAACCTTAACACACCACATATTCATGGTGCTGGCTTTGTGCACGGGGCACCGTCACACTGGAACAGGTTTGGGCCTCTTAGATCCAGTGACGGGGAAATCCTAAAACAATACTGTAGACAGTCTATACAATTGTGAGCTTCCAGCTTTGTGGCAACAGTTCGGGGAAGAGCAACATCTGGGTGTGATGGCCAGGTGTCCAAATACTTTTGGCCATGCAGTGTATGTGAAACCGTTACAAAATAAGAAATACGTCGTCTTGTTATTCAAATATAATTTCAGAAATAACACTTTCCACACAATGTTGGATTCATAACCGGTATAAAAGTAATCACATCTCATAATTACTGACAAACATTAAACTATTAGAAGAGGAAGGGGCGCTAATGTAAAAAATAAATAAAAAGATCCACAGGTATCTTCTCAATTCAATCTCAAACACACACAACTCTAGTGGGCCATTAATAAGAAAGGTCCTCAGATATGTCTGAGGTCTGCGAGCTGAGATCTCCCCAGACAGGTTTACTAGAAATGTGACTAACCAAGCCAAGGATGTCACCACAATATACTGTGCAATACCTCTGTTAGTTTGCCCAGAAGGAAGGCCTGTAACAACAAAGAGCATACGATGTCATTACACATCACTTCAGGGAAAGGAGTGATGTCATTTTCTATCTGGAAAGGTTGTGGTGGTCCTTATAAGTTCTTTAAAAAAAAAATTTTAACAACCACATAAGATAGAGCACTACTCTGATTCAAACCTTTAAACTGAATAACTGATGACTTGGCTTTCTGGTTCAGCCAAGAAACTACAGACCAATAAATTTGTATAATAACGTTATCAGCCTTTAAATGTCAGGGTGTAATTTTTCTCTGTGTAAATTTTGGCCTAAAGTGTTTGAGCTAAACAAAAATAAAACTCAATTTAATCAGTTTTCGGTCACATCCATTGTTTACGTAACCTAAGAGACAGACAGAATGGGTGCCATGTTACCTTGTCTCCACTGCTAGCCATTTCTGTACCTTTGGACAAATTACTGCTATAAAGTTACAAACTGTGCTTACATCTCTAGTTACTATATTTACATAGATTTACACAAATTCTGAATGTGTTTCTTCTTAAGAGAAAGAGTGAACCAAGTAAAAATCTTACATATAACAAATGTCTTTTCCAACTTGCATTGTGTTAACGCTTGATATGTTGGCTATTTATTCCAGTGCTTTCCACTTTCATATGGGAAACAAAAAGCATTCGGTTGACTGAAGATTCTGCTGATCAGAAGCCAAATGGCGACACAAACACTTCCTATTGAAATCCTCATGAGCAGGAAACAGCTGTCAGCACATATGGATTGAGTGCAATCCGGGGGAGCACCTAGACAAATACGGGCCTGAAAGTTGAGTCAAAGTCACTGTGGGGCTACCATACAGGAGGGATGGTGGGTGGTGGGTACGAAAGTCAACATACCCGGGGGAGATGAGTAGCTGCTAAATGCCCAAGAAAAGTGACAACATTTTCCAAGAACAGTCAAGCCAGTCAACAGTAATTAATTAGCTGATTACCTTCGACATCCATGCATGCACCCAGCCAAGGGTACACAGTGTGTAAGGACACATTGGTATACGTGCACATACAAACAGTAAAATCCATTTGACTGCCATGCAAGACCTAACTGCACTAGTAATGTTGCGAAACAGATATGTGAGAAGTCTGGATCTGTAGAATGGCTCACACAGCGGTGGGTGTGTGTGTGTGTGTGTGTGTGTGTGTGTGTGTGTGTGTGTGTGTGTGTGTGTGTGTGTGTATGCGCACCAGCAGTGCAAGCAAGTGCAACCAGTGACTGGCTTGACTGCTTTTGGAAAACTCTGCAATGCGCAGTCTGAGTTCTTGGAAAGCCGTGACTCAATCCAAGTAGTCAGCCTTTTTCTAAAGAAATGTGTGCATGTGTGTGGTACGCAACCATGTGAAGAAATTCAGTGGTGAGCGTGTGTGTGTGTGTGCGCGTGTGTGTGTGTGTGTGTGCGCGCGTGAGTGCGTGTGTGTGTGTGTGTGTGTACGTGTGCGTGTGGGGGGGGTAGATCTGCAATATGGAAAGGAACACCAGGACATGTGGTGGGAGTGTTTGGAGGAGGACGGGTTACTGGTACTTACATACACGTGATGTGCCATCTAGATGGGAAGGGGGGGGGTCAAAATGATCAAAAATATGCTAGTTCGTTTATTAAACAAGTCTTCAGCAAATAAATGACTCATTACACTTAGATATTAACTGTCAAAGAAGAACCACACTTGAAACCTCACGACAAATATAATAAGGAAGTATAAGTTCATTTCTTTATAACACTACAATGTTTATGTGCTTCTGCGTTTCGCAAACAGAAAGTAGAGCCTCATGCAGTGTTGAACCGCCTGGCGATGATTACCTGTAAACTAGTGCTCTGATCGGAAAAGGGGGAGCTGAAGAAAGTGGTGACGATGCTCATGACCGTCTCAGTGACATAGCGCTCCAATGTGGAGTCGGCGTGTTTGCGGTCGCTCGTGTTGTTGCAGACCTGTGAGCCGTAAATAACAAATAAAAAAAAATTAAAAAAAACAACAACAAAAAAACATGGTGCATAAATTAACACAATGCAAAGGCCATGCTGAGTAAAGTCAGAACATGGCTCTGATTCACCCTTCCTGTCAGCAATTGCAGCAGAATCCTGCAATGATCACAAAACAACATGGATGACTGTAACTCGCACTTAACAAAAGATGGCTCGCAAGAATGAACTCCATGTCACGGGTTTAAATTAAA
Organism: Chrysichthys cranchii; assembly: GCA_030068335.1. NCBI lineage: Eukaryota > Metazoa > Chordata > Actinopteri > Siluriformes > Claroteidae > Chrysichthys > Chrysichthys cranchii. The sequence continues at coordinate 16,330,136 of JAQMCW010000016.1, read as the reverse complement.
TCATTTATTTAGTTGGTAGTATTGGTTAAAACGCTTAAAGGATTCTAACTCTTAAAGTCTGTGAGCCGAAATGTATTACAAAAATCCTTCCTGAAAGTATGGTCATATCTCCCGAACGGAAAGTCTACAAAGATCTGTTCTGAGACCAGGCTTTCTCCGAATTTTTAACTTTGAAACTACACTGAATCTTAAGACATCTCATTGCTACACTAATTTAAATACAGCACCCATTAGCTGCCACCCTTCCTGTTTTTCTCATTTGCACTATAAATAACCCCTCAAAATCACTATCAGATAAAACAAATAATGCAAATTCATCACAACTTGCTCTTGCCCGGTAGATTAATTTGTGTTGAAAATAATCTGTCACATATCGCTGGTTGTATCTTGTATCTGACAAAATGCAGAATTAAGATTCAGAAGCTGTTCCGGAGTAGATTACCCTGCATATATCAACCAGGAAGTTCTCAAAGAGCTTCCACATGTGGTTACTTGTGTAGATCTCCTTCATCTCCACTTCTGTGTCGACATAGCAGTGGTTTAGGAAGTCAATATATGCGATCTTCACCTGCAGACAAACAAGACAATTAATGGAAATACTGGCGGAAAGACACTGCTGTGGTTGTTCTGGAACCCTAATAATGACAATGGCAATGCAATCAGGAATGAAATGTATGTAAGAAAAAAAATTTACTTGGAAAAATAAATATATTATGACAAGAAAAATTCTCAACTAGTGAAACAAATATAACTACTTCAGATAAGTATGTGCATACAACACTTTTTCTTAAGAAAAAACCTTGTACAACTTATACAACATTATAAAATGTGTTTCTACCAATCACCTTATAAGGGTGTTAGACTACTGGAAAGTTTGATAAAACAGGAGCAGAAAAACAAAAACTACCCAAAAGACCATATCTGTGTGGTAGCTCTTGAATACAGGTTGACAAATGAACACTTGTTTAGTTGAATTTAGTTGAAATAAATTAAATCTTCAATTAGGATGAATTTCCTGCTTTAACTATTTAAACTGATATCATTTCAAGTAATATAATATAAAATCTAATCAAATCAATTTTACACAGAGAGCAGGTTTGTCCTCTTAATATTGAACCTGGATGTCAATTACAATTTATTAGTTTTTTATTATTAACTCATAACTAGTATTGCCATTGCTTGCTCAATATGCTGATTACTGGGATTGCTCCAGCGTGTCTAGCAGAGTGAGCCCTGCTGAGGACACCAAAAACCAGGTGGACGGAGTCTGACCTCAGGGATGCAGTCCTCATGGGTGACTACACGGACGATGTCATCCAGGGGCAGCAACGAGTTGCACTTAATCTCCGTGTAAACGTTCTTTCCCTCAGTGCACACGGCTAGCAGCTCCACCAAGTGGATGTGGTACATCAGCGGGCTGTTTTCATCCATCCGGTCTCGCTCCGAACGCATCATCTGCACCAGCGTCTGGAACGAGGCTCGATCGTTGTAGAACACCAACACGTCCTCTCCGGCATTCACTAGCTATGATGAGGAGGAGGGGAGACGAAGGAGTTAAACAGCGAAATGAAATGAGCATTAAAGTTCACAAGTTGTAAAAAAAAAAAAAAGGGGGGGGCATATAAAAATTTCCCATAACCCACCTCTGCCATCACGATATCCTGGCACTTCTTGATGAACTTGTTCTCGGCCTTGACGATAGTCTGCAGGAACTTGAGGTACTGAACATGGCGGCCATGCGTCTCGATGCAGTGCACAAAGTGTTGCACCACGCGGTCGTTAATCTCGCTGCACAGCTGGAAATTATTCATGAAGATGTGCTGCATGGTGACGGCCTCTAGGATCTACAGAGGGAGAGTAGGGTCACAACTAAACAAAACTGGGGCTGCAGGCAAAATCTAAATCTACTGAGAAACACAAAGTCTATCTTAAAGACCCAACACAGAGCACAGATTGTGATATGCTAGATCATGATCTAATTCACGGTTTAATCATGAATATCACATCACATATTTAATCAATTTTCTATAAATTAGCTTCACTAGACTACAGGTCAAACATTTAGTATTTCCCAAGAGGCCATGCTACACTTCTAATGTTTCTTTATCACAATTGTTTTGTCCAGGTGTTCAGCAGATTCATCTGCTTTGGAAAAGTATTCCATTGCAGCTTACCAGAAGGTCTTACCTACCTGATCAGGCCTATCAGGACATGCACTAGATGCTGGATAACTCATGTTATGTTCCCCATGAAAGCATTTTTTCCCTACCCAACACAAATGTTAATTTACACAGACTCACCCCAGGATTGAGGAAGAGGTTGATGTGCTTGTGGAGCAGGGCTTGGTTCTGCTGGTTCCCAGCACAAAAGTTCTGGAGGAACTCGTGAGCCAACTTCATGATCTCCTGCATTCTAACATCCTCACCCTGCCAAACAAAGCACACCTCATGACTGCATTCAGTTTTCTGTTTGATTGTTTGTTTGGTGTTAACTCTCCCCAAAAGCAGGGTTCTAACAGGCCCTTTCATTTTCAAGAGCAAACCTGACAAGATGCCTCAGATAAGATATTTTACTACATCTGTTTGGCAGCAGATCTTACCACATCCTGATACTCATGAGACTCACAAGAGTCTTCCGACATCAGAACTTTCTCATAGGAAATCTCACCTTCTCGTAGGGGATCTGAAGTAGCTCGAGCACAACCGCATGAGCCCCCATGTTCCTCAGCAGCCTTTGCTGCTGTTTTTTACTTTTCTTCCCCGATGCTCCCTCCTGAACGCACAACTTGCTGAGCCTTAACAGGATCTTCGCAGAGGAAGAAGTGAGAAAGAGAGAGAGTTCTTCCTTTACTTATAAAAGTTCCAGACTTGAGTTGGTATTCTGCAATTAGTCATCTGAGATTGATGACATTTCAACAAAATATCAACAGCAGGCAAAGTAAAGTGTGAGTAAGAGAGAATGATAGGACAGAACAAGAGCATGAAAGCTAACAACAATGCAGAAGTGCATTGTTCTAAAAACATGCGACATACCAGCTTAGTTTCTTTAGCTTTGAATGGACGAGTTTAATTGGTGTTTCTAGGGCCATTATAGCATGTAACCACTACTTCACCACTACATAAGGGTGCTGCCTTGCATGGGTTTGCAGGTGTGTGTGTGTGCGTGCTCATGTTGAATAGAGAAATAAGGCACATTTACCTCCTTGACAACCCTGTAATTATAGCTGCTAGTGCTCTCCGTTTTATTTTTCTCAATGCCACTTGACTCACCCTGCATAAAGGAGTGAAAACAAAACAATCCACTTTCAAACACAGTAATTATTCAACAGCAATCCAAACAGGGATTAGCACCAAAATCACCAGCTCTGTGTTAATCCAAAAAAAGGAAAAAAAGAAAAAGAAATGGACATTTCTTTTTCAAGTGAACATAGAAAATGGACCCAAATCCACAAAAAAAGGAATTTAAATTACAGGTTCTCGATTCTTAACGCTTCCAAAGCCAAACTACTGCTCCTGGATAAATATTTTATAACTTGTTACCCTGAGAAGTGTGAACATGATTCTAAACTCATCAATAATTCAAGACGCGTGCTGAGATCTATTCACAGTTAACCAATTTATATTTCATAGTAATGAATTCAATCTGATCCACTGACCGTTTTAGGTTCCTACGCATAACTCACATTAAAGTGGGTGTTCATATTTTGAGTTGGGATTCTGGGATGAACCAGTAGGATCATATTTACTTGATGCATAATCATCAAACTCCTCAAACCTTCTTTTTGTGGTCAGGTTCAGCCAGACCGTCGCCCGCGTCGAGCGCATCGTCCCCCTGGCGCTTGTACACCCACAACTCGGACTTCTCCACAATGGAGCGTAGCTGGTCTAGGTCAGATTTTATCTGCTTGTAGTTATCTACATCCTGACTAGTCACCAGGAGCTGGACCTGAAGAAACAATGAGAGAGACAGAGAGAGAGAAAGAGAGAGAAAAGAGAGCGAGAGAAAAAGAGATAAGTTGAGCACGGGGAGATGTGGTTAGAATTAGCAGTTCATGCCAGAGGATTTTTAAAAATGTTCTTTTTCAGAAACAAGGGAAAAGTGAAAGGGAAAAGGTTGTGTGCAAGTGTTTTATTTAGACATTTACAGCACCAACGGTAACACTAAACCTCTCCGAAAGCAGAGAATGTGCCTGAGTGTGTGTGTACCTGTTTGAAAGCCATGAGTACTTCCTGTCTCTGGCTGAAGTGTCTGAAGAGTAGGTGTAAAGCCCCAGACACCAGTGGAGGGTAGTCATGCATAGTGAGGTGCAGAAGAACTCTCAGGAACGTTCTACCTCCATGGTCATCAAGGTCTAGTGGTGTGTTCTCCTCACTGAGTGGATAACAACAAAGAATCTTTAAAGCACCAGGACAAAGAACTCAACATGCTTCGTATGTAAACAGAAATACTCCTATACAAAAAATATAAATAAAGATCTTTCACGGTTTACGGCATCTTCATACCTTGCACCAAAGATTCCCTCGGCCTGCTCTTCGATTTTCTCAAAATCTAGAGCTGTGGAAGTAAAAATGGACAAAAAGTCAAAACAAGCAAATACACAAAGTAGGACAAACAAAACAAAAAAGAAAAAAAGACGCTCTTAAGAGTTAAGCATGCAGTTCAAACTCTTAAGCATGCGGTTCAAGCTTTCACCTGGTATACTATTAGGACCATCCCCATTAGCAGTAGGTGTAGTAGTAGCATTAGCACTAGTGTTACCATTAGCATTAGGATTAGGCAGAGTGTCGGTCTGAGTGTTGCTTCCATCAAATTCTTTTTTAAAAATGCACAGCAGGCAGGAGATCCTGTAGTCCAGACGCACATTCAAGATAAACTACAGAATGAAAAAGACAAGAACGAGACTTACGTCGGTCCATTTAAAATTTATACAGTTAAGCCTACATGTACAAGAATCATTTCCCACGTAACTGTTTGCACCCAATTAACAATCTTCATAGATAAAATGCCATGTCAAATGCTTTACATGCACATCTACACATTTATCCACATACACAGTGAATGGATGCCAACACGTTACCTGGAGGATCTCGATGATCTTCAGCTTGGTGTCCATCACCAGGATGTCCTCCTTCTCAGGCTCCGTCTGGGTCTTGCCCACCTCTCCGTCCGGGGGTGCTGTGGGGGTGGAGGGCAGAAAGCCACCCCCCCTTAGCACAACCTGGGTCATCAGTTCTCCGACACCATGAATGGACCGCATAACATTACTACCTGCTGATGTGATGAGATGTGTCATGGATCAGTTCGTGCCTCTTTTCTTATTATGCCTTTTAAAAATAAAAAATACATAAAACTATAACATTTGCATAGGTGACAGATTAAACCTTTGTTCTCGTCGCCTTTCTCCATTTTGTTGATGGGATATATGGTGCTGACATGCACACAGTCTAAAATGGCTAGCAGGATCTTGGTCAGCCTCAGCAAGTCACTGAAGCTGTAGAAGCCGAAATAGATCAGGTTTCGCGCCAAGTTCACAACCTGGATGAGATGAAATAACAGATTCAGACAGTGAGGTCCACTTAAAAAAAAAAAAAAAAAAAAAAAAAAAAAAAAAAAAAAAGGGTGTGTGGCTGACTGAGATGAAATGGACTGCCTGTTGACTCACCTCAAATGTGAGTTTGTTTTTCTCCTTGTCTGAGAAGGGAACGTTTTGACAGACCACAATTCTCAGATAATTCTCCACAAACTCCATAGTCAGTGCGAAACGCTCCTTAATTTCATCTCTGGTTGTGCCGTCATTATCATAACTGAAAGATTTCAAAACAGTGAGAATAAAATCATCCAAAAGCACAAAATTAACCCATATTTTCAAAAGCAAAGATACAGTTATGAGAATATAGACATCATTATGCTTTTATGTGGAAGTGCGGGCGGGCAAAGTCAACATACTCATTGATGGCGATCTTGGAAGGGATCTCGGACCACAGGCGAGCATATTTTACGGGTGTAACAGGTTCCTGGGGGTCTCGATCCACATGCATGTGCAGCATGAGGCGGCAGAAGGAAGCACGGAGGTCATAGGGCAGGTCCTCATCTGACATGCAGCGAAGGATCAAGTCCACATCCAGCTGACCTGAGATTTTGTTGATTGCCAGATACTGGCGGTCGAGGCACATGCGAGCAAACAGGTTTAGCTGGTACCTGAAGACAGGGGACAGGAGAATAGTTCACATTCAAAACAGGATCATGGTATTTCCATTATTATGAATCATTTTCTTTCTTGATTTATTGTATCCCTTGATGTTATTCTGATAATATTTCTAAAACGCACATGTTCATTTGTTTACACATCCTGTGCACCACTCAAGCAGATATTACCTGTAGTAACTGACAACCTCCTGGTCTTCCTTCTGGCCTTCCTTGGCATCCTGTGCCAACTCCCTGATGCTCTTGCTGCGGATTTCCTTCCCGTTCTCTTTCCAAAACAACCACACCTCTTCCACATCTTCCTCTGACTCCACTGTAGTCTCTCCGACAGTCAGAGTATCGAACTCAAACCGAGACAACACAAGTCTGAAAGAAAGTAAGAGGGAGGAAAAGATTGGTGCCAATGTCGCTCTAAAACGGACACACAATACTGAAGCCAGCATGTACAGATATTCTACAACTGTAGCTGTATTAGAAGAACATGTTTTCATAAGCATACAAATACACAAGGGTTTTAATTGTACATTAAACTGCTTTGGGCATGTGAGAGAATAATTACTTGGTGCACGTATACAAATTTTAGACAGCTGTTAGACAGACCTGACATAGGTACAGTTATCTGCTGATGTGGCGGTAGTAAGGAACATTAGAGATATAGACATAAAAATTCAGGTACTTCCGCAACTAAGAGCTCACTTGGTTTCTATGAGGATGTCGGCATTAGCTGGGTCCAGCACTGCATTACAAATCAGCTCCTGTGTGACTGGAATGGACTTATTCATAGACACACACAGATCAGAAAGGTAATCCAGAAACCTGTACATGTATAGACACACACACACACACACAAAAGGAAATTAAGTATAGATCCATCAGATTTCTTATTCTATTAAAGTCTATTAATGTGGGTCCTACACAGAACTGTGCTGGATGAGGTTCTTTGGCTCAGTGTCATACACGTTGAATGAAGTACATACTTATTCGTTACGCTACATTACTGCTGTTATTTGTTCGCAAAACATTTTATTCCATTTTCTTTGTTTGGACTATAAACCACAGAACAGGTGCTGATGACTGTGCTTGATAATAAACAATTTAAGCACACCCTGTCCTTTCCCCTATATCCCTTTTCTCTTATGTGTTTTGCGTTATCCCTCCCCCCCCAAAACATCTGTCCATGCACTGAGCACAATTCAGCTCTGCCCCTTCGGCTCTCACCTAGGTTCACGGTTCTTTCTCACAAGGCTGACAAAGGTGTCAATCTCAGCTGCAGTAATGTGCTTCTCTAGCAGCTTGCGGTTGTTATGCAGGAGTGCCGTGATTGTGTCCTCGGCCAGCACATCATAGCCGATCTGTTTCTGCATGAACCGGAACTGCTTGGCAATGTACTCCTGCAAAAGCAAAAGCGCGCACACTGAAAAACTAATCTGACATTGCTCCTGATTGTTCAACGTGTCCTCGAGTTCATCTCAGAAGCAAGCACAAAGTACAGCATCAGCTATAGGCACTGTTACCTGTCCTGATCCAGCCTACTGAGAGGTTGCTTATAAGCTTTCTTTTTACTGCTAGACATTTGTGATTTCGTTTCTGGTGACAACTTGTCTTGAGTTGCTATGTCCTTGAAACATGTGCAGCTGTGTTTCTCTTTTTGTGTTGTTCTCATCAGTGACAAGGATGTTCATTCTGTTTTGGTCCTTCAGCGTTTAATTTTGCTTTGGTTGTCCATGTTGTGAAAAATGTGACTATATAGACATTACCGATTCTATTTTCAATCCAATATATTATTTGTTTTTACCTCTGTGTTTCTTCTCATTCATGTTCGTGTGAGAAAGAGGCTTTTTTTTAAAAAAAAGAAAATGTTGCTGTTGTTGCTGCCGTTATAGGGGCTCTCCTGGTTTGAGGTTGACAATTCTAGTCTATGGTAAGCATGTGAAGTTCTGGCCTTTTGACAACCCTAGGATTTCAGAGTTATCAGTTTTTACACACTTTGACAAAAGTAGTCATTTTTCTTTCTTGGGAGAGGACTACTACTGCATATACCTACAGAAAGTATTCTTTATAAAATTCTACAGCACCAGATAGGAGGTTATGACAGACCACCAGATGCAGTCAGACCCAGGAACTCATGCTCACCCTTGAGGCAGAGATAAGGTCTAAACAGCTTGGTCTAGACCAGGGGTGGGCAATCCGAGCCATGGAGGGCCGGTGTGGGTGCAGGTTTTTGAGATAACCTCTCAATCAGC
>JAQMCW010000016.1:16298315-16313949 GCA_030068335.1 Chrysichthys cranchii | reverse complement strand
ACACACACACACACACACACACACACACACACACGGGATATATATATATAAATAAAATGTATGTATGTATGTAGTAATTTTTCATGATACACCTCTGTTCTCAAGTTTAGTGAAATGGTATGGTGAGAATTCTACCTGGGTACCAGAGAGTCCCCTCCTCTAAGAGTGGTAGGGTCCAGCTCAAAGATGGAGGAGATGTCATTGCCGTCGGGGACAGATATGAGGGTGTACATGACCTTCTCGTTGGGTGCGCGTAGACGAGCTCGTAAAGCCTCATGCTCCAAGTCCAGCTGAGACAGAAGACACTTCATTACCATGGAAACTAAACAACCAAGAGGTCAGCAAATAGCACTGACGTAACACGGACACACAGCCACACACACGAAAAGCCATTCACACGTTAAGGTGATATTAATGACACTACTGGGCCAAATATAGACTACAGTTATATTTATCCTTACATTGGAGACCGTGCACCAACTTTCTGAACATGCCAAGTCTAATCTCCAACATGAGATTATTATTTAGTATAATTCAGTCTTGAATAAAACATATGTGTCTCGGGGAGTGTGTGTGTGTGTGTGTGTGTGTGTATTGGGGGGTGGGGGGGGGGGCTATTTAGTAGTGGCCACTGATACAAGACTAATATCTATCTCGGTGGCCTTGATAAGAAAAAAGTTTTTGCCTTCACTCTGGTCATCGGCACGCCAGGAAGAGTGGTTCAGGAGTGGCGTCATACTGCCATCTCCAGGCTGGCCTTGGTACTGTAGGCATTATTGGTCAGCATTACAACAACTTGTTTCTAATAACATTTATCCAAGTGCCTATTGAACAAATGACTAAAGAAATCAATTTAACAGACACGCTTTATTCAAAGTGCTTTTCAAGTCAACAGAATGTAAATAATCTTGCTATCTTGCTCTTGCACATCCTGTGCTTGTTGAATATGCGATGCTAATAACGTTTAAAAATGACCAAAACCGCATGTTTGCTTATGTGTGAGAATTCTTATGAGGTATCCCTAACTATGAAGTAACGTTTATAACTTATGGCCTCTTTCAAGAAAGGCTGGTGACACACAAACACAAGTTCACACAAACACTCCACACCCTTATCTCAATGGAGGACATGATTTACACAATGTTCTGCTTACACGTACAAAAATAAAGAATGACACATATAGAAAATGTACAGAAGTACAATAGGAGTAAAGGATATGTACACTTAGCTATGTGCTCAGAGTGCTGAGCTTGCACAGAATGCTGAGTGCACAGAGATCCAGAGCTATGTGTACAGGCATAATGAGGACAAAAAAAAAAGGGGGAATTTAGGCACATATGGATTCTAACTGACTAACGGAAAGTACCTGGAAGTTAAAGGGGATAAAATCACCCGCCTAGAGCAGAAAACAAGATCCAGCAGATCATTTAGATAAGGACTCGAAGTGAGTAAGGCACACAAACCGTGACAGAATTAAAAATATACTACATGGAGGTACGTACTGAGGAACGAGACTCTTGAGACTCCTCTTCAAAGTCCGGATTCACCTGAAAAAAACATGTACACAATGAGATTGCAACACTTTCAGATTCCTGAGTGTAATTTAACCACTAACCATGTGGGCTCACAATGGGCACCTTTTGGCACGGCAAATATAGTTTCATATCCATGAACATAAATGCATAGTTTAGCAATTCTCTGCTGTAACATCTCATTTGTCATACAATGTGCTAGATGAAAAGGAAAAATATCATAACTTATTAGCTTAAAAGCAGAAACAATTTATATACATATTTTGACATAGGCTTTTTCCCTTATGTCTCAACAGCACTCTGACTCTCGCTGATATTTACGGAAGAACTTAGACAGCTCACTCTTGCTAAAGATTCCCTGAGTAACAAGCTAATATCCGTCCATCCATCCGTTTCCTGACGCTTTGTCCTGTTTAGGGTCGCGGGGGGAAGCTGGAGCCAATCCCAGCTGACTTTGGGCGAGAGGAAGGGTACACCCTGGGCAGGGTCAACACACAAAGGCAGACAACCATTCACACTCACATTCACACCTACAGGCAATTTAGAGTAGCCCTCTGTGCATGTCTTTGGACTATGGAAGGAAACCAAAGTACCCGGAGGAAACCCATGCAGGCACGGGGAGGACATACAAACTCCACACAGAAAGGCTCCAGATGGCTGCAGGGCTCGAACCCAGACCTTCTTGCTGTGAGGCGACAGTGCTAACCACCACACCACCGTGCTGCCTCAAGCTAATATTATTAATGTAACTTTTAAACCAAAGAAAAATCTATGTATGTGAATAATTACATATGGAATATTTCGCCTCAATCCTTAAAGTGGTCATTTTGTGACAGCTGTAGATTCCTAGGGAAAGCTTTCATCTCCTCCACAGATGACTGCTCATTTTTGCTGAGCAGACATAAAACGTGACAACAGCGAACAAGTGGCTTCACATCACGCTGTACAGAATGCAGCCATCAGCCTGGTCTCCAGTAGCCAAGGCTGAATCACATCTGAAGTGCCTTGAACTTCCTGGAAAGTCTGACACACTGTGTTAAATTGTGGTGAAAGAGAGAGAGAGAGAACATCTGGAAGCAGAACACACCTCAGTACTCGCCTCTGCAGCCAGGTAGTGTCCTGTGGCCAAGTGCTTAAACCTGAACAGACTGTTCCAGTAACCTGCACCACCTCGGCATGGGTCGTGCTGAACCACCTGAGCATGCGAGAACAGGAGAAATTAAAAACCAGAGAGCTGCATGGGAATTAATGTATTTAAATGTAAACTTGAAATGCTCTCCAGTCAAGCAGCATGAAATAATCACGTCTAACAGTAACGTACACCCAGTACACACCTCAACTTCCCACAGTGCCTTGCTGCTGGTGGCGGAGGTGGCAGACTGGCGCCCTGTGGTCCTGAGGAAGACATAGTGCTTCTTTCTGTAGTCGTCACACGTTAGGAATTTCTCCTGTTCAGCATGAAACAGCCGCACCACGTCACCCTGTGCAACAACAGAAGGAAAGCTCCATGACAGAAGCAAGTCCAGCAGAACATAAGCACCTAAGCATTTGTGAAAAGCAGGGCTGGGAAATAACTTGCCATTTACATCTGGAAGGATATACATTAATATTTCATTCAGGTTTCAGTTTAGATGTGCCTGTGCTTTGCAGTACATACCCCTTTCAGAATGACCTCCTTGTTGTCACTCCATTTCATAAACAAGACAATTTTCCAGCTAGTGTTGCAGTTTACCGAATTCACCTGGACAGCACGAGACAAGACTCATAACAGTTATTAAATCACAAGATAGATATCACAAGACTGACAAAAGCTCATAGTATTAAGAGCACACACAAAAAGAAGCAACATCTCTCACACAAACAGATCTCAGAGAGAAAAATCTCTGCCTCTAAAATATACTCAAGTCCTTTTATGGTAATGTGATGTGATGTGAAAGGAAATGAAGGGTCAGTGGTTGCACATTAGCATGGGGAGGCAGAACAGATCTGCTGCAGTCTTAAAAAGGCTCTTATCCAATCAGCTAGCCAGTCTCTGTGTAACTATATAAGCATGACTGGAACAGTGGAGATTGTCATGGTATATAACTACTCCTGACATTTCTGTGCCATATCTGAGATCCCAGAGGATGGTGTGAGAATACTCAGTGTAATATATAACACATGGTAACAAAAAAAATATTTTAAAATGCCTGGATTATCTTTCCCATTTTACGTAATGCTAAGAGGAGGGTCGGACCTCGTTGCACCCTGGATTGTCCACCAGCTGATGGGTGCTGGCGTGGAGAGGCTGTCCAGCATTTACAGGGTTCAACACCACTTTGTCTCCAATCACCACCTGGATGGAAATTGAAACACAATTTCTTGAGAATTATTGCTCATTTAGACATAGCTTCACATAACCAACTGCCATGAAATTGAAAAAAACAAAAACAAAATAAGCTCGAAATAAAATTCCTTTCATATTAATTTTCTCTAACGAATCGTTCCTTTTATCCTTCTGTTCCCTATTTTCTATAGAAACGTGACAAGTTAATCAGACACATTAAAGCTTTGAGGAAACATGTCACTATTTAACCTCAATAACCTTTCCACTATGTGGTTCTCATGTGATCTGGGTCACCAAGAGCTGTATTGTGTCACTTGACTGGAACAGGTGTTGAATTGATGTTTACAAAAATACGAGCAAAGGCATCAAGTGGGGGAAAAAAAACTGGACTACCCCAGCAGAATTGGCTCTACAAAATTACACACACTACAAAACTATTTAAGGGCAGAATTAGCAATTCATGGCTGCATGCTCTGTCCCTGGCAAACATCCATCTGAAGGCAAGAACAGGAAGTACATGCCGGATCTGCCAGATGAGTTGTACAGGCTCAAGCACAGAGGCTGATCTGAGGTCAGACCAAAGACACTCGGAAACTCATCTATAAACCTTCTGAATTACCTCTTAATCTGTTTTATATATCTTGAGTGGTTTTGCTCTTGAAATTCTCCTGAAGTGCACATGTGCTTTCACTGCTGCACACAGAAACAGAGTGCTAATTAGCTTGACACTTGTCGCGTTTGCGTTTGTGCAAGGAAATCACTGGAGTGCAGAGTGACCTGAGGACCAAGACTGCAAAACATGAATATAAAAATGTTGCGTTCATCAAACGCCAAGTACTTCATCTGATGCAGCAAACTATGCACAGAATTCAGAGCAGAAATAAATGAGCCAACTGTACACAGAATCCATATTCATATTTGAGGAAGTGTTTGTTTGGGTGACTCATACAGCCTACACATTGGGACCATGTGAAATGCACAATCTGTTATCTACACAACAGACACCATTATCTACATTACACTCTCGCTTGGATCTTGTTTTCTATTTAACCAGTATGAATGATCAACCGAAAGCCCTGATGACAGAGGTCCTCAATCTGTTCCAGTCTGTTCCTGCTCTCGACACACGTCACATGGGTGATCAGGAGTGGGCAGTAAAAATCTGGATTATCTGACCATCTTTGAAAACCTGGTCAGGTACATGTGATTCACATGCGCTTAAACAGAGAGAGTACGGGATCGCACAAGAGTCGAGCAACACTGAAGACACATTTCGAGAGAGCAATATTAATTCAGGTTTGTAGTGAGTGCCTATGACGAGACCTAAAAAATACCTGCAGTTATCTCCTCACTTGTTTGAAAATATAGTTCCTGCTGCAATCCTATAAGCTAGTTACACCTTCGACTTGTAGAAAGAACACAAATGTCGCTTCTAGAGCCACCATTAAAGCCACTGCATTTATTAAACCAGTCAGTGCAATGAGTCACCAGTGCAAACTGAGTCTCCAAATGTATGCACAGATATTGTTTATGCCTGCTTAGAACTTTGTGAACTTTTCCTAAAAAATTTGTTACATCTAATTTCTCATGAGGACATTTTAACTATTAGCACAATGCTAAACAATTGAAATACCTGAAGAGAAGACTCAATGCAACAGGAAACAATTTAAGCCTGAGGCTAAACCTTTGTTCAGCGTGGGAAAATAAATAAATAAATAAAAATCAGGCTTAGATCGATGGAGCAAGCACTCAGACTGAACCCTGCAGTGAAGTTATGTAGTCTCTTGTGGAGTAGAATGAACCATTTGGAGAACTAAGACGTGCATGCAGAACCTAGACTGTGTCCCATTGTGTCCCACTGTGTCCCACTGAGTCAAGCATACAATGGCGTGATGAAATGCACTTACGCTGCTCCCTGTGAATTAAAATGGAAATGGTGTTTCCGGGAGAATAAAGCACACAGTGAAGTTCACTTACACTGTCTCCTATAGATCGGAGTTTGTAAAAAGGCTGGATGTAGAACCAGGAGCCCTCGTTTCCAGCAGAGTCCAGAGTGACACGCATGGCATTTTTCTCCAACAGGGCAGGCAGACGCTTATTCACTGTCAAGTACTTATTGCTTTTCAGATGCAACAACTGCAGGACAGAAGCAGCACTTTGTCACACATGAATGCGCAACAAAAATCTGCAGGTTTCGAACATATCTATAAAAAGTGGTGTTATTAAATCAGGTAACCTGAATGACGTTGCCGTATTGAATCACCGTCCCCAGCAGCTTCCTGTTCTCAGATTCATTCTGTTTCTTCTCCAGATCAGCTGCATGCTGTAAGACGTGAGCGTGTTTAATTTCAACATCTTCACCTTGTTGGCCTAAATCAACTCTGATCTACACTTACAAGAACCAAATGGGTTGAAAATTGTTTTTTGGATAAAATTAGCATTCCCAGGACACTAGCATACCTCACTGGTGTTCTGTTCTTGTCCAAGTGAAATAAATTTCTTCATAACCACTAGTAGCATGGTAATCTGGCAGGCCAAAGACTAACAATACACATATCCTTTGCTGTATATGAAACCTGGCATCACATTTTTGCAGTCTACGTGTTAGAGTGTTCCTCTGCAACACTGCTCAACCGAAGAACACTAAGAACACCCCTAGCCACGTTGCACTTAGGAAAAATGAGGACTTCCCATTAGTTCCTGTCTGTCAAAAACATGGCTACATGGTTCTCCATCAACAGAATAAGCATGCAATCTTTGGAGTCTTTTAAATTGCCTTTTCCATTTTTTGAATCGGTTAGTGTTTGTTTGTGTGCATGTGTAACTCACATGTAGTTTGTTGAGTAGTACTGTGTCTGTAGTGCTGTTGCCGCCAGGCTTTGCAGCTTTCCAGAACTGTTTCTGCGCTGAGTATCTATTCATAGGACACAGCTTGAACAGACAGTCTGCAAACAGAAAGGGGGGGGGCGTCACGTCGTACTACTAACACACACAATTAATGCAAATTTAAATAGAATGAAACTTTTTCCGATGAACTTATTTATAGTAGTCTTGGCAAGGCGGGGTCCAAGAAGGGTACCCAGGGGCCTGTGATTTTACACTTACATTCAATTCTCAAAAGTGATTTGGGGTTGAGATGTGCTTCACAGGGACTTCCAGGTGAAATGACTGCATAGTGTGCACGATTATTTCGTCTGTGAGCGATCTTGTAGCGCGTGTTCAAACAACCGATCGCAAGCGATTACAGTCATAAAGTGTGAAGGGTCAGTCATTGTATGATCGCTGCAAATCATGTAGTGTGAAATTTCAAAAATTCAAAGCTCAACAGATGCAATAAATACCCAAAATATTATTGTACATACATGATCATCAGCACTTCTGCTAAAGGTATTATTTTTAACGGAAAAGATTTCACTGACATTACAGGACCAAAGGTGTCCGTTTCCTTCATGCAAGAGAAACAATCACGTTAAAGACAATCCTACAAAAGAAAAAAAATACATCATGCATAGTATGGAGTCAATGAGGGCCGAGTTTGTAACTTCGTTAAGGCAATAAAGCAAAGAGAAGCTAGAGAAAAAGGAAATTTCCAGAGAAAACCACCCGAGCAATTTGAGGCAGATAGTACACATTAATGGATTTTGGTAATTCAGTTATCACATTAAACATCATGGAGCTGTCCTGCACTCGACCCTTCCAGCATTCTAAACAGTGTACAGGGCCTCTTCTTCTGCCTGCTGTTGAGTGATTCAGCCATGAGTGGTCTCTTTAAACAAGGGCATGACCTTATTACTTTCAGAAAGACAATGCGGAGAGAATGCAGAGTTACCTGGGAGTAGAGGTGAGCTTAGCTTAAGTGAGATGGGGATAAAAATAGCTGCTGCTCTACAATAACACTCCTGGTGTACAGATACAGGTAAAGGAGAGAGCAGGAGAATGTGGTGGAAGAAAGGGATGTGTGTGGAAAAGCATAACATTAAGAGAGAAGGGCATGGAATTTTTTTCTGCTAAGGCGGAAAGTTGAGCTGGAAAGTAAAAAGCATAGGGTAGAAGAAAAACTGAGTTCAGGGGTCAATCCATGAGAGAAGGAGAAGGACAGGGAAAGAAAAGGAGAAAAAGTGAGACAGTAAAACAATGAGGTCCTAGTGCTATAGCATGTCCATTCATCCATCCATTAATCTTGTTCTGTGGTGGGATCCGGAGACAAACCTGGAACACCAGCTGTGAAACCGGAATACACCCTGGATAAGACGCAGCACCACAATAATTCCAACAAACCCCTAACACCTCCCATAACTGTGACATTAATTCATGTGCAATGTAGAACAGTAGTGACATTACTGTCAGGTCGTACCATTCTGGGTCTGCCAAAGCAAAAACACAGTGCTTTCTCAGCGCTGGATTGTACCGGTTCAGTTGTTCAACATTTTTGGGAGTGTTTTCTAACGGACTGCTGTTACCCGTATTGCTAAAAATTTACATTACACTCTCCATACCTGTCAACTATCCCGTTTTTCCCCGTATTATAGCTATATTTCCCACTGTCCTCCTGTTTAGTATTTTCCTGAGAATCTCTCATACTTTTAAACTTTTGGAAGGTTAGACAGAGGCCTACATAACAGGACCAATCCGTCTCTGTCCACATGTACTCTTGCTGCACTCCCCCACCAGCAAAACAGGTGGCAGTATGTAGAACATTAGCTACATCTAGTGGGGGGAAGACAAAACAATGTAGTCAGATTTTACACAGGCGAAACATAGCGAACATCTTTGGTGTAACGTTAGTTGACTGTGGATGAAGACAGGAATTGTGGGGTACCTGTAAAAAGGGGCACATTTTTGAGTTAATTTTTAAATAAATATCTACCAACAGAAAACTTCTTGTTTTTTCATTCTGTTTATCCCCTACAGTATTGTTGAACCCAATAATTAAGTGTTTGCTTGTCTGAAATGGCTCCAGATAGAACTCACCCACCCTCTCTCACCCACCCATTTGTAATAAACTTCTAAGAACTGAATTTGTGTTTTTATTGATGTAATACAGATGATCACAGCATTTCACCTTCAACCAGGTATCTGCCTGACCACATAACTGTAGTCACTTAGTTAACATAGAAGCTAGTTCATCCAATTCTGGTTAATATTCTAAATCAAGTAGTTGCCTAGTGATGATTTCAGAGTTCACTGGGTGCACTTAAATATAAGGGGTACGGCAAGTGGGAAAGCTTGAGAAGGGACCCCGGAAAATCTCCGTTATTTTCAAAACCCACGGTTGACAGGTATGCACTCTCATGTCTGGAAAAAAAACGATAAACATGACAATTGCATATACAAGCTAGACGAGCTACTTAGTCGATGGCTAATGCTAGCTGTAGCCCAGTTAAGCAGCTATTTCCAACGGTTTGTCTGCAGCATGACAGTTTTTTATTTTTTCAAGAAGAATGCGGATCATATAGCATCCCATTCATGCTCTTGCTAGATCTTAATCACTCCATTTCTGGTGTTCTCGCTTGTTTTACAAGAGCTTCCTTTAGGACACTCATTGGCTATTCCTCCGGCAATCAAATCAAATCAATTTTTTTTTTTAAATAAATAAATAAATAGATGATTGAAAACATCAGAGCATTAGTTTACAGACTGGGTAAAACTACACCCTGTTGGTCCGCTAATGGTTAATGATCAACCATAATGGATGTATGAAGTGATTCGTCGCTGCTCTGGTGGAAGAAATGACCAGTGAGAGGGCAATCGGGAATGAAACTCGCGTGCATCAACCAAGAATGAGGAAAGACACAATCCAGAAGGAAGAAAGCACTTGAGCAGAAGACAGAGGCTCCCTTGGAAACCAGGCCTTTTTAAAGTGACATAAGTGGCCTATTAATGTTGTGAGTGATCTGAAGATTTTAGCACCAACAAAACTCCTGCTGCTCGAGCAAAACATACATGAAAGGAAGCCAAGCAACTTCTCAACACAATACAAATGAGAAAATAGGAACAGGGGATGGGATGTCAAGTCCTTTATTTAGACTTGCAGTACGGAGGTGTGTAACACTTGCATCTCCTACGTCAGGCGTTTCATTCAGCAGCTCTGACAGCTTCGACTTTAGCTCACAGCCATTTCAGCTGATGCATGTGCTCATCTTGTACAATGTACCCAAACGTAAAGCATCAAGGGAATATGCTGTGATGAGATCTCGTGTGTGTGTGTGCGTGTGTGTGTTTTAAAGGAGTTGTTGTAGCTTCTTTTCAAGTGCACCTCATATTATTTTTGATAGATTCTCATCAGGTCCTCTGTGCGTACATAACACACTGATATACTCTGCACCTGGTGCATCATAAGAGAGCTGTTTTTAAACATATAAACCTCAGCTCACTACCTCCATCCTACACCACCACACCTCAGTGACCAAACAGGAAATGTATCAACTCTACATATCCTTCAAGCTCAGTGGTGCTTTGCATCTGTGCTGTGACAGCGGTGAACACGTTGAGAGACGTGCACTGAAAATCGGTCTGCACGTGCACCAAATCTTCGAACAGTCAGCTAACTTAGAAACGTTGTCTTCCACAGGGAAAGCCAAGTGATCAGAGTTGTGTACATAATCGCGATAAAACAACTCATTGTGTTTTTTCATCGAGTTGTAAAAAGACAAAACGGCCAAGTGTTGCAGGAACGAACAGTAACTAACGAGGACCATGCATATGGTTCAGATATACCAAAATATTACCGTAGCCCCTTAAAAGAAGACTTTAGTGACAACCAGAAGAATAAAAGTTTGTATGCACACACTAAATTCACATAGCGCTTTTATTTGAAATCAGTAGCATCTGATATAAATTACATGTTCATTCAGTGCAAATAAGCATCCATATTCCACCTAACAAAATCACACACTCAACATCGTCCCCCACCACTCATGCACACGATGCAAGTATACACCACACACCATATGTGAATGTGAAAGTGAAAGTCTTCAGAAATATGAATATGAATACTTTTAACACTATTTTTTTTTTTTTGCACACTTAAGAAAGACTAAAAAAAGGCTTGGTCACATTCAGGTGATAAAACCTCATGAACTTATGAAAAAAGTAGACAGTGTTAGAGATCAAAAATACTCAAGTGGATCGACATGTTCATTCATAAATTGTGCAATCATGCGTTTCCTGCTATGACGACTTCCGTTTCAGAGAAGTGTGTCAAAGGGTCTGTTGGAGGCCACTCTTGATAAAAATGTGTGCCAAATGACAAAGTGTGAGTTCAAATGTCAAAGGATACTACAGAGTCCGATTTTGTCTTTGCTAAATGTAGCCCTCAGGCCAGCTGAGCACAGTGTGTTAGTGTCCCCAGAGCACAACACCGGTATTGTTCAAGCTACTGTGTATTTCCAACAGGCCTGATCTGACCAGTTCCTCGTTTGGAGATCCCGTGGGTAGTTCAGTCCAGGAGGCAAAAAGGAATGCATGGGTCAAAAAGGTTTACGCCCTTATTTCCTCGCTTCAGAACTATGTGAGGAACGACACATGCTCCTGTCCGATCCAGAGTGACCTTGACCATCGTTATCCAGCCAACTTGACACACGAGTCACGGTCTGATAACACTTGTGATGCTTGAGCACTGAGCATCCTGAACGGTTTATGCCACAGTGCAACTTTTACTCTGTGTGATTTTTGAAAGTCCCCAAGTGCCCGAGTCAGGTGACAGCAGCTCTAGGCCATACGCCCAGAAGCTCTCAACAAAAGAGGAACTTTTCCTTCCATTTGCATAGTGGATCTGTTACATTTGTGCTGCTGACTCTCAACAGCTCACCACAGGTTGAAAGCACAGACAGTGAAGCAGAAGCAGAGTTGCAGAACTGGTCATAGTAAAGGTTACGTGAGATCTGATTTGCTTGTGTGCATATACATAATGAGCCCTCATTTTCGTCACTGTCAGCACGTAATGCTTTGCCTATCAATGAGGCATGAATCCGTATTCTGAACAGTCAATATTCTGGACAGACACCAAGTGCAAATTAGGCATTTCTGATGATTTCATTTTAACAATAATAATAATGAGCTGCTGCAAAGTGTGCCATAGGGTGTGATGGCTTTTGCTCTTTGCTCGCGTCACTGTGGATTAGCCACAAGTCTAAAAGCTATTCAATGACTATGGCGTACCAACAAGAGATTGCCTCAGTGGTTAAGAACTGAATAGTAATCTGAGAAAATGGTCAAATTAGAAATGAAGTAAATGTTAATTACAGCTGGAAGCAGGACAGCTCTCTTTGATTCTCTAAACCGGTTTAGCTGGAGCAACGTGATTGTACCGCTTGTCGTCAAATTGTATGAACATGTATATGGTTATGGGGAGGGGGTAGCTCAGCGGGTTAAGACGTTGGGCTACTGATCGGAAGGTCGGGAGTTCAAATCCAAGCACTGCTAAGTTGCCCCTGTTGGGCCCTTGAGCAAGGTCCTTAACCTCAATTGCTCAGTTGTATAAATGAGATAAAAAAAAATTGTAAGTCGCTCTGGATAAGGGCGTCTGCCAAATGAAAGTAATGTAATGTAACATTGATTTAACAATGGTTAGCAACATTTTTTTTAAAAAAACAGTAAATTTATCAGAAATGCCCATGCTCAGATTTGAGCATCATTTCCCGCTCAAATTTTTTCC
Source organism: Chrysichthys cranchii (assembly GCA_030068335.1). Classification (NCBI taxonomy): domain Eukaryota; kingdom Metazoa; phylum Chordata; class Actinopteri; order Siluriformes; family Claroteidae; genus Chrysichthys; species Chrysichthys cranchii. Next base: position 16,301,435 of record JAQMCW010000016.1, on the reverse strand, counting down.
TAGTGGCCTTATGAGATTGGGAAGAGAAACACAGGCAGAGAGAAGCTGAATGACCCTGTGGTCCATTCTGGACACAGGGGGTCCTCGATTTACGGCGGAGTTCCGTTTCTACGGCTCGTCATAACACGATTTTCACCGTTTGTCAGAGCTCACACACTGTACAACACTGTATAATGTTAAAACAGCGTAATACATCACCAAATACAGCACCCGGACCTCCAACTAGGTAACGAAAAGAAAAAAGAAAAACGTGGCGAAGGACTCAGTTATGATTGGTCCGTACGTTTGTGCTCAGGGTTCGTATGAACTCTGTCAGGTTTGGTTGAGAGGTCGATCCTGAGCGCCGCATTCATTTAAATATTAACAGTGAGTGTAAACGAAGCCTCTTTCTAAGACTTTTTTAATAAATTTATGGGTGATGGCGACCGACATAATCACGAAACACCGTAGGTCGATGACGTCGTAAATCGAGGACTCCCTGTATATGGTTATGGGAAGTGTTTTTTTTCCACGCATGACAAAACCTTACACGAGCTTTCACACAAGTTATTTTGGTTCAAGCTGAAGTTTAGCAATTGACATGAAGCTGAAAGTGAGATATTACACAGTATATTGTCACTCCTTCCACAGAAGTTGTTTGCAATCAGCAATGAAGGGGAATATCCATAACGTATTTAATGCACTGAAATGCCTACATACCACTTCAGACTGATAGTTAAATATTAGTGTCTGCATGCAGACTTTTAGCAGATGGTGCATGCAGATTTTTAATTTGCTGTAAAGTTTAACACTTCTTTTTTTTTTTTTTTTGCTGTTGTTTATATTTTTAGAAAAGTATATGAGAATCATTCTTCTATCATTTTCCATCATATTGCTGGTTGCCTCACTGCAAAAGAACAGAACCTGCACAGCCTCCTCCTACACTGTAGCACAAACATCATTCCTCCAGTTCAAGCCGCGCACAAAAGCTCCACTTTTTATCTTTCTGAAACTCTCCAGAACTGCTGACATTAAGTAGAATTATTCTTAAAACTTCAGATTGCTTTGCAAAAGCGTATTATTTGGTCTGTTAGATTTAATCATCTGGTTTTGCCCATAAAAGGTTTGGTTACAGCAGAAAAGCCATTTGCATTCGTACACCAGGTCAGAGCGATGCAGGTCTCTGTATGGCAACCAGTCGAGGTTTCACCTACGCAAGTCAATCAACCAAAAACCTTCAAATTACACGCTCAATGAAGCCCGAGGGTTCTGACAGACTGAACGTCCAGAGTGGTTAGCATACATCATTATTCTTCTGTTGGTTTTCCATAAAGAAGTCTCAGGTCTCAGCAAACAGTCATATGTGCAGAAACACTGTATGTATATATCCTGGCCATTTTACAAGCCAAGGTGGAAGGAATATCCAGTGCACTACAAAAGGCTGGTTAAAAAAAAAAAAAAAAAAATAAAAAAATAAAAAAAAAAGTACAGTTTATGGAGATTAGGGAAACAGACACTACTTCAAACATGGCGTATGTTTTGTGATCATTTCAACATTTTTTTTGGCTCTGGCTTTCGTCAGCACTGTTTCTAGCTGGCAGTGCTGATAAGGATCGGGTTTCTAAAGCTAATGACGCAAATTTTTTACACAAGCCTGGTTTCTGACCACTTTCTCTTCTGCACTGCCAGATTTTAAACTCATGCTCTTCAGGCAGCAGTCTAAAAGAGCTTATGGCAGGCATGTCCAATCTTATCCGGAAAGGGCCAGTGTGGGTACAGGTTTTCATTCCAACCAAGCAGGAGTGTCACCTGATTCCACCACACCAACTAGTTTGGACACCGCTAGCTTATGGTGTCTGTCTTGATGTCACAAAAAAAAAAAAAAAAAAAAGAAAAGAAGTTTTTCCTGTCCCCATCGAAGGACTGGAGCACTGAGGAGCTGAAGCTATTTGGTCATCTCCCCGTCAATCATTGTGAGGCTAGCAAATCATGGGTACCTGTGGGCCCATGCATGTGGAAGAGGGTGGACAGCACATTCCTCTGAGTGTGTTATGCCACATAGTGACAGAGCATGGCTGGCTTTACGTGACTCTGAGGAAGCACGTTAGCCTTCATCCTGCCAGATTGGTAGCTGTTTTAGGAAATGGAAAACGTAATTTAGGTGGGAACTGGCCCACACTAAATTAAGGAGGGCACAGATTAAATTGGAAAGGATCCAATAAAGTATAACTAAACAAAAAGATATGGGTTATTTAAATATTAATAGTTGGTTCTATACCGTATGATGGTGCAACTTGCAAAAATGTTTGAACTTTGGCATTTTAAACATAAGCTTTCAGGGTTTCCTTCAGAGTCCTTTGGATTTCTTTGTTCATATGGCTATTCCATAGCCTGTCTTGCAGGCAGACATGAAGGAAAGAAAAGATGAGGCATGCACAGTAGGACCTTGGGTCACGAACGCCCCATTTTACGAACAAATTGGTTCACAAACTAGTTTTGCGAACAAATTCTAGCTTGGTTCACGAACGATGCTTTGGGGTACGAACTACACTACCCACAATCCCAAGGAAGCACATGCTCAGTTGTGCGCTTGGCGTAAACATTCTTTGTCCGAGTGCTGTGCTCAAAAACATTACTTTTTGTTCTTCTTTGCATTTTTTGTGTTATTTTAGCCCTCATTGTGCCACCTATGAAAGAGAAAAGTGTTAGTGATAGCAGCAGTAAGAAGCCTAAGTGTATTAGTATTGAAGTAAAGAAGGAAATTATTGCTAAACATGTGTTCGTGTTTCCGACATCGCCAAGCAGTACAATATGGTGAAACTGACGAGCTGCACGATTCTAAAGAACAAAGAGGCAATAAAGGTGCAGAGAAAAAGAAAAAAAAAGGTAAAAAGGGTCAGAAAAGAGAAAAAAACTCCCGAATCAGAGTTGCTCAGAGTTTTAATGGAAGGGGATTCCCTGTTGAAGCAGTAGCTTCCTTCTCTCCTCCTTCACCATCCACTTTGTCAGCAACTATAAACAACAAAGAAAAATTACAGTACTTCGTCTTCTGATTAATCCTGTCCAGGGTCGCGGGGGGAAGCTGGCGCCAATCCCAGCTGACATCGGGCGAGAGGCAGGACACACCCTGGGTGGGTCGCC
>JAQMCW010000016.1:16280566-16296631 GCA_030068335.1 Chrysichthys cranchii | reverse complement strand
TTTCTAAAAATCCTTTCTTTGTATTGGTCTTAAGTAATATTCTAATTTTCTGAGATACTGAATTGGGGTTTTCATTATTTGTCTGTTATAATCATCAAAATGAAAAGAAATAAACACTTGAAATATATCAGTCTGTGTAGAATGAATGTATACATTATACAAGTTTCACTTCTTGAATGGAATTAGTGAAATAAATCAACTTTTTGAAGATATTCTTATTATATGACCAGCACCTGAATATATATACACACACACACACACACACACACACACACACACACACACATACACGGTATATATAATATAATATAAAATGCTGTTTAACCAACAAAAGGTATAAAAAAAAAACACTGCACAAGATAATAAATAAATAAACAAATAAACAAACAAATAAATAAATAATCAGAACTTATAGCAAAATGAAGTTCAAATTATTTCAGAGATATGGAATTGGTCCAGGTTAGAAAAGTCAGATGAACAAGTTTAAGTAAAATATAATGCTGCATTACATCCAAATGGTAACATGCCAGTCAGAATTGCATCACTTTCTGACAGACGAAGTGGGAAAACAGACACCACAATGTCAGTATTTTGTTAGCCACAAGGTAGGCAGCTAACTTGGGTGAGAGATGTATGTTTTCTTTCCTAAACAGCGAACTGTTCAGTCAGTGTTTTAGATTTCACAAATGGAAATGTCTGAATACTGATAAGCTAATGCTTGTGTATATACATTATGTGTATATACATTAACTCACTTAAATATCTTATTTGAATATCCTTTCTTTAAATATGCATCAATCAAGAGAATCACTGCACTATTTGCCATCGAAGGCGCTGTTAGGACCTGGAAAAAAAAAATCAAGAAGGTTTTAGCTCTAGCAACCCCTGCCAGAATTGATTAGTATACTCATTGCATTAGTTCACTTTTGATCACATGGACAAAACTGAGCTGATTTTTATTTTTTTTTTTAAATCGTCCTTAACCAGTGACTAGTTTTTGGGGTATGTATCAAAGTCAAAACCAAAACCTATTTTAAAACTGCTACGCTCTATTACAAAGACGTTAAACGTTTTGAACATCACATACATTACTCCAGTGACCTGCTGGTTCACATTCTATGGATGTTTAAAATGAGATAGACTGGAGTTACGAACATATAACTTGTTCCTGACCAAAAACATTAAGTGTACACTTACACACAGAGGCACACTCAAGCACACACAGGCGTGCACACGCACACAAGCATACAAAATCTGCATTCTCCATACTAGTACAGGATCAAGACTAACTCAAAAAGACAAGTGAAATGAGGCTAGAGGAACGCTCCATTCCTGTGGTAAAGCACCACATACCTTCCCTTATTTGTTCTCCAATGAGGGAAAAACTCGTGAGTAAAGTCTGTTTCGGGAGATATACCTTCCAGCAGGTACCATTGTGTCCCATCAGCTTGCTAACTCACCTAGTTAGCTTTAAGCTTGACCCAAAAAAAAAAAGAAAGAAAAGAAGTTTTGTTGCTCACACCTTGCTCCAGCCTTACTGATTACAGTGTGATTACTGAGATACAGCCACAACACTGAAAAACACCTACATGATACATAAAGATCCAGTTTTGTTAGTGCATCTTTACTACCAGTATACCATGAACGCACTACTCATAGGTTTCACAACCACCACCTGGCTGCTTTTGAAACTTTAAAACAGTTTTGATGATCAAAGTTCTTCTTTTTGTGCATCTGCAGAACCTGAACGAACGGTCCTCATCATACGGGACAAATCCTGATGAATCTATTAGCAGCAGAGAGGCAGTAAAGGAGCTGCAGGGTAATAGCAGAGAGGAGGGGTTAGCTTACTCATTCACTAGACTACAGGGGGTCTCAGGTGAGAGGAAGGTTAATTAGCTGCTAGCTGGCTTCATTTTTTACTCAGCACATTAACTCAGATCATGGCTGTATGAGCCAGGGGCCAGTGGGAGCCGCATATTGAGTCAGCTCTCAGCTTTATACACATCATAACCCTCCTAACACAAATGCTTAGCACGTAAGGAAGAACACAGCACACCGAATGTGTTCTTCTGCCACAACAATTTGCTAATGATTATAATGCTAATCTTATTAACGTTATATAAAATGTTGCATGTTTTAACACCCAAGACACAAGTGAGTTCCTGTTCTCATTTAACTTATAGCCATTATAGCAGATCATCTCTCACCACACTCACTCCTTTTTCTTTCTCTTTCACACTCTGAAAACACAGCTCGTCGTTTTACAGAGAAACCAGAAAGCATGATAAACTCCTCTGTCCTGAATACCTTCATGAGCTGATTCGGAACTTTTCAGAGAGCTAAGAGCCAAGACTCTTTCCATAACAATGTTTAATAAACGTTTCCTTACAAATAAAATTGTCACCCCGTCAGTGATTTTAGGGTTCACTTTGTTAAACGGTTTTTTTTTGTTTGTTTTTTTTAATAAACAGGGTGCCTGCTCTTTTCCCAAATAAAAAGTCCAGACTTTTTCAAAACCGGTCGTTTTTTTTTTTTTTTTTTTTTTTTAAAAACGTCACCTTCATGTAGTTTTGTACTTGCATCTGTACTTTTTTTGTTGAGATTGTCATTATACATTTTGCTTGTTCATTTTGAAAATTTGATCCATAACCCACTGAACTCTTTATATCTTGCATTGGAAAACCATTTAACATGCAAGAAGCATAGTGCAGATTTGAGACTACAATGAAAAGACTATAGCATTTGCCGGTATTTACGGGCCCCCCGAGACAACTTCCCAATTCCTGTCTGTTCGATGCCTGTATAATATGCAGAAAGATTAAGAACCAAAGCATAACTGACGGTCAAAGCAGAAAAATGTTAAAAGAAAAGCTTGCTCGGTGTGAAACACTTACTGCAGGCAAGCTAGTTCTTACGGCAGAAGAACAGATGGATTAAGGTGTCTAAGTGCAAACGGCTCTAATTACACGTCACCGTCATGAAGGTGCAACCAATGCCAGATTGCATACTTCCATGATATCACACTGATAACATTAATCTGATTCACGTTAATATACTGTAGTTAATCTTCTAACACAGCTATTGCATTTACTCACGTTACACCTGCGATCCTCCCTGTACATTAAACAGTTTGTAGTCATTGTATCAGAAAGTCATGGGGGGAAAAAAAACCCATTACAAAACAAATTTTTACCTGGACATCCTCTTACAAAATGCGTCGTCTCCTTCACAAGTGAGATGTTTACTTCCTAGCTTCGGACACCAGTTAAATGGATGATGTGGCTGGCCCACTCAAGTTGACAAGGTAACAAGAGCTTTGATTATATATCACTCCAGGACATTTATGTAACCAGAGAGCGAAATCATATCAACATTTTATTTGCTTTTATGCATATATTACATATTTTAAAAGGTTTCTTTTTTTGCATTTGTACAGACTCTCAAAGTCTGTTATGAGCTTTTTTTCAGACTTTTTCAAGACCTTCGAACAAACTTCCAGACTTTTCAATGTTTGGAAAACAGCGATTCAAAATGCCGTACTTTTTAAGACTTTCAAGACCTGGGCAAGCACCCTGTTTAAAGCTTCTTATTATTATTTTTCTTCTTCTTCTTCTTCTTCTTCTTCTTATTATTATTATTATTATTGTTATTATTATTATTATTTGACGTTTAGATTATTAGTCTGCTGTACAGATCTCTGTGTCTGAGCTGCTACAATAGAAACGGCAGCATAGAGCAAGTGCATTAATATAAACCTGTTGCTCATATCACAGCCAGAACTACCTGTGCTCTTATATAAAAATAATGCACGCATTCTGACCAATCAGAATCGAGCATTCGACCTCTTATCATGCAACACTGCTGAACCAAAGTCACCAAGACAATAAACATAGTTCATATTAATTAGAATAATTGTACTATACAAATTATTTGCAAGAACAAAAATCAAATTATGAATGGACCAAAGGACGCGTGATACCTGGACTAGTATCCCAGCCCTCTTAGACCTTATCTGAGCCACAAAATGGCCTGTAAATACCATCGGTGTTCTGTACAAATACGCAAGAGATTCACGTAAGCTGTAAATCAGACGTATATTTGCATATTATTCTTACAACCTACAACGTGGAAGAAAACTATGGGACGTATATTAAAAAGTGTTCTGATTTCCACCATCAAAAGCATACAAAATCGGTCGGTCTGAAACTAAAATAATAAATAAAAGAATTATACACACAGTACCACATGTGTCCTGCAGACGCTATGAGACTAATAAGGTAACAGCAGCAGATGGGTATGAGCAAGACGCAGCTATATGTCTGGAGCTCCAACACTTAGTTTGTTATGATATACTGCTTGAGCACCATGATGCATATTTGTTTTTCTATGGAGTACAGATGAAAGAAAACGCATGCATGGAAGAAAAGAGAGAGTATGAGAGAAACAGAGAGAGAGACAGAGAGAAAGAGAACAGGAAAAAAAACAGCCCCAAAACAGCTGCAACAGGTGTAAAAATTGCAAACTAGAAATAAAAGCAAAGTATGTGAAGAAGAGGAAGAGAGAACGAAAGCAAGACAGAGAGAGAGACACAGAGGAGAGTGATTCGAAAATTAATAAAGAGAGGTGTGTCTCACCGCGGAACTTCTTTGGAGGGCTGTTAAGGTCTCCAGCTTCTGGTTGAACAACACATCGGTCGTCCACTAGGCTGTGGTCAGACAAAAAATAAGCGCATTACAGGCATCCAAGCGTTGCAGACAAAATTTGCATTAATACATTTACTGTATGATGTGCCACTAAAGACCAAAGTGAAATGTGCAGCCATGTCCTATGTGCACGAATAAAGTAAAGATCTGCACTAATCTCTTTGGAAAATGTCATTTCTGACAAAACGTCGATTGAGACTTCCTGCACGCATACCTCTTTTTCCATGAAATAACAGGCCAAGACACGTAGGGACGGTCGATATGAAAAGGTGACCGTGATATCACAATTAAATAGCAATTTAGGCATATGTGCGTGTATCTGAAAAGTTGAAAGGTTTTCAAGTATTGTGATACAATAGTACCAAAGATTCTAAAGCACTAAGATAGATTACTGGCCAGCAAATACGTTGATAATTAGGAAGTACAGAAGTTCGACGCTATGGGCGCCATTTTGGTAAGCTGACCTTTCGTCACAGAGGCCGGATACCGTGGGAACCTTGCGGCATTTTTCTGAAATCGTCTTGTTGTTTCTTGTTTTGATGTGTTAGCCTTGTTTGCATTATGATAAATTATGATATCCTGTGTTAAGACGACATCAATAGATTATTTGAGCGGACTGTTTGATTTTTTTCTCAATAATTGGAGCCCAATTGAGGCAAGTTCAACTACATGCAGCTAGACTGCAAAATCAGCCCCATTTGATTTAAGCCTCGGATATTGATTTGTTATTTCAGATAGTACTGACAACAATTAACCTCCTCATGACTGCCTGAATAACTTTGGACAGTTTAGCGTATGTTTTCCAAGAGGTGGCGCGAGACGTTGTTTGCCGAAACAGATAAGTTACGGTGGGCTTATCAAAATGGCGTCCACGGTGGTACTTCTGCCTATTGCATACGTGATCCATCTTGCGCCGCTGTAGAATCTTTGATATGACTGTCTACCCTGAGACGCTTGAATGCTAGAATCTGACTGTCAGAAGGTGTACGTTATTTTTGTACAACAGCACGATTCAGAATGTAGTTCCAGCTCGAATATGAGTGACAGGTTTACATTTGAGCTTGCTCGAATACGTTACTGTTTCTAGAGTACCAGCTCAGGCGCAGGGGTTTGTAAGGGTTTATGCTCAACATTATTAAGATTAATCAAACAGACCTAAAATTAAATGTGCTACTTGACAAAGTAAATTGCATAATTTGATAATTGAGGTTGTAACGTTTGTTAAGAGGCGTTTATTTAACATTTATGAAAGGAGTCTCTAAATGTCACAATCATGGTGCTTTATGACGTTTTCCAGCACAGGACAGGGGCGTATAAGCCTGACAATTTCTCTCTAACCTGAGCAAGAGAGAGAAAGAGAGAGAGAAAAAAAAAAGGAGAGGCTGGTGACAGAACGACTGTTTATCACAGCTACAACATAAGTGAGAACAGGAACTAACTTGTCTCTCAGATGTTCCACGATATTATATCTGACTATAAACCTTTAAAAAGCTTGATGTGTCACTGATAAATAAATGAAACATTCTAATTTTGGCAAACTGCTGTGGTACAAGTGGAACACTGGTAACACACCCCATGCCGTGCTGTTATACAAAAATAACGCACTCTGCTTGCACCCCCCGGCGAGATTTTTTTTTTTTTTTTTTTAAATAACAGTACAGTCTGTCTTGTGTTTCTCCTTACATATCGCCCACCTCTAGAGACGACTGCTCAAGGAAAACAGACCTCAAGAAAAAAAAACTGAGACAGAAATGTAAAATAGTGATGGAAAGAAAGTAACGTGTTGAAAAGTGAAGAATGACTCTGTAAGAAACGCATTAATCATACCCAGCACTATTACACTGCCAGGTCTGTGAGAAGGAGATGTAAGAACAAGGCTTGGGTTGAGGGCGTCTGCTTGACAAGACTGATCCATGTGAGAAAACAACATCTCCTGGCAATTATTTAGTTATTCAGCTCTCCAGCAGGGCCAACGGTGTGTTTGTGTCGGTCAGTAATATGACATTATAACACTATAGCGGTGGAATAAACCAGACGCTGATTTAGTAGCAGTCTACAGTCAAAATATTGTTCAATATCTGCTCAACAGGTTAGCTACCTAGCAAATCACTCATAAGATTCCTCGACAAATGATCAAATGATATCCTCATACTTTTGAAAATGCAGACCTGACATAACAGGCTGTCCTCGTTCGCTTTTCAGGTTTTTTTGTTTTTGTTTTTTTGTGGCGGCCTACATGTCATCTATCTGCTATGGGTGCATTCTTGTCACTATGGCAACATGTACATGAAGAAGATAACACCAAACATAGCATAGTGAAAGCCAGGACATGGGCCTTCAATTGTCACTGATGCCTTTTTCATGGTGTGAACATGACACTGAGGGGTTAGTGATATAAACAGGAAACACACACACACACACACACAATCCTGCATCAACTCTGATCACTATATCATCTGGTGAAGGCAGCTACAATTTTTTAAGATACACGCTCTGGCTGTTGTGTGGCTTCCATACCACCCATAGTGTAAATCACAAACAGAAGTTGCTGACGTCTCTCTCTCTCTCTCCCTCTCTCTCTCATCCCACAGCAATCGCACACGGATGACCGACGCATAACCACGGACACACATGTACACCTACACACACCCTCGCTCGCTTGGTTCTATTGGCTGCGTCGCACGCCAGGTGGCTCATTACTGCCTGTCTTGTGTGAGGTCAGTCAATGGCACAGAGACAGAGCCACACAGTTCTAAATATAGCTCCAGTTCCTCTCACACACTCGCACACAAAAGACGACGAGAACTGATTACTGGGCAAAATCACCAGGGGTGTCATCTTGACAAACGAGTGCTGTTACTCCGTAGTTCTTTGAATCAGCACACACAGTTTTGTGATCACTGGGGAGTGACGTTTGCTGTGCAGCTGAGTGAGGGTGTGTGCCAGAGGGGTCACTGAGACATTCCTCAGACTGGTAAAAGGGGAGGATCTGAGCCACACGACATGGCAGGGTGTGATTAAACCCAGTAGGATTGTGTCTTTAGCTTGGATGGGGAAAAGGCCCTAAAGCTGAGATTTCGGTCCAGTCAAGAACACAAGTGCAAACACACTGAAAAGCAAACAAGAAACATGGCCATGAGGCCTCTTATAGTCGCACAATTAACCATCATATTTTCTCATTTCATGAATCAGGTTTTCCTTAGATGCAGGTGATCCGGTCATAAAATGAACGATTAAGAAAAACATATCGACATAGACCCCTTTGATTGTTTTCAATATACTGCTAAAACGTCCTTAAATATCCTTTATAAACCGTGTTCATATGCATATCATCTATACATGCACAATAATGCTGAAACAACAATAATGACTCCTTCGCTCAATACTGAAATGATGATAATTTATTGTTTTTCAGCTTAACAAAATGAATATAGAACATTTCAAAATGTAAGACTACGTTCCACCAGATGAGTGAGAAATGAGAGGCTTCCTCTCACGTGAATCCTCTCAGTTCAGACAATGCACAGAAGATGGGTCAGTTCATAATTAAGCACTATTAAGAGAAATATTTTTTAAAGGGGGGGGGACAATATCTAATAATATCCATCGAGCTAAATTTATCTGATTTCCTCAACATCACAGCTCATTACATTTGATTAACTGAGGAAGAAAATAATTAAAATATTTATACTGTAGCAGGTGAGAAACATGCCTGAGGTTTTCCCAGTGATTCTCTGAGGCTGATACAAAACTCTCAACCAGGATGTAAACCAGCGCTTCTCTGGCTAAAAATAAAATCCTGGTGCACAGCCCTAATCTACTGAGCCACTGCCACCGTTTGGATTGCTTTCAGAGGAAGAAAAGCAGGGCAGCACAGGACAGTGCTGGAGAACAAAGAAAGAGAGGCAGAACATACCCCAAGGTGCTGATGAAGCCATTGGTGGAGCCCTCTGCGTACAGGGAGCAGATGTCCCCAATATGGAGGAAACTAGACATCTTGTCCGACATTTTTCTCAGCTTTTAGGTCCACCTATTAGATGAAAGACAGAAAAAATGTATATAAATATACACACACACACACACACACACAGTATAACATTCAAACAGGTAAGGCAAATTCCCCTCTCCAGTGTGTCAATTTAATAAAACTAATAAAATAGACTTGATGGTTTTTATAACCGCTAAGTTAGGGAGTGAGTGTACGATCATGCAAATGAGGTGGTCATAAGTAGGTTATGATGACCCACGGCTTTTCCAGCGAGAGCACAGAGGACTGCAGGGATAAAATCTAGAGCATTGCTACCTTCCTTTTTGAGGTGGCCTAGTTTTAGAGAGAACTTGCACAGAATTCTAGGTCTGTTCACTGTCAAATTCAGGGGGCTGCTGAGGGGAACCCGGCCTTGCCCGACCTAAAGAGCTGCTGAGAAAGACAGACCAGAATATGGAGGCAACTCGGTAAGGGTTTATCGACATGGTTCTAACAATGGCGATTTTCAATTTAAGGAAAGCTGCAAGACGCGAAAAGGCAGAAACTTTCGAACCTGCAGCTCTCAAGTATGAAGTGTATGCGGGAATAATCACTAGGCCAAGAACAGGAAGCTGAATACGTTCATTTCTTCATTTCACGGTTCAGGAATGCACGATCATAATCAGTCCCCCTTAAACAACACATCGTGAAGTGTTTATTTTTAAATTCCCTCTCTGCACAGAAGGAAATGTGAGGACACTAGACGCACAGGTTCAACAGTTACTCTCAGCCACAGACGTGCAGCCCACAGAGCGCTTGATCAACGGTCATAAACCATACAGCAGCAGGGTTAGGGTGATGTGACCAAAAAAAAAAAACCACACATACATCATGATACTTGAAGATGTTTTTACAGGCCATACTGTGGATCACAATATTTAAGGATCACTGAGGGTAGCGGCACAGCTCCAGATCCCCAGCTTGATCCTGACCTCGGGTTAACACACGTCCTCCGCGTGTCCTTATGGTTTCCTCCTTCCTCCCAAACGCATGCATGCTTGCTGGATTGGCTATGGTAAGTACCAACGAGGGTCATCCAGGGTGTGTTTCCACCTCACACCCAGTTTTTCCAGGACAGGCTTCAGCAACCCTGACGAGGATACGGTGCTTATCCACAATGAACCAATGAATTTTCGAAAGAATAAGTACAGGAATAAAAGACTGGACCAGAACACTGAATGCAACTGTAACAATTAAAGCATCTGCAGTCATAAATCTGGTGTTTATCCAGTTCTTGAAGCAAGTTTTACATCATCCTCAGTCAGAGTTTGATCCTGGTCAGGGTCGCACTGAATCCGGAGCCCATCCCAGGAATACCGTTGAGCGCAAGGCGAGTTTGGAACATCACTAATAATAACAACTACAACAACAACTAACAAATGATCACCATATCATCTTTCTCCAGCATTTGTAATAACCGGGCACATTGTCTTGGAGACATCAGATCCCGACAAGTTATCTGCACCAGATCTCAGGGTGAACAAGCAAAACCAATATCACACAAATAAATCAGTGGGTTTGATGGGGGGTGAACGTAACACTTGTTGAGGCTGAGCCATGGTGTTGAACGAAAAAATAGGGAGGACACGCACACACGCAAAACGCTGTTCGAGTTTTTTTTTTTTTTTTTGCTTTTTAAGGCAGCTGTTTGATCAACGGCACGCGCTCAAATCACCATGCCAACACTTCCGTTTCAGCACAGCTCACATTCTGCATCTTCACCCAGCACTGGAAATGAGATGCTCCTGCGACAAGCTCAAACCCGAACCTCATGCATCCCTGCAGCACCTACTCACACAAGGATGTTAAGCCTGCACTCGAGCCTAAAAGCGTGATTTTACATCCACCCGTGGGCTGCTCCTCCACCCCTCCCGGGGCCCTTTATGACTGCTTCACCCCTCAAACAAATACATACAAACAAACAAAAAAACCTCCTGCACGTCTTGATACCTGTCTGAAAGGTACTCTATACTCCCTCAGGCTCGTGCAAAGCATCATAAGCAGCGCGCGCTCATTAACGCTGAGGCAACCCGAACCGGGCTCGCGCACTCACTGGCGTTTAAATTTTTTTCAAATCTTTTGGGTCAACGAACTTTTTCCAACGGTCACCTCACTGGAGCGCCTCACTCAGAATCCATTCTAACATCACCGAAAAGCCTTTAACGTCCTATCCAAGTGACCTAAACGTAAAAAAATAAACATTAAGATGTACAAAATGGTCCTTCGTGACATCTTTAAATATAAATAAATACATACATACATACATACATACATATTTAAAAAAAAAAAAATCATAAGCCTCTTCCTGAAATACCAGCTGAGGGAAATCGCCGGCTCGCGCTTGATGCTCGGCGTTAGCTAACACTCACCCTGACTGACACTGATAGTCCGGACACTACATCAGCTGAGCGCTGAACTCAACTTTTACCTCCTGCGGATGGAGAACAGAGGACAAAGACACAACTCAGTCAGGGAGAGGCAAAGTCCGGACAGTTTTCGCCGCTCGGTAAGTCCATGGTCGGCGACAAGCGAAGGGAGTCCAGTTGAAAACCGCGGCGTCTCGTTTGACGGCTCAGTTTCTGTCCGCGCCGCTTCGCCGCTCGCTCTCTCCAAGCTCCACGAGCCGCCAGAGCTCCGCCCACTTTTTCTGTCAGCGCGCATGTCAATGGGAAATGTAGTTGTTGGGGATTTTTTTTTTTTTGTTTTGTAGTTTCCACGAGCGCGGCCATGTGCACAGGTGAAGGACAGAAATCTTTAAAAAAAACAAAAAACAAAACAAAACAATGGATCTCCCTTAGGTGTCTTAGACAAAGGTACACGATTGCCTGTTTGTTTTGCATAAAAGTGAAGAGTTTTGACAGCAGTGTTTCGGAGTATTTTCAGTAAGGATTCAGTCCACAGAGAACACACACACACACACACACACACACACGCACACAGATTCACACTTAGCATAGCCAGTCCACCTATTGGCATGTTTTGGGACATAGGAGGAAACCAGAAAACCCTGAAGACACAGGGAGAACATGTGAAACTACCAGAGCTCAGGATCGAACCAGAGTCTGTGGAGCCGCGTGACGCTCATCTGTGACGCTCGGGAGCGCCGTGTTTACATGCAAATTTTTTATTTTTTTATTTTTTTATTCTTTACATTAGGGAGGAATTCATTCCCGTGTGTGATTCAGAACGTACGTATAATAATATGTATTATCCAGAGGGACCCAAAATATGTATACACACTTCAGCAGTGGTTATCTACACCCATTTTTTAAAGCAAAATGTCTCTACGACTGAGATGTGAGAGTAAAGCATGCCTTACAGGTACCCTGCGATGTCCGTATAAGTCTAGTAATGCAGCTTTTATGCGGATATTTTTCATGCTGAAGTGCGTATACAGTCAGAAGAGAATTTCTGCTCCGTATAGACGGACGTGACGAGTATTTGAGCCAAATTTATCATGTTTCTTTTACCTGTTATATTTAGGCAACAACTAAGCATGCCCAGGAGGTTACAGGTGCAGAAGGCAACCCGTTCGAGAGCTTACATGTTGAGCATTTTCCTATCAATGGATTATCGGTGGTCCACACCACCTCTTTCAGTCTGATTAAATTCTTGATCGGAATGTATCAGATTTTTCACTCGCTCTCTCACTCATCTTCTGATGTTTAATCCTGTTCAGGGTCGCGGGGGGAAGCTGGAGCCAATCCCAGCTGACTTAAGCCGAGAGAGAGGCGGGGTTACACCCTGGACAGGTCACCAATCCACCGCAGGGCAACACACAGAGACAGACAACCTTTCACACTCACATTCACACCTACGGCCAATTTGGAGTCGCCAATTAGCCTAATCCCCTCTGTGCATGTCTTTGGACTGTGGGAGGAAACCGGAGTACCCGGAGGAAACCCATACGGACACAGGGAGAACCTGCAAACTCCACACAGAAAGGCACCCAGGTCGACCCCGGGGATCGAACCTGGACCTTCTTGCTCTGAGGCGACAGCGCTAACCACCATGCCACTCAGATTTTTTTTTTAAATTCCAATCAAGCTGCTTACATGAAGAAATTTCATTCCAATCGAGTTTGAATCCTATTATTAACGAATTATAAGAGTCCATGTTCACATAGCTATTATATTTTCCTTTAATTATTTGCTTTATTTACTACATGGCGACGCTACAGGGTGTCCAAACATCAGGAAACAGCAAGAGTAAACCTACATACACTTTATATACGTTTATATTTATTATTTATATCACACGCTCTACAATGTTCATCCTCACGCTCTACCCTGTATCCCGTTTTTGTGAATTTTGCTCAACCTAATCCCACTAGATCTTCATTCATCCTGTATTATATAGTGCTTCTATCTAATATTTGACACCATTTCTGGTACCTTAATAGCTTCTTTTTAATAGTAGCAAACTAAATCTATTAACCAAACAAGTATTAGTAGCTAATATGGCCCTTAGAGGAAAAAGTGAAAATCAAAGATAGTCTTTTAAAAAAGACACAAAATTCCCTTTGGCATTCAAACAGGCTAAAAATCAGAAATGAAGAATCTGTGTGTGGATTAGTCCTGTTTTTAATTTACATCCTACCAAGAAAGATCATCATAGGGTCTGTAATCTTTGTCACGATGACAGACTCCGTTCAGAAAGCTAAGGTCTCGACAGCATCGACATCCACAGTGTGTGTGTGATATATATATACAGGAGGTCCTCGGGTCACAACAGTCTCAACATATGACGTTTCGAGTTTACGACACTCACTCCAATAAAAACATGAGTGTTTGGGTTTATGCCGTTAGCGTCGAAATTACGGACTATGTGGGCGAACTAGTTTGCGCTCGGTGGAAGGATACGCAGTAACGCGGTGTATGAGTGAGGAAGTTGGCAAAGTTGAATGTAAAAAAAGCGCTGTTCCTAAACGAAAGTCCGAGTCTTCAGATGGTAGTGCTTTGAAGAAGAGGAAAGCCATGATGGAAGTGAAATTCGACATTGTAAAGAGATCAGAAAAGGGAGAAACAGTCACGGATATCGGATGTCAGGGTTTCTGTTCCTACAGTGCCCTGTACAGTACAGGATATTTATGTCCTTTTCCTTTTTCTGTGGCTTAGTTGTGTTTTTATGTTCTAGATGATGATTTTACACCTGTGTTAGGATCGGGAAGTGACTTAGTCTAGGGTGTGTTTCGACTTGCACCAAAATTTGGGTTACATCACTGTTGTAGGAACGGAACTGTGTCGTAACCTGAGGACCCCCTGTGTATTTATTTTTGCAATGTATTTCTTTAAGGCAGGGTGGAGTTGGTTGTTTGTTTTTTCGGCTTTTGAGTTCTACACATGCAACGTGCGAATGCTGATGTGTCCACAGTAGCCACGTGTAGATATTGCCACAATCATGACGGCATGCCGTGGTGATGCCGCGGTTTCTGTTAAAAGCACATTCATCAGACACAAAGCCACCAAACAAATGACGTAAATGCATGAAATCAATGTGACTCCCATTACGGCGCCATCATCTATTGTCCATGCACTTATCGCTCATTTCATTTCATCCTGCAAGACACTGCTCAAACCTACAGTTCTTCAGGGAGAAGCCTTTTTTTTTTTGGTTTGTTTTTTTAATATGCTCCTTTTCCCGGCTGTCAATTCCACTTTTCATGTCAAGTTTCTAACTGTCTGACCTACAAACCAAGTTGGTGATCTACTTTTTTTTTGTGCCTGGCCTAATAAAAGAAAACGCTCACAAATTTTTTTCAATCATTACACATTCAGCTCAGTGTGTGTGTGTGTGTGTGTGTGTGTGTGTGTGTGGTGAGCTTTGGCACAGGGACTTAGAGACATGCCTTCCAAATCAACATCTCCGTCCTGCAGCATGGTTGGAGTTTAAAAATAAAATGTCAGGGGCTGTATTTCTAAAAGTCTAATAAAGTGGAAGAGGCAGATATCTCCCTAGGAGGCTTGCTGGATAACAGTGGATAAAGCTACATATACTGTATGTTTACATTTCATTTTTTTTATACCATTCAATGTGTAAACCAATTATGTGAAATGATTCACGCACAAATGAAAAAACTTTTTTCAAGGCTTTCATAACCTGACATTAAAAGCTTATCTGAAGAAGAAACCAGACTAGGTTGGATATAAAATAAATAAACGTGCCACGTGATATTACATGAGAAGAATATGATAAGAAAATGAATTCCAGACAATACGAAGCACCAATTCTGCCCTATAACAACATTATGTCAACACACAAACCAATGCCAGCCCGCCACGCCGACCTTAGTTCTCTAGGTGTGGATTAAAACCAAAAACGATTTAAAGTTAGATATTATAGAGGCTTATGATAGCATAGATTTATTTATTGTTAAATAAGGCATTTGTCCTTGAGTAAATACCTCAAATACCACTTTACATGATTATGCCCCCATTAATACATTGAGATGGTGCAGGGGGTAGCTCAGGTTAAGGGTTAAGACACTGGACTTCTGATTAGAAGGTCGGGAGTTCAAATCCAAGCACTGCCAAGCTACCACCGTTGGGCCCTTGACAAGGCCCTTAACCTCAACTGCTCAGTTGTATAAATGAGATAAAAATGTAAGTCTGTGTAAGAATGAAAGAATAAGGGCGTCTGCCCAATGACTGTAATGTAATGTAATGATACATCTTCAGTAAGTGCTTTATCCAGGTCAAGGCCATGATGAATCCGGAGCATATCCCAGGAATACTGGGTTTAACAAATCCTGGAGGATGCTGGTTTGTTCCATGACATCTCACACACACACACACACACACACACAGTTGTCAATCCATGTACCAGCATGTGGAAACTGAAGAACCCTGAGGAACATGCAAAACTCCTCACAGACAGTAACCATGCTTGTGCTAAGGCTATTGTTATTACCTGACCACTCTTAATCCACGTTCTAGTCCGACAGAACATGTGAGAGTATATGTATACTGTATATTTGTGTGTGTGTGTGTGTGTTTCCTGAAGTCTTGTGTGTATCATAAAGTGCATGCGATGTGACGGAAGATGGACCAGGTCTTTCAAATGCAAATATTCACAGATGGTTTGACTCTCACTGACACAGCTGCTGCATTGTAGCTGATTTCCACTAAAATGGAGGCACATGGTTCGGCACTTTGATCAGCTACTCAGAACACACGCACACACACACGCACACACACTTCTCTTCTCCTTATTAGATACATGGAGGAAAGGCACTTGAACTGCAAAATAACTAGAACCAGGAAATTTGAGCACATCACTCCTATTTTATCTACACTACACTGGCTCCCGATCAAATTTCGCATCGATTATAAA
>JAQMCW010000016.1:16248536-16258759 GCA_030068335.1 Chrysichthys cranchii | reverse complement strand
TGTCTGATTTTCATTAGTTCATTTTCAGTAAATTATTATTTATTGCTACTTTTGTCAGTTTCAAGTTATTTCAGTGAACATTGTGGGTTTTTCTTTCTTTAACAGAAGGGTACCAACAATTTTGTCCACGTCTGTAGATAGATAGATACGCATAGACAGGTTAAAAGATATGAATCAGGAGCTTGTAATTTAAGAGACAGTAAAAAATTATATTTTATCTTCCAGATAATTTTTTTGCCAAGTGAATTAGGGCTATATAATTAAGCAAAGCCAAGAACCTTGATCATTATTAATATTACATGATTAACTCTGGAGACTATTTGATTAACTGTATATCAATGGTGGACCTTTCTTGTATGTGAAGCACACCGAGATATCATTTCGAATAAGCGGTGTGATGGAAAACATTAGTGTAGCTCTAAATTTTTAAGCCCAACTTTCTTTGCACATGTTAACACTGCCTTACATGCAGCTCCCTGAACGTTATCATCATCGTCCAGGCGCGGTCACGTTCTATAATTCCTCCTGTTTCATTTCTGAAGAGATCCCCGGCATGAAGACTTTGGACGAGTTGATGGCGAAGCTGGAGTTTGAGAATGAGCTAAACCGTGTGTGTAACAGGTTCTCTCTGGACGTGAATACACCACCGGTGCGAGGATCTCCATCTGGCTTAGGAAGTGCAGACAGTGGTGTGGAGGAAGGAGCTGCTGATGGACAAGAGGATGAAGAGGATAAGAGACTCATAGACATGGTTCTGGACATGAAACAGGACTACGAGCTCTTTGTCGACTAGATATTAAATGGATAATGGACTAAAACCTGGCTCTGAGACATGGAGCTACACAAGCTGAGCTGGTTTAGTGGTTAAAACAACAACAAAACCCCACTGTACAGGTTTAAACTCTAGTGTAGCTTCAGTACACTGCATGAGAGTGCTTTTCATCCGTCATGTGCATAAACCACATGGATTTTATTTCAACATAAATCTTCTCGGCCTTCAGGCAAACTTACAATTGCTCCTAATATGACTCATGACATTCACATCACTAACACTGACAAGCAGTGAGAGGATTTCTAAATATTATATTTTAAAATAGTATATTATATTATTTTTAAAAATGGAGCCTGGAGGAAAGTGACTGTCATTTAGCCTTTATCGATTTATTTCTACTTGAAGAAAAATGCATCAACATATTTATTTAAAGCGTCATACATAAATAAAAATAAAACCCATCTGGTTTTGAGTATTTTCTGTCCTCTGTGACCTTCTCCATTAATAAGTTAGCTGATCAAAGGATGGGAGAAATCTGATGTTGCAATTCTTATTGATATATTGCAGTTCAGACAGCTCTAATTGCCTTGCGGGAAGACGTGAGAGTGTTGCAACCTTATCCTGACTTTAATAAGTACATAATCTTTAACTTTTATAGTCGGTGATCACGATTAATCTCTGGCTTTGAATTCTTTCTAGTCAGCATAATAACTATGCACTGTGGTCTCAGACACACACAATGACTTGTCGGCAGCTTTTGAAGTCAAAACAACACAAGAAATCACTTCGTGAATTTGTTTTTGTACGGTTTATTCGGTTTCATACAGATGCCGAGCTCTGCTGTACATGGCTAAATTACGGCTGTTGATAATAAGCGTTTACGTTCACATCCGCCACCACCCTCAGTATAGATTTCAAGCGGTGCCTTCATACAGTAAACCTCCTACTAAACAGTCGAACTCTAACCATGTCAGCACAGCCAGATGAATTCAAACTGCCATCTTTCTTCGCAGGCAGTCGGCTGATAAGGCAGGAGTGGCCGGGTCACACCTCTATTTGCTCACAACCCCCTGTGAGGCCATCCTGCCAAGATGGTTTACTACACTTTCTTGAGGAACTCTTTGATGTCAGCCTCGATGTCGCTGGTCAGGAAGTTCCTACTGTAGCGCTTGAGCGGCTTTCCGTCAGGGCCGATGAGGAACTTCTCAAAGTTCCATGAGATGTCGTTCCTGCACACAGGACTCCAGATGATGAACTTGGGGTCAGTCATCAAGGCTGTGGGGTTGTCGCTTGGGAAAGGAAGCTTCTCCTTGAGAAAAACGAACAGAGGATGCGCGTCCTTGCCATTCACGTCCATCTTTTCCAGGAGCTGGAAGCGAGGCACGAAGCCATTCCCAGGACGAACGTACTTTAAGCAGTTCAGGATCTCTTCATTCTTCGCGTTTTCCTTGTTTTGGAAAAAAAGAAAGAAAGAAAGAAAGAACAGCCTTTAACTAGGCTGTAATCACACCAAGCATTCATTATAGGATTCTATTTGTGAACTAACACACAGGCACGCTGAACAATCGAAATTTGATTATAGTACTCCAAGGGTCCTTCATTACCTGACTCGATTTCAATTCGATTCAATTTATTCGTATAGACACTGTCACAAAGCAGCATTACAGAAATGTGTACGGTAATTCTTCATTAAATTCCTTACGAAGATGTCAGAGGTGACTTCTTTGAGTGAAACTTTGAGAGAGACTCGACTCTAAACGGAATCCATCCTCTTCTAGGACTGTAAATTTTTGAGATTTTCCACCAAAGAAAGCATAAGTCTTGGGCATGGGCTGCTAATTCAGGTTTAGAGAATCAAACGAATCCTACGTTACACTATGGACTTTATATATTGTGTTATAAAAGAGTTAAAAACACACACACACACACACACACACACACACACACACACACACACACACGTGGACCTTACCTGATGGCCGAACTGGTTGCAGGGAGCTCCCAGCACGACAAGCCCCTTCTCTGAGTATTTGGAGTGGAGCTCGTTCATCTGAGTGTAGTCCCTGACCGTCGTGCCTCAGAGAGACGCCACATTCTCGATCAGCACCACTTTTCCTTTCAGCGTGGAGAAACTGAAATTGTCACCAGACAGCAGCTTGGCTGAAAGGTCATAAAAGTTCTGAGCCATGTTGACAGGAGTGGAGACAAGTGTGGAATGAGACGTGTTTGCACACAGCTTTATTTAGAAGATTATCTGAGGTCAGAACTTGCGTGAAGGGGCGGGACAGGGGCTGTGCATGAAAAGGAGTGCTCCAGACTCTGTTCGCACGCACTGTCTGTCGTGCCAATCTGTCTTCTCAAACTGTCTCAATTTGGCCTGGATGAGTTACTAATTAAACAGTATTGTAAAAGTTAATTAGAGAAAAGCTTCAAACATGCAAATCATTAATCATTCCAGGTCAAAGGTGCAAAACATAGGCACTCAAGGGGACCACTCCAGTGGCAAGGAAATATAACCAATTAAAATCTATCATATGATGTTACTATACATTATCCATACTACTACATATTATACACAATATAGCTAAATGCAGGCGAACACCTGACCATCACACTCATATATGGTTCTTCCCCAAACTGTTGCCGCAAAGCCAGAAGCACAGAATTGTACAGAATGTCTTTGTATACTGCAGCATTACAATTTCCGGTCAGTGGAAATAAAGGGCTCGAACGTGTACCGGCATGACAATACCCTTGTGCACAAAGCGAGCGCCATGTAAGCCCTGACTTCAACCCCACTGGAATGTTGACTGCACCCCGGGCCTCCTCACCTGACATCGGTGCCCTACATGACGAATGAATGCTCTTGTAGCAGTGAGCACAAATACCCACAGCCATGCTCCAAAATATAGAGGAAAGCCTTTCTAGAAGAATGGAGCTTATTATAGCAGCAAAGGGACGACCGACTGTGTTAATGCTCATGGTTTCGGAATAGGCACACATGCGTGTGGGGTGATGGTCAGGTGTTCACATACTTTTAGCCATACAGAGTACATATTTGGCAATGAAAACCAAAATGTTCAATCAGAAATGACCAAAGTGTACTTTTCCCTGTCACTGCAGTGGTGACCTGAAGGGCTCACACCTTGTACTTGTACCTTTAATGTGCATATTTTACATGGAAAGGTGCACATAATACACCTAAAGTATTTCTCTCAAAGTTAAATAATGTCACATGACGTTTACTTGAAGTGCAAGGGTGTTTACTGTTAAATCACGTCAATTATCACGCCACGACTTAACTCCAAGTCACCATGAACGCATAAGAACGACCCAGTCATATGCGTTTCTGGTACGCAGCAATGATCCGCTTGAATAACTCACCTTCGAAACGGACTGATCCAAAAAAAAGGCATTCACGCCGTTAAGCCGCGTG
This sequence comes from Chrysichthys cranchii, assembly GCA_030068335.1. Taxonomy (NCBI): domain Eukaryota; kingdom Metazoa; phylum Chordata; class Actinopteri; order Siluriformes; family Claroteidae; genus Chrysichthys; species Chrysichthys cranchii. Next base: position 16,254,551 of record JAQMCW010000016.1, on the reverse strand, counting down.
ACACTCGGTTCATTTTTCACACCATCATTGGAACATGTCTAATTTTGCACATTTATAACTCTCTCGTGACCTTTACACCGCAAACGTCGCAACACATCGCAGGAGGTCGTGTTTAAAACTCTCCCCGCACCCTGTCCTATAATGGTGTCGTCCGGGAAAAACCGTTACACTGGGCGAATTCCAAATGACACCTCGCTCCCTACATGGCGCGATGGTTCCGACGCACACCACGTCACTACGTAGTGCCCTACATGAACGCTGAAGCGTGGCTTTGGGAAGGGGCCCGTGCGTCCGCGTGTGTTTAGGGAAGTGAAGCCCGACCTCAGGCGCAATCAGGACACCGGGACAAATAGTAACCACCCAGTTCTGATTTAGCGAACACTGCCCGTGTTGCTAGGCAACAACGTGTCACGCGTTTTAGCCGGAAGTGCATGTCAGATGTAATTTCACGAACGTTCACAGGCTCACTCACCTAGAACAAGTTCCCAGGCAACAAGTGGTTGGAGTTTATTTTTTTGTAATATACGGAATTAAAGTGTTCTTAACAAACCCCACATCCGGTCCGTACTCCCTCCATCATTCTTGGAGCTCGGGGTGGACATGTCGGATCTTCTGGCTTGGGGTGTCGCTTTGATGTCCGTGCTGGCTCTCCTGCTCTGGTTCCTCGCCGTGCATTTTGTGTATTCCGGCCTGCTGACGGAGATCCACATCAGCACTGGACCTGCTCCTGTGAAAAACATCACAGTGGCTTATAAATACAGTGAAGGGCCGTACAGAGAGGCCAGTCTGCTGTTAGTGGAGTGCAGTGTCATTGCCCCAGAGCTGCCCACTGTGGGTATCTTCTATGATGATCCAAAGAAGGTGAGTGATTTTATAACAGACTGAGCAATGGGTCCATTCATCATGTGATTCCTACCCTAACTTTATTCAGCCCTTCATGTACTCAGATAGGCGTGACATGGTGGGGCGTGGCATGGCGGGGTGGGGCAGGGCATGGCAGGGCGTGACATGGTGGGGCGGGGCGGGGCGGGGCAGCATTGCCGCCTCACAGCTCCAAGGTCCCAGGTTCGATCCTGAGTTCAGGTCACTTCTGTGCATGTTCTTCCCCTGTCCACGTAGGGTTTCCCCCTGGTTCTCAGGAGTTTCCCTCACACCCTGTGTATATTAAATTTGCCCCCATGGGTTGTGATTGTACAGTATAGGGGTATGGGTGCACGGGGCTCTGTAATGCCCTTGTTGTCTCATCCACATTGTATTTCCGTTTTGCACGTCCCTGAGATAGGCTCTGGGTCCAACGTGATGGATGTTCTCTTCACAATCCGTGACACGGCTCTCTAGATACGAAGACGTTTTGATTGTAGTGTGTGGTACCTTATGTTACCTGCGTGATAGCTGACAGCTCACTGTGGTGAACTGTGCTATTATCACCAGCTTCTGCAAAACTATCTGTCAGTGACAGAAGCTGAAGAGCCTGCCCTCCTTTAGAGATGTGCATCGGGACGTGGAGAGAAAAAAAGGAAAGAAAAAAAGGAAAAACAACCTGTGGGTCTGGGATAAAGCAAGGCTGGGATGATGAACATCGGAGCATATGGAGTGCTCGCGTGGCCCAGTGTGACGTGTGACTAATTTATTACAATTTGGGGAAATTAAATTCTTTAGAAATAATCATGGGCCAGGATACACAAATACAATCAGTATGAGAGCAAGTGGGATTGGACGGGATTGGTCAGAATTCCTCTGGGAGCGGGCAGAAGCATTAGGATTAAACACCTCTGCTTTCTGGAAGCTGGAAAGAAAGCAGAACAGATTTCACTTTATTTGGTCTTATTCTGACCATATCAGTGTGATATGTCTGTATTATATAATTATTACACTGTTTCAGCAGTACTGTTGGAGGATGAGCACGTGAAGGTGGCAGACATGTTCTTAGCTCTTGCTGAGGATTAAAAAGCCCTAAATATCCCCTTAATTGATCGCAAAAATACTTTGCAGCTTTTATATGAAAAACTAACTGTCCTAATATCTCCTTTAAGGTTAAAGAGGTTAAGGTCAGGGGTAGATATAGGCGTACCTAGATGTGTGTGTGTGTCCGACACCACTATGTGGAGCTGTTGGTACAGTATTAGTAGAGTAATGAGCTCTTTGGCATGTACGTGGGAGGATTATTGCTGCGTGTGATTATTCAGATATAGGGAGGAAATTACCGTATCTGATATAGTTTGGCTGTATTTACACATCATTTGCTCTTTCTAACTGGGATAAATGATGTGATATTTGTGCCTGTGCCTGAATGTACTCAGCATACACACACACACACACACACACACACACACACACACACATAAATACACAGGCAGGGATGCACAAGAACATAACATTATGGATGTGATCCGAAATCTGTGGTAAAACAGTGAGTTGAAGATAGTGCCAGACAGAACTAAACAACGTCGTGCGTCCGTTAAATTTTAGATTGGCGAAATCTAATGAGAGGTTCAATGAGAGGTGGGTTATATTAGGTTGGTTATATGAACATGTCGTGTTTCTGTTGTCTGTCTTGAAATGAAAGGATTGTGAATAACCCAGTGCAATCATGGACAAAAAAAAAGTCTTGAAAAAAGATCATAATCAGATTATATTATATAACATGTTGTGATGCCGAACATGGAAACAACTGTTGAGGTTTTTTTTTTTTTTTCCAGAGACACATGAGAAACTCTGCATCTCACTGGTTTGTGCTCCCAGTAAAAGTTTTTGTGCTCCCAGAAAATTTTGGCCAATTCTGCTAAATCTTCCTATGAACGCTGTAGGAATGCTGTGGATTAACGAGCCGTTTAAAGATTATCAAAGGCAACAATTACAAACGACATTTTTAAAGCTCATAAATCAGGTTGCGTGCATTGTAAATCACTGCTGTGTAATTTCAATGATGCATCAGTGACAGATTAATCGGAAGGACGGTCGCTCGAATCACTTATGGAGATTTCTTTGAACTTGCCTCTCGGTTTTGCTCATTTTTCCTTTCCACTTCCTGGGGCTGTTGCCATGGCGCTCGTGTCCACCTCATCTCAGGAGAAATCTCTGCTGGAACGCAGTGCGAGTTGGACTGACGGCTCCTGTGCTGAAAGGCTTTTTGTCACTGCCGGGCGCTCTGTTTTTTTTTTTTTTTTTCCCCAAGCCTCCAATTAGTGAATGGTCCAAACGTCTTCTGCGCATAGCTACGGCTAAATCTTAATCCAGCTCGGCTAATTGGTCTAATGATCTCAGCTCGTTAGCAGAGGGGCCTGGAACACCGCTGCCAATCAATCGCAAGGTCAGAAGCCTGAAAAGAGCTGCTTTAAGGGCCTGGAGGAAAAAAGAGAGAGAGACAGAGAAAGCGTGAGTAAGGAGGAAAAGCACATGAAGTCTTCTGGGATGTGAGCTCCTGCTTGCCCTTAGGCACTTCTTGTCATTAAGTTAAATAATACAGCGGAGACGGAAGAGAAGGAGGAGAATCACAGACCTTGAGCTGGTTCTCATGGGTGAGAAGGGTGACTTTCTCATTTGGTGAAGAGACTGAAAGTGTAAGACTGTATAATTTCCTCTCACCGTATCCGTACCGACACGTAAAAAGCCTTGATGCTTAACTCATGTGAGCTGAAAACGATGCGTCTGCATGATAAAGTTCACGGTATCTCTCCTGTGCTTCAGTGTGGCACACTGGCTCTCGTACCATGTCTGCTAATTGCGACACTCTGTCAATCAGAGCACGAGGAGGACAAGCACAGCAGGATGCTCCGTCAGTGTGGCCTGCAGTCCGACCCGCCGCAAGTATGTAATGGGGGGATAAAAAAAAATAAAAGGGGTAGAACAGGTGCAGCTGCTGCCGGTACGAGCGCCGTCTCGAGCCCGGCCATCTGGAGTTCCGCAGATGTCTGCAGCTTCAGCGTGGAATTCCGCGGAGTTGGGTTTAATTGGTTCAATGCATTGAATGATTGATAGATTACACACTGTCCTACAGTCACACCTCATGTACTGCCCTTTCGTGGCCTCATACAGGACCGTGTGCACGTCCTGAGCATCACAGGCAGCCTGCATGGTTTTCACACAGAATTGCAATACTCTTCCACTGACCACGCAAAGATTTTTTTTACCCATTCTTGTCAGGATACTATGAGACTTTTAAAACAGAAATATTCTGCCCCTTAAAGTCAACTATCCAGCTGGGAAAGTGGGGAGATCCTCACCAACCCCCGAGTAAAAAATCCAACATGGCGGCCCCCTGCCTGAACAATCAGCGAAAGCTGTAGTTTTATCCTGTTTATTAAACTTCTGTCTGTTTTTTGTCTCATTTAATCAGTCGTACACACAGCACTGTCCACGATTTATATGCGTTCCTATTGATACGGGGTTTTGATGATGCGCTAAATGCCGCATAATGTGTTGTTTTCAGGTGGTGTTGCTAATTAATGGCTAACAGCTATCTGGTAGTGAGTGACCCTGGTTGGAAAGTAATGAAAAGAAGTTGAATTTCCACTTTAAAACTTGAAGGTTAGTTTTAATAGAGCAAGATTATTTTATTAGGGACAGATTTTAGTTAGATTTGTGGTAAAACACCGCTCAAGTTAAAAAGAGCAAGTACAATAGCGGTTTTCCCGAAGGCGTCCATTTTGGTTTTCTGACTTGTACAAATGGAATACGCTCAGGTCGGGTGTGTGGCGTCATTCCCAGCTCGATAGTCCAACTTCCAAGGCGAATGGAAGGCTGCATTAGTCACAAAAGAGTACTGAAAATATCCAGAATTACTCTCAAATTACTTTCCACTTTGCCAGCATTTCGTTTACACAGCTGGAGGAAGAAGCTAAGTAAACGGATGGATAAAGAAAGGGAGGAGTGAGTCATTTACCTGGGGGTATATCATGAATGATTCAGTTCCCAGAGGGCTGCAGGGTTCACAGCGCTGCCGTGCTGCGACAGCAATACAAGTTTCACAAAACAAAAACAAACAAACAAAAAAAAAAAAGATCCCAAGTTTTTCCTCGCAGACATGAAACTTAGTCACATTCCTGCAGCCGACCGTCAACCAGCGAGCCTGCATCGAGTGAAGTCTGCTGATCAAACTGACTAGATTAGTCAGGTTTTCTCAGACCATCCTGACCAGGCAGTTACTAAGGATGAATGGATGAAAAACGCTGTAAATTCATTGCAAACGTGGCCTTCCTTTGACCTTTCCTGCAGGAAAGAAATACTGAAATACTGAAACCTTGAGTATCAGCTGATATCGACGCCCATCCTGGCATTGGTTTCTTTAAAAACTATCATGCTTTCAGTGGTTTTTGTTTTAACACAAAGCTCTTCAGAGGTACACTCGTTCACACAAAAATCACTTACGTTGGAAATAAAATAAATGTAGGAATTTATAAAAGTAAATTAAAGAATCAACAACATAAAACCAATCCGAACAAAAGAAACAACAAGCAAACAAACAGTCAAGTCTCTTTATATGTAAACATTCCTCGAAATTTCCGAATAAGGAAATAAATTATTTATTAAATAAGAAATAATTAGATTTCTATTACAAATTTAATGCCAGCCGATATAACCGATATCCATGTTTTTTCCAACAGCCTATCTGATCCACTTTTTTTTTTTTTCTCTTGAATTGGACCAGGACTGATACCGGGTATCAAATCGGTGCCATTTCTACATGAAACTAAAAACCTAAAAAAGTCTCTGATTTGCACCTCTAGTCTAAAGCCCCTTTCCCACTAGTACCTACTCAGCCCGGCTCCACTCCGCTCTACTCGGCCCTGCTTGGCCTTACTCAGCCCCGGTTGGTTTTCCATTGTAAAGACAGGACCATCTCAAGTGGGCGGGGACGTAATATAATGGGCGGACCCCGGAGTGCGTCGCTATGCAACGCAAACATAACAAAGAGCAAGTATCAGGAAGTGATCTGAAGTCATGTCAACACAACAATGTCAGACACCGTAGCAATTTTGAACTTTCTGCTCAGTCTGTGGCTTTTTTTCTTCAAAT
>JAQMCW010000016.1:16165158-16184771 GCA_030068335.1 Chrysichthys cranchii | reverse complement strand
ATGCGCCAACATTACACCTGCGTGCGTACATACATAAATACCCCCCCCCCCCCCCCCCGCACACACACACAATAATACGATGGTAAATATTCATTTAGGTGTGCAAAGACTGATTATCTGAGGGAGGCAAAAGAGACGAAAAAGAAAAGAAAAAACAGAGTCAGATTCGTGGTGTTTCTCCCTGGCTGGTGTGTGTCTGGAAAGTGGGCAGGGTGATGGACTGTTACCAACAGCTGAGCTGGTCTCTGTCAAACGCTTCGGTGCGGTTCTGACACACTCCACTTGAGACTGAGGATGCCAAATGAAAAGGAAAGAATCAAATGCAGTGACACGTGAACGCAATCTAAATGCACAAACGTACCAAGTTTGCATCTTAGACAGTCTGGAGAAGACAAGTCTCCCTAGGTAGGGAGTACTGATCGCGAACCAGTGTTTTGTTCCTGACCAGGCTCACTCTTGTCTAACTGAATTACATTCCCTCAGTTTCTCCTCCTTAGGTCAGTGATTCATCTGGTCTCCGGTGGCCCTGAACCCCCCTGGACTCCTTAAACATGGCTGTCGTGCAGTGTTAAGCATGAACACAGAACACATCACATCTAAATTCTATCAGCACATGGACGAGGCTGTACCAACAGCACGACATCTTCTTCTTCCAGGGCTACAGAATTAAAATACAGCTGCAGCATTAGAAGAAACTGTTACCCCCAGGGTTCTTTAAGTGTTTATGATTCTTCATGCATTTATTCATCTCTGCTAAGTGCTTTATCCTGGTTAGGGTCGCGGTGGATTTCTAAAAATACTGAAAATGAGGCAGGAATAGATGCTGGATGGTACCCAAGTCCATTGCAGGTCACACACTCCTTCACACCTAGTGGCAATCCACTGACCAGCTTGATATTGGACAGTGATAGGAAACCAGAGACTGACACGGACACGGTGAGTACATGTAAGACTCCACACAGACAGCAGACAGGAAGCCAAGCTCAGGATCGAAGCTGTGAAGCATCGATGCTACCCACTGTGTCACCGTGCCTACGTGGATCCCCGATGAAACCCTCTGTTGTATAGTTCTACATAGAAACTTTAATGGTTTCCGCAAGATTTAACCTGCATACATTATTTAAAACTACTAAAATGTCACGACACATTCTTTCAGCAGTACGACATTATGATCCACCTACAGTCTTAGAAAGGTGCCAGAAAAGGGACAATTTTTTTTGGAAATGTTCTTTAGATATGTTGATATGGAACACACGCAATAAGCTTTCTACAAATGATCCAGCACCTTGCGACGTCAAAAGAATGATTAAAGAACCATCCTAACAGGTGCCTTGGGGGACCAAAAATGGTTTCATCCTAATAGTTAACCTATATATCCTTCATATAATTCCTGTTTGTACAGTTTGTTCTCTGGCAGAACTGCGTAAGATTTTTAAGCCTATGACCAAAGTGATAATCGTACCTAGTTATACCGTTTTAATTGGGTTACCCAAAGATGACCCTTGAAGGGTTTTTGTAGAACCCTACAACAGATTAGACCTGTTTTAAGAAGTTTAGAACTAAGAACTTTACAAATAACCCCCATATTAAAACTCTTTCCCATTTCTTTCCCATATCCATTTCATATGACGTAAAATTATTCTCAGCGTTTAACACCGGCACAACCAAGCAGTAGCATTACAGTGCACCATGTTGCATATATTCAGAGGGTAAAATTATTGTCAGCTTGAAGAAGAATCCCTTAGCCACGTGCCTGCAGAGACAGATACAATAACAACAGCCGCATGTGTCTAGGGGCTGAATTGAAATAGATTTGCCTTAGGTGGGACTCGAAATTGGAATTTAAGTTGGGTGGGAGAAAATTGCATGAAACCCCTTAGGAGTACCGTTATCGGGTTTAGTCTGCTGAGCACTGCCACGTCTCGAACTCATGGACCGTTCGTATGGAGTGTCTCAGAGGGAAGTCTGACCTAGGGTCAGTCCGTGATGTCCATATAATTGTAAGTCATTAAAATAAAAAAAAAGGCAAAAATTGATCCTAAAGCAGAACAATTGGCCTCAGACTAATGGTATTTTAATGTGCGCAGCCTTATGCTATATTTGAATCCTCCTGGACACTGACTTTCCATTATTAACTGGCCCTCCCCTCGGGCCCAATTGTCACTCCAATTTGCAGAGTGAACGGCTTCCCCGAGTTCCTACAGTGATTGCTCTGAAGCTTTGGGAAATAAGAACACAGATGTAATATCCACTTGAATGTCCGCCTCAAAGTTCATGAACAAACCGCAGCTATAACAAAGTCAAAGAATCTGCCATATCCAGATCTAAATGAATACTTTTGTCTCCATGTGCTATGAAATATCCATGAGTGTTTTATATTTGGAGTAAGCAAAACCCCTCTCTGCTCCCAATGGCAACCCTTATAGTGAACAATAAAAAGCTAGAATTCAACAACTAATTTTAACCTGAACATGCCCTGGGATAAATGTAACAGTATTCCTTATCTTGTTGCAGCTTGGTTGCAGCTGTCATCTCAATGCATCAGAATTAAACCTGTCCAAGACCCATGGTTAGGTAGGCAGAAGCGATTGACCCAGATGAGTTAGATAACGAATGAAGATGGAGGCTTTGTAGGATCCAAATCTCTGTCCAAGCTGAGTAGATATGTAGCCAGAGGCAATCTTTTCATAGAGTGGGTACATGGGCAGGCATGGAGATTCGAGTGTGTGGCTGATTGCTTGTCAACAAGCTTTTCAGAGAGCCCCTGGCTATCTGTCTAAATTGATTTGTGTGGAGACAATGTGACTGGAGGCACAATATGTTGGGGGGAGTCCATCACTAATTCTGTAAACTTGCTGAATTGCCCAGGTACCTCCTGACGTCTACACTCTCTCTTGCCAGTTGACACCTGTCATTTCATGGCCCAAAAACAGTAATCGTGACCTGAAGAGTCTGAGTGTACTGTACTACACCTGTACACAGTATATGCAACACTCGTCTTGTAGGGAGCCTTGAGAACCAAGATCATTTCCCACAGGTTTTTTTCCTCATTAGGATAAAATCTCATCCCTTTGCTCATATATTAGCTATAAGCTTCCCTTAATGGTTATCTGCGTCTGCCTCATATCATCAGACATGAAACATGTCTTTATAAAGTTTGGAGTAATACATCAGGACTGTCTTCTTTACTGTCCAAATGTCTCCAGGTGGCCAACCTGCTGCGGCTCTTCCAGATCCCTCAGATCAGCTATGCCTCCACCAGTGCCAAGCTGAGTGACAAATCTCGATATGACTACTTCGCTCGAACCGTGCCACCAGACTTCTACCAGGCAAAAGCCATGGCTGAGATTCTGCGCTACTTTAATTGGACCTACGTGTCAACAGTGGCCTCGGAAGGTGACTATGGCGAGACAGGCATCGATGCTTTCCAGCAGGAAGCGCGTGTGCGCCAGATCTGTATCGCCACTTCGGTCAAAGTCAGCAGGTCCATGAATCGGGGCAACTACGAGACCGTGATCCGTTCACTGCAGCAGAAGGCCAATGCAAAAGTGGTGATCTTGTTCACGCGCAGCGAGGATGCCAGGGAGCTTCTGGTTGCAGCAGCACGCATGAATGTCTCCTTTATCTGGGTGGCAAGTGACGGCTGGGGAGCGCAGGAGAGCGTGGTGCAGGGCAGTGAGAAAGCGGCCAAAGGCGCCTTCACCATTGAGCTCGCCTCCTACTCCATCCGTGAGTTTGAGGACTACTTCACCAAACTCACTCCAGAGCTCAACACACGCAACCCCTGGTTCAGAGAATTCTGGGAGCACAAGTTTGGGTGTCAGCTGCATGAACCAGGCTGTGCCAGACACAGCCTGCGGGATGGCTCTTTCAAACAGGAGTCAAAGATCATGTTTGTCGTGAATGCAGTCTACGCAATGGCACACGCTCTGCATAACATGCGGCAGGCCGTGTGCCCCAACACCACTCGAGTGTGTGATGCCATGAAGCCTGGCAATGGCAAAAGGTTCTACCGTGAGTTCATCCTCAAGACCAAGTTTGATGGTGAGTGACACAACAGACAATGACAAATGTTTACCACAGCTTCATAAAAGGATACTTCAAAATGAGGAGAAAAATCGCTGAAAGCTCTTGGGACCAATTAGCGTGATTCGCTTTGCATAATGCTAATTGCCACCAACAGTCTTTCATTCATTATCAACCTTCAGCCATGAAGTATTCCCTTTTATAAAGAGAGGAGAGTGATTTCAGCGTTCAGGCATCATTCATAAATGGTCTGTGCTGTATATTGTTTTATTTTATTGCTGATTAAATAGGTGCTGCCGAATTTTAGATTTAAAAACTTTTAATTATAGGTTACCACACAGCTCCAGTCAGCCTAGCTGCACAGAGAGAAACTATGATGAGAAAAGTAAGCAATGGAGAGGACTTTAAATCTGGTGGAGCCTGAAAGAAGAAAACGTTGATTCAGCCACAATTAGCTTTTAAATATTTCAATGTTTTGTACGAAGCCGCACTTCATGCATGCAAGGCATCAGAGGCGGTGTACTCAGTTTCAGGAATAAAGCCCATGGGGTTTCCGCAAATAAGCCCACCGCTGGTGTTTCATCTCTCCAAGATCAGTGGAGATGCGATGTTCATTCCACTCTCCGGCTGTTTTTTTTTTTGTTTGTTTTGAAGCTAATTTGACTGATCTGGGTCTTAACCAAAGCTTTTGATGACCCGTAATAAAAAGCTATTCTTCACAGCATTAAATATACCCATTAAATTGTTCTGGCCAGCAGGTGGTGATAATTAGCAACGGTAGCTCAAAGCCTTCTTGTTTTTCAAAAACTTTGCTGAAGGCAGGATGAGATCATTTTCTGTCTAGTAAATGTGCTAATTAAGGATGTGTTCTCTATGTGAAACCATTTTTATTCAATATTATCTTTTTACTAAATTTCACTGCTCTTTATTTTGTTATCTTTCTCCCATTCATATTCAGCTCCATTTAGGCCTGCTGATACAGAGAACGTGGTGCGCTTCACCACTTTGGGTGACAGCCTGGGGCGCTACAATATCTTCAACTATCGGCAAGAGCATGGAAGGTATGTCTACAGGAAGGTGGGGTACTGGGCCCAAAGTCTGGTTCTGAACACCAGCATTTTACACTGGGCCGGAGGAGCAGTGCCCACCTCCCAGTGCAGTGACCCCTGCCATCCAAACGAGGCCAAGAGCATGCAACCAGGGGATGTCTGCTGCTGGATCTGCATCCCCTGCCAAGCCCATCAGTACCTTCTGGACGAGTTCACCTGTGAGGACTGTGGCTTTGGAGAATGGCCCTTGGCCAACCTGACCGGCTGCTACGAGCTGCCAGAAGAATACATCCACTGGTCAGATGCCTGGGCTGTAGGACCGGTGACCATCGCCTGTCTGGGGATGATGTGTACTCTGGCTGTGGCTGGAGTTTTTCTACGCAACAATGACACTCCAGTGGTGAAGGCTAGCGGCCGTGAGCTGTCCTACATCCTCCTGTTGGGTGTTCTCTTGTGCTACGCCATGACCTTCATCTACATTGCCAAGCCATCCACGGTCGTCTGTGCCCTGCGACGTCTTGGCCTTGGCACCTCGTTCGCCGTGTGCTACTCCGCCCTGCTCACCAAGACCAACCGGATTGCGCGGATATTTGGTGGTGTGCGAGACGGCGCCCAGCGGCCTCGCTTCATCAGCCCCGCATCACAAGTGGCAATCTGCGGTGTGCTGATCTCCGCCCAGCTGCTGGTGGCACTGGTGTGGCTCCTAGTTGAGGCACCAGGTGTCCGGAAGGAAGTAAGTCCCGAGAGGCGTGATGTGGTGATTCTGAAGTGCAACAGTCTGGATTCCAGCATGCTGGTGTCACTCACCTACAACTGCATCCTCATTGTCCTCTGCACGTTCTACGCGTTTAAGACCAGAAAGTGCCCCGAGAACTTCAACGAGGCCAAGTTCATCGGGTTCACCATGTACACCACCTGCATTATCTGGCTGGCCTTTCAGCCCATCTTCTACGTCACTGCAAGTGACTACAGGGTGAGTGAAGTTTATGCCTCTTTAATGCAAAGTCTGAGTGCCCTACCATGAACAGTTCTTATTTCAACATTTACATTGTGCAGCCAATCCAAAGAGAGAAATTGTCTACTCTCCCGAGACAAAATATTTATTGTCATCCCTTAAAGATTTCTAAATCGAAACACTCAAGTAATTTCAAAAGAGCCTTAGGGCTTTTGGTAATATTCCACAACAAGACAGTGACATAGGGTCAGCTAGGCATGAAGAGGAAGGCTTGACAGATTTTTACTGCTTTTGAATGGGACTTTGAGAAGCACATTAGCTTTTAAGAGCTGGAAAATGGTCTGGTTAATGGACTGAAGCTGAACACTATATTCATTCACTTTAACAATTTTATCCAAGTCAGAGTCACAGTGGATCCGTGACCAGACCCAGGATCCCAGGATCAATGGGCATGAGCCGGGAGTAAACCTTGGATGGGATGCTAGACCGTCGCAGAGCACGTGCACACACAAACACATACTTAGGAGCAAGGTATTACAGCGAACCCACCAACTGGCATATTCTTAGGGTGAGTGAGGAAACCAGAGAACCGGGGGGACACTCGCACACGACAGTAACCCAAGCCCATAATCAAACCAGGGACTCTGGAGTTGCAATGCAGCAACACTCTCGGCTGTAATGTTGTGCTTGCCACCCTGGACCATGTTGTAGTTCACACATCATTTAGGCCACCATTTTATCTCCATGGTTAGTGGTTGAGCCTTCTGTCCCATTTCCCCATAAGACCACAAAATAACACTTGTGCATTCAAGTAGCAAAATACACATCTTCTAAAAGCTGGGTAAATGCTGCACTGATATGCTGATGCTTTTTGAATTTTTTATGCACTACCCATAAAAATGTCAATTTATTTTACATACAGCTCAGACATGCCACAACGGACTGGGCATTAAGTGACAGATGGGTTTTTACGCCGGCTGCTTAACCAGATAGATCCAGCAAATCAACCGATGCAAACGCCCGACTCACAGAGGCGTGAGCATGTAACACTCGAGTGTGTTACGAGTCCCTCCGGGAGACTGTGGGCAGCCTGTCGCACTTTATCAGCGGGCTCGTTTCGCTGTGTGGTGCGAGATGTCAGAACTCAGTTAGCTCCATGGTAAACATAGTCATCCAGAACAGCCCAAGGCTGTTGTGAGCGGCAGTGCCAGGCCTGCCATAGGATATAGCTGTCAGAAAAGATCACTGTGCCACGAAGAAAGCCAACGTCTCCTCATCAGTGCGAAGTGCAGAATGGGTTGAGGAAAGAATTGCAAAGTATCCCTCGATCCTTTTCAGGTGTTTTACTGTGTTCTATGACGAGAAAGATTGCAAGATATGCGTTATGTCTTTAAAAGAAAGGTCATAAATACAGTGGTGCCTTGACTTACGAGTTTAATTCGTTCCGTGACAGGGCTCGTAACTCAAATTACTTGTATGTCAAATCAATTTTCTCCACTGAAATTAACTGAAATGCCATTAATCCGTTCCGGACCGCCCCCAAAACACCGCAATTTTTTGTTACATGCTTTTAAATAAGAAGAATGTACTTATAAATAATGAATATTGTATAAAACACAATAAAATAGAATATACTGCAGTAAACTGGTTTTATTAAATATAATGTACAGCATTTGTCTTGGAGATCAGACGACTTTAAGATGCTGACGGAGGTGGAGGAGAAAGGCTGAACTGAATAACTGACTCTTAATCGCTGATTTTTTTGCCCTTTTCACCACGCTTTCCTCACTTTCATCTGCAGGGGTTGTCGATAAAAACCCGTCCAATGAGGTGTGTTTCATCCTCCCTTTCAGAATGCTTCTGAAATGCGTTAGGGTGTCATTAAATAGCGCCATTGCACGCCCAGGTGCAGCTTTTTCTGGGTGTTTCTTTTGAATAAAGTCTGAAAGTAAGAAAATGATTTTAACGCCCTTGGCTGGCGTTATAGCCTTTATCGACTCGTTCTGCTTCAGTATGGTGCAGATCGTAGCAGTGCTACGCCAAGTCGACTACACGCACACCATGGTCATGTTTTTCGCAAATTTCTCTCTTTAATTCAATGCGCATCATCCGCTTCTACTTCTCAGTACTGTCCTTTGCACTCGCTTTCTTCGGACCAACTAGCGGTGGGGGATCTGAAGCTGGCTCGTAACACGAATTTTAGGTCTCAACTCAAAGCACAGAATCGTCTGAGAGAAGGCTCGTATCTCGAAAAACTCGTTAGTTGGGGCACTCGTAAGTCAAGGTACCACTGTATGTCAAATTTCGAGGTATAAGGTATGAATTTGCGAAAAAGCACAGAATCAGTAAAAAGCTGTTAGATAAAATGGTACTTAATACGCAACATTAGGTAAGTAACACAAATGTAGTTAGGCAAAATTTCCTCAAAGCTTCATGACAGAAGTAACTCAATTCACACTTGAAGTCATGTCTTCTGAGAAATAATATCTTACCAAACTAAGTGGCGCTACATTCATCTTGTTCTTGTGAACAATTTTATTTCATCAGCAATAATTTGTTTCCAACTTTCAACAAAGAAAGCTGCTACTTAACGTTAGAGATCAAAACTATACCGTATGTATATATTGTATAATCGTTGTTTGAGAAGCTTTGCAGCCGCAACAGAAATCTGCAGAAACTCATGGATTAAAATAGCCAATAGCTACAATCAAACTACCTTTTTGTTACAAGCTACTAAGAAAAAGCAGCTGACTACACTGAAGCTACTTTGTCAAACTGAGGAAAAATCAACCATGCTGTTAGCTAATTTACTGCACAAAACAAAACTGGCATGCTTTGTACAGGGTTTGCCAAAACATAACAGCTAATATTATGTATTATAACTGTAAAAAACTGATTAAAAAAAAAAAAAAAAAAAAAAAAAAAAAATCAGAAAAGCAACAGAAAAAAAGAGGGCTCACGGCAATACTCTTGGTCCTGATCGCTAGTTTGGACAGGCTACACTGCTACTTGGTGAACAAAAATGGTAGATTATTATTACTGGAAAAACTAAAATTATTTTAAAAATAGCTCAGCTATGACCGCAGCACTAAAATATATTCAAGCTAGTAGTGTCACTGAATGAGTCAATGTGCATTCAGTCAAACTTCCAACATTTTACTTATCAAAAATCCCATGTCAGCTTTTGATAATGTCAATTATTTTGTCCCGAACAAGTAGTGTCTCACATTGGCATCCGGTGTCACAGCAGGTTCTGTGTAGAGTCTCCTTATACAAGGGATGCCTTCCAAGAAATCTGCTCACGTTGCGCATAATGAGTAAAATTGTCTAGGGGTCAGTTGGCATTACACAAGCAGCCGAATCCCCCCAGCTGCTCTCTCTTGTTGCTAGTCATGCAGTTTAGTTCAAAACATTACTTTAAACTTTTGTATAATGATCATGGCATTTGTTTAAGAGAGCTAATAACCTGTTTTTCAAAGTTTTGCAAGTCCTGTGCTAGATTCGAGACCTTGCGATCCATGGTAGGAAGATATTGCAGATGTTTACCAGCCTCGAAAAATGTATTCATAAAGCCTTTGGCCATGTTTACGATGTAGAATCGTAACTAATGAGGAGCTCAGTCTCAGTATGAAAACAGTTTGGAAAAGAATTAGTTTTAATGTATTCTTACATAAAAGGGAGGCTTGCGGCGATGGGATTCAGAGCGGCACCCTCGGCCTCGCAGACAGGAGCAAAGTGCACCGATTGTCAGCGCAACAAAGAGATTCGTATTTTCCTCACTCTCCCTTTTCCTTCCCTCAGTGGTTTGGCTCCTGTCAAGCCTCGCTTTGGTATTTTGTCCAGCATTTTACGGCTTACTGCAGAGAAGCGCAGGGGGCGATCCCAGATGAGCTCTGCACGTCACACGCTGGTGTCTGCTGAGTTCACAGTAACCGTGTGGATGGAATAATCATTTTCAGACAGAAACAAAACAAAACAAAAAAAAAAGTGCTGGAACACAAATGTAATTCTGAGCCTGTGCTGTGAGACATTTTAAATCGATAAGAACTGAAGCCGAAACGAGCGAGACGTTACTGCTGGAGACAACTGAATGCTTTCCAAACATCTGCTGGGTTGGTACACCGTCATCGAACACCTGGTTACCATTGTACGATTTTTTACAGTCAGAAACTACACGTCGTTAATGAATTCTCTGCTCATGAGTTAAGACTGGTGATCTTAGAAATGCGTAATCTGACGTGCGTTTATCCGGCAGTCGATTTAACACCACTGCGACCAAAGACATTCACAAAAAGCTTCTGAAATTACAGCAGTATGACAATTTTTGATTAAACTCCCAGGGTGTGAGAGTGCTCCGTCGCTCATCTAAAAGCCACCAATAGGAGGATGCTGTAGGTTGGCCTCAAACTCAGCATACAGCTACAAACACTGTGGAGCTGACAGTGAAACCTAATGCTAACGAACAGAAAAGATATCTGTTATCACCTCAAGCACACTCTGAAGAATTTTTGTGTTTATGCAAAGTGATTGAAGATGTGCGCAGAACACCGCAAATGTCCATAATCATACTGCAGGTCTATCATTAGAGCATCCTCACTGGATCATGTGACATGGAGAACATGTTATAACAGCTCACCAGAGCAAATATAAAACTGAGCGCTGAACGAGATGCTAAGCTGTCCTGGGGACATGAAGGCGTCCTCCAAGGTTTTAACAGTTTAAGAGAGGACCTGCTTACTAAAATAGCAGGGCTAAGAAGGCGGTTTCAAAGGCCGTTCGCGTAAAAACAAAGCACTTATCACTGAAGAATGATACAAGAAGTCGTTTAAAGAACTTCTCTTATGAAGCTAATAAAAGTATTTAAATCGGCCGTACGGCAGTTAGAAGTGTATTAAAAGGGTGATTTTAAAACGAGAGGCATCATCATAGCAACATCTAGAGACAAACCGTAAAGATGTCATAAAAAACCCTGATATTGTTTATTCCATCACGAGGCGCTAATGAACAATTCTTTGCCTTTTCTATGGTTAATTGCCTTTTTAATCTTTAGTCTGCTTGTTAATATGCTCATAAAAGAATTTAAACAAGAGAGTTTTAGGCAAAGGGGGGGGATACGTGAATGTTTAAGAAGTGATCCGGGAGCTTAACGCCAAAGACACATGGCACTCAAACCTACGGGTTACTGTAGTTTCATGGGCTTCTTGTGCGACGGAAAATGCTGACACAAGAGGGAATAAAGTACGAAACAATGATCGAAATATGAGAAGAGGCATTTATTCATTCAGAAAGACTAAAAATCTATAAGACTCGAAAGCTTACAAGTCTTACAACCTGCGACTCTCGGGGTTCTCCACAGGTTCAGACCACCACCATGTGCATCTCGGTGAGTCTGAGCGGCTCGGTGGTTCTCGGCTGCCTCTTCGCCCCCAAGATCCACATCATCCTGTTCCAGCCGCAGAAGAACGTGACGACGCTGAGGGCCAAGGACAACCGGTTCTCCACAGCCGCTACGGCCCCCAGCTCCACCTACTCACACGGTACTCAAATACCCTGATGTCTCGTCCTGATCAGTGTTAAAGGAACACTCTGGCGCCCTTTACCCTACTGTCTAATAACGCACCGTTGTTTGTTCATTTCATTTTTCATTCTGTAAACCTTTGATTCTGAACGACTTACAGATCAGTCATTACTCTGATATTTTCACAACCCAGTGTCCATATTCTCATCTGTAGTAAAAACATACATGCCACAAATATGATCTCATCATTGATGAGGTTTAAAATTGCTTGCGTATCCCTTTACAGTTAGAGGGAGGAGAAAAAATCAGCTACATCATACGAAATTACAGAACGAATGCTTAAGGCTTAAACTCGTTCAAAGTACACCAACTGGACTTCCTCTTGATATTAGCTCAAATTCCGTTTGGGGAAAATAAGGTCCGAGTGGGATTCGGTCTTTTGTAAACAGTGTCGGCGACCTTTACATGCTTGAAGGACCAGCATGGTTACCCTGAGATTGCATCATGTTTCTGTGTGCGAAAGGTTAATCGTCGAAATGTCTCTCACAAGAACTGACCGCAAAACGTTTGATATTTCATCCACAGCCTCAGCAGCGACCGTCGTCCCCACCGTGTGCAACGGACGAGAGGTAGTGGACTCTACGACGTCGTCGTTGTGAAGGAGGAACCGCACAAGTACACACGACTACACACGATTGCACCATCTCCAGTGATGTCATGGATAAATCTTTTATCAATGCCTCTTCCACCGGGTGCTTCTGTCATCCATTTCAGGCACTTAAGCTGAAATTCTGTTTAACAAATACTTGACTATTCAAGAGTTCAATAATAAAATAAATCCTGTAAATGTGATATGTGGAAACAGCGTTCCAATATGAACTAGCATGTAGGTTTGTTGCCACATGGTCTTATGGTTTTAAGTTAAAAAGCTTCAATGGCAACTAACATTTGAATGTTTGAAGCTGGGTCTTACTGTAGTTTGGAAATAACGTGTAAAACTATAAAACTGTAGATTGGAAGGGTCTTTAACACGACTTTGTCGACATGCCCTCACCAGTTAGCGGCTGGACGAGCTCCTTGGATATTTTTTATATTAGAATTAAAAAAAAAAAAGGATTTTAATTGAGATCTCCAGATGTACATTATAGTTATGTTAGATATCTGTCTAGAACGGGGGTCTAAAATTGGATGATGTCCCGAATGTTGACCCTGTGAACCAATAACCAATTATTATCCAATCAGATGTATTTATGTGAATTATTTAGGTGAAGGCAGCTCACAGGACCAGAAACTTTTAAAGATAACTTGACAAAAAAAGTTTGCGTTTATTCTGCTTGCATCAGTCTTCGAAGCTGGTCAAATGCGTTAACACCGAGCATCACGATGGAACAAAATTCAAATTAACTCATCGTCAATGGCGTCGCCAATCGGCCATGTTAGTTGCTTATGCGGACCTCTGCAAGCGAGACAGTTTATGGAACTGGACATTTATAAACTTTACTTGAATACTCCTGATCTAGAGTTATAACCTACTGATACACTTAACTAGTTTGCGATGTCAAGACCAAAATATATACGTTACATAACTTGACAAGTACATATGGAGTAGATGGCTACCCAAGGGTCAGAAATCTATATTAAGTTTTTGTAAACAGGGAAATATCAGCTCATAACTTCCAAGTAAAATACGTAGAAACCCTCAGTCCTCCAAAACGATCACTGAACAAGTTGTACTTATGATAATGAAGCGTTTGAACAGCCCTCAAGACGAACAAAAGGAATTAGTGAGGGGATGTCAACAAGGGCATGTTAAAAAAACAAACAAAAAAAAGTATTTATAGTACAGTTATATGAAGTGTGTTCGAAAAGTGAATGCTTTACAGTGCACTTTGGAGGTTTAGGAACATTAACAATAGATATTTGACTTCGTAAAATCTGAGCTTCACTAAATGAAGAAGCTTATCAGGTGACAATACTCTTCGTCATTGTTCGCTCCAAGACGCACACTTTCCAGCGTTTTTTGCTGTAAGTACAACCCTGAAAAGTTGTTCTGAAAAAATGCATAAGGTTCTTAGAGCTACAGAATTTAGGTAAATTATTGTGAAAATATATAGACCTATATAAAATATTTATATATATATATATATAATTATTCTCAGTGTTTGCTATTAGATTAGTCCAGTGTATTTTCTTGATTGCACTGAGGTTCAGATACTGTATGTAAATAAACAACTTTTCAGGGGGTGTATTTACCTTTTTCGCACCACCAGTCATGATTTAAACATGAAACAGTGGTAGTTATTAGATCTGTTTCGAGAAAATGATTGCGTTTGTGAACCTGACTTGAAGCAGAGCTCTGGGACGACGAGCGCCGGAGCCCCGCCATGTTTCCCTTCAGTAGCTCTTTAGCAGAATTGCATCGTTCTTTGCGTGTCGTTAATGAAATGTTTTCTTTCCATGCACTAGTTTAGTGGCGATGCAAGAACAAATCCCTACAGTCAGTATTTCCGTTTGAACTTGAAGACTAAATCTTTAGTGTATCAGATTTGAATAAAGTATTTGAAAGTAGCTGTAATAGTACAAAAAGGAATGTGTTTAAATGTGAACTTTGGTGAACCCGTCAGTGCTATTATTGTAATATATGTAAATAAACCTTTTTTTAATGACAGATCTGTCTGTTTCTTTGCAGGTTTAAGAACACAAGAGTAACCCCCACAACACCATTGTTAATCCATGTTCCGCATGCTTAGCGTTAGGTGATGTCACGACTGAGAGGTCACCGAAGCATTATTCCCAAAAATATAAGTAATTTAGTTTTGGATACAAAAGCATTGATACAGAAATCACTTAGGAGCATTTACGCATGAAATCTGGTATCCATAATATTCAAAATATGATAAGTTCTGGAAAACTTTCTTATCCTACTCACATTACATTACATGACAGTCATTTGGCAGACGCCCTTATCCAGAGCGACTTACATTTTCATCTTATTTATACAAGTGAGCAGTTGAGGTCAAGGGCCTTGCTCTTGGGGGAGGGGGGTTGGCTGGCACCAATCCCAGCTGACTTCGGGCAAGAGGCAGGGTACACCGTGGGCAGGTCACCAATCCAGCGCAGGGCGGCACACAGAGACAGACAACCATTCACACTCACATTCACACCTACAGCCAATTTAGCCAATTAGTCTAATCCCCTCTGTGCATGTCTTTGGACTGTGGGAGGAAACCGGAGTACCCGGAGGAAACCCACACGGACACGGGGAAGAACATGTAAACTCCACACAGAAAGGCACCCAGGTCGACCCCAGGGATCAAACCCAGGACCTTCTTACTTTGAGGAGCCACCCCACAGATGAAGCTATCAAGTATAATTATCTTACAAAACACTTACAAAACTTGATGAAACTTCCATGAAACCCAGGCGGTTTAGAAACAGAAATGGAGTTAACTAAAAAAAATATTACATATACAATATGAAAAAACACCCTAACATACACTAAAACCCATAGTGTGTGCGTGCGTATACATACTGTACATATCTATTTATTTTTCACACATCACTTTCTTTTCATTTCCCATCTCACAAACAAATCACCTTTTCTGGCATTTAGCTCCAGATTTTTTGGTCTTTTCAACATCTGAATATT
Organism: Chrysichthys cranchii; assembly: GCA_030068335.1. NCBI lineage: Eukaryota > Metazoa > Chordata > Actinopteri > Siluriformes > Claroteidae > Chrysichthys > Chrysichthys cranchii. The sequence goes on along the minus strand of JAQMCW010000016.1, from coordinate 16,169,574 downwards.
ATATAGTTTTATTAGCATGGAGAGGAATCAAAATAACTCACCTCTCTCTCTCTCTCTGGCCATTTTAACGTCACTTCAGCGCGCTGAGTTTCGCCTTTTATGGAGATATGTGGGCGGCACCGTATGCAAATCAGCTGTCCCGTGCACGAGCCTGTTAATTGATGCGAGGACGAACAAAAGAGTTTCCTGAAACGTTTACTAACACGTTAATAAATAACGCCCAATAACTTGCATTTTACCATTCAAAATGCCGTGTTAACCCATGGCAGGCAACATTACCTCTCTTTCTGAAACATTTCTCGGTTGATAATAGTTGTATTTTGGTCTGAAACAAGTCATAAGGCTGAGGTTTGTTTGTTTGTACAGACTAGCGTCCATGCTAATGGCACGAGGACATGAAAGACTTTCTCATGATTTACTTCCTGTCACTGATTTGAGGCAACAGTGTTGTACAAATGTCAGTCAGTATGACTGAAAATAAAGGGGGAAAAGAGTGAGAGGACTTACTTTTCCTAATTAGGAATAATCTTCAGGAAGTCTGGACGTGTTGACGCTTCTGACTGAACAGCTGACCGTTGGAATATTCCAAAAACTTTCCATGGGGGTGAACATGTTCAGGGACCAGGGTTGAGGGAATATGAGCTTAACAGGATTTTTTTTTTTTTTTTTTTTCATAAGCAAGAAAGGTTAAACAGATTCCTATATTACTGCACAAAAAACGTTTGAAGTTTTTTTTAGGGTAAATTTGAAGATAAAAGTTATAGAAGAAGTTAGGTTGGTCCAGGTGGACCAAATGGTACAGTTCTTGGATAAATGCAGTTAGAAGAAAATGATCAACAGCAGAGTGGTGTAAAAAAGCTTTAACCCTGGAAGACCCAGACCACCTTATCATACTAGGAAATATATCTCCGTTGACTAAAATGATGATGCAGATTGAGCGAACCCAAAAACATGTTGTTTTGTTCTTTAAATGAACCCTTTCCTACTACAGGTTATGAAATGGTCCTTATGAGACCTCCTGGGATGTCCACTCTACTAACGTCCACCAACCAATGAGAGGGTTGGATATAAGAGGGAAATAAAAGTTAGGGTTAAACATGACCCCAGGGTGCTCCAGGGTTAATCAGTCGTCTCCTCACAAGCGTGTCCTGATTACGCTCTTTAGAAACCCAGAAGACAAAATGTTTTGTCAGAAAGTGTAAAGACTTGACAGAAAACTTACTGCGACAGAGTGCTTCCACAAACAATAAATAAACTTCTTTTTTTAATCCTTGCAGAAAAATAATAAATCAAACAATTACACACAATGTACACACGGTTTATTTGGCACATCCAGCACCAACAGGAGCGCCATATGAACAAGCTGTTCCTACAGAAAGGCTGCAGTATTAGATAAAATACCTACAGATAAACCTGCACTACAGTGAGAGCCGCCGTCACTGAACATTTATCGACAGCTTCTGACCAATCAGAATCCAAGACACATAAAAGTACGTAATAATGAGACGAACACGTGGAACGTAAGCGAACATTTATTTTTACCTTCCTGAACAATAATATATCGAACATAACGGAATAATAAAGATGATGAGAAAAACAAAACTCTAGTCCAGTCCTCAGAGTGTGGATGATTGTTGTGTTATTGCTCAGCTGTCGTCTCTTTGTTCTGTCTTTTGAGTGGAATGATGTAAAGTCCATTCTTGGCCTCCTTTATCCTCCACCATCGGCCGAGTCTGGAGAACACACAACACAAGGCTGTTTTTAAAAAATAAATAAATAAATACAAACAGCCACACTTTCATACGGACAACTGTGCATTGTATGACTAAAAACTTTGTTTTTCTTCAGCTTAAACTGGTTATGTTTGGTAACACTGGATGTTCATTTTAAGATCAAGCTTTTAAGCCTCTGGGTTAAGATTAGAAATATCAAAAACTCAAAAGAAAAAAGAAAAAAAAAAAAAAAAACCCAAAAACAAAAAGAACCATTTTGGAAGTTCTTTGGGTTTTTTCAACACATGTAGCACATATTCAGGCACATCAGTTCATGCAGTACTAAATCCTACAACTACGCACCACTCAGAGAAGTCCAAACCTTGAGAAATTCATACTTTCCCAGTGGGAATTACGAGTTGGAGGTGTCCTCAAATTCCTTTTTTTTTTTTTTTTACTCTAAAACTTCCACTTATTCAAGAACAGAGCAAGCTGTAAATAAATTACACCGTTTATACACATTTTCTTCAAAATCCTACGCACTTCAAGTGGAGCATGCACTCAGGGTGCAGGAAATAAACCTGAACTTGACTGCACAGAGCAACAGCGCCACCACGTGCCTGCATCACGTCGGTACACTCTGCATATCAGCAGGTCTCCAGCGTTTCCTGGACTCGGTTTATTCACCAGATCCCGCAAGTGCTGTTTTAAATAACGTTATCGACGCCGTGTACCTGTGCTCCTGTCCCACGCCGGCCACCAGGAACTTGCCCGTGTTGGAGAATTTCAAACTATTCACAAAACCAATCTGGAAGAAAGAGAAAGAGAAAGAGAGAGGAAGTTCCCTCTTATTTTTATTCACGATTATGGTGATGTATCCAAAGCGACACCAGAGAAAGGGTTGAAAAAACAGTAACAAACACACAATCTGAAACATTATCCATCATATATCTATTCCATCTACATTTAAACAAACGTAACGTTCCCCGCAGCCTCGAGTTTTACTCCGTGACTTCATGAATGTGAAGTGCATCATGACGGTTCTCACCACTGGGACGCTGAAGAGGGGCTCCAGGCCTCGGAATCCCAGCCCGCACTTCCACAGCTGCACAGAGGCATTATGGGAGCCTGAGGAACAGCACAGGGGCGCAGGGGTGTGTTAGAGACACTCAAACAGCTGGCATCTGGCACACTCTCAATCTGTCCATCTATCTCTCTCTCTCTTTTCCTGCTCCATCATCTCTCTTCCTGTCCTTGTGTCCCCCCGTCCATCTTTCCTGTTCCATCATTTCTCTTGGTGTCTTTGTCCCTGTCCATCTCTCACTCGCCCCCATCTCTCTGTCTCTCCCTTTGTTCATCTTTCTCACCCTATCCTTCTGTCCTGCCCCCTGCCACTACATCTCTCTCTCCCCCTGTCTTTCTCTTTCTTTCCCTCAGTCTCTCGCTCTTGTGCTCCCTCGGTCTTAGTCCCTCTCTTACACTGACCTTCTGTCTCGGTCTCCGTCTATCCATCTTTCTGTATGCCTCTCTCTTGCTCTCCATCACTATCCCACTCTCTACCCCTCCCTCCGTTTCTCTCTTCATCTGTCTCTCTCCCTCACTCCATCCTTGTCTGTCTGTCTGTCTGTCTCTCTCCCTCCGTGTTCTTGAACGTACCAAATGAAAACACAACAAGCTGAAAAGCGGCGAGGGGCTGTTGACGGCGTGATCATGGTGATAACACGTTTGAGAGAGAGTGTGTGGGTGTGTGAGAAAGGAAAACAGAGAGAGAGAGAGAGAGAGAGAGAGAGAGAGAGAGAGACGGGAAGAATAGCGACCAGTGTGTGGGGGAGTACTTGCGTGCGTCCTTGAGAGTGTGTGAGTGAATGTGTGCATGGGGAAAAAAAATAAAATGCTCGACGGAGGTAATGTAAAAGCACTTGAGAGTTCGGCACTGCTCGGTTTAAGATGTGAAACAAATAATACAGCTAATGAAAATGGGTCGTAATAAACGGTCTGTTACTTCCAGAGATACCAAGGTAACAAAAACACAAACCTACAGCGAACAGAAAGAAGCTCAGAACAAAAATAATTCACAGGGGCTTTAGGTGTGTGTACTTGTGCTGACACATATATTAATGTGTGTGTGTGTGTGTGTGTGTGTGTCTGTGCACCTGAGGCACCTGAGGCTATGGTGTCGGAGTTGTGCAGTGCTGCAACTGATGACACCCAGTATGGCCGCTCCAGCCCAGCGTCGCCATGGAGACCGTGTGCCTGCTTCACAGTGGTCAGAGGCTTTTTCTTGCCCACGGACCAGACGGACACACAGCTGGCCAAGGAGACACACACACACACACTTTTTAAAAACCGCCACGGTTATATTTGAACTGCTACATCAGACCTGCATTTAAAAACAAATAATAAAGCAAATTTTAAACAAACCAAACCGTCCTGTTAGCGTTCACCCCCGACTTTATTTGCGTATGATACAGACGGGCCACAGAAAATGCACACACCCTCCGACAGTGCTCATCTCGGCCCGTTTTTTCAAATCCAAACTGCACGACGGGATCAGCGTGTAGACACGTGAGAGCAGCGTGGAGAGTCGCGCAGACACGTGTACCCGGTCATACAGCTCCTTTTCATGTTGAAGTGTGTACGCCCCCCCCCCCCCCGCGACAGGTGAAATCCGCGAAGTAGCGCCGTCACATTTATTTTATTATTT
>JAQMCW010000016.1:16124223-16135022 GCA_030068335.1 Chrysichthys cranchii | reverse complement strand
GGCTCACCTGGCTTCGGGAGCAGAAGAAAAACTTCTTCTCTGCAGGAATCCAGGAGCTCGATGAACGATACGACAAACGCGTCTTCTTGAATGAGGACTGTGTGGAAAAGTGACGTGTCCATATTCTCACAGTTACTTCTGTTAAAGCCGTTAAACAGATTTTATTTTTACTTTTTGATTCTCTCTCGTATATAGTTCTTCATTGAGAAGTTTCCCCAAGTCAAGTCACACGTTAACTAAGAATTAAGTCAGTAGGAACTCTTATTGACGCTCCCGCAAAATCGTTTCACCAGTGAAAAGCCTGTGTGTGTAAAGCGGACAGCGGACATAAATTTCCACACAGCTGGGTCTCAAACCCACTGCACTACTACACCGAATTCTTTCTACATCACGATCTACAGCCAAATTTCCATTTCATCATTAAAGGAAAGAAATATACAGTAAAAGCGGGTATTTAAAGGGGAGGGCCTCACAGTTTTTCACCTCTTACAGTTTCATAAGAACTTAAACATCTTAAAGACGCAGCTTGGGAAGTTAAAAAATGTTTCAAAACCTTATTGGTTTTTTTGTTTTGTTTTGTCTTTAAAGCGGAGAAAACTTGTGATCGGCGGCGTTTTCATGCATAGAATCACTTAAGTTTCAACATTTTGGGCGTCTGCTTACATTTTTCTGGCCTGGACATTAGCCCCGCCCCTGCTAATCCAGAAGGGCTGGCCCTTTTTTGTTAAACAGCAGCTCATGGTACACTGTATTAGCAGAGAAGGCGGGGTCGTTAGGGGAAAAGTTAAAGGGTTCAGCAAAGGGGATGAGCAGCAGTGGGCTCTAAACATCACACACTGGTCCTTTAAGTATCTATCTATCTATCTATCTATCTATCTATCTATCTATCTATCTATCTATCTATCTATCTATCACGTCATGCAAAAAATGACTTTCACTGCAAGGAACCACGGTCTGACCCTCCATGTGCTTCTCTGGTTACTTACTAGAGGAGTGTTTAACGAGTGACGGCCCATCCTGCAGTATTTATAGCTCGTCTAGCAGGGGGTACAGATCTTCCCATGGGGAATTCTTGTACGAGCACGGTCACTTTCCTAATATATCCGTCCCTCAACCCCCGGCTCTGCAGCGACACGTCCAACACACTGCTTGGGAGTTTAGCTGGGTTAAGGAGTCGTTTTTGCGCTCGTGACCGGCACCATGATGCGGAGTATGGCCCCTGCGGATACAGAGATCGACCTTGGGGACGACGGCGACAGCGAGGACAGCGAGGCACAGCAACCATGGAAGACGCAGCTGGAGACCGTCATGGAGGAAGAGGAGGAGGAGGACGAGGAGGAGGACGAGGAGGAGGATGAGGACATGGTGTCAACCCAGAGCGATACCAGGCCTCTGATCAACGAGAGGGATCCGCGACAGATGAACGAATGCCTCAAGGTAACCGGATAGGGTCACGGGGTCATGTTAGCGATAAAGCACGCCCCAGCCGAGACACAGCACACAAACTGACCGTGTGATTTGAGCCGAAAGTCGATTTGGGGTTAAATTTATACGCGTTTAGGACCTCGAACTCCATGTACTCAGAAGTCCTCAGGTTCAGAAGATGAAGGCATGATAAGGAAAGTCAGGGCAAAAGAAACATAAAATGGTTCATAAGCTGACATCAAGTAAATTGGGAGAGCTTTGGGCATGCAGTTTTCTTCCTCACATGCCGCAGAAAGCAATGCCACACCCACTTTAGCACTAATCCATCGCCAATAACCACTTATTGGTGATGGAAATTCAAACATGTACGACGCTCCAAATTGATCTGGGTCATTTTGACCTGATTTCACCTTATAGTAGAATTTTTGCTTTGGACCATCGCTGCATCAACACAGCAACTCCTGCAAAAGCAAAGCAAAGCATTAGAGACGCCATGTAGTCGGCCATTTTCATCATAATAAATAAACCTGCGCTCAGAAGTGTATCTCAAGCTGGCGATACCGTGTATAACACTAACATCGAGAAGCAGCGTTCCTGACCTCGGGTTGTCCAATGCACTACGCAAACACGTTTCTCTCGAGAGGTCCACGTTTCCCCTTTGCCCGTTAGATAAAGTGTAGAGAGATTTCGTCTTGATGTCAATCCTAGCAGCTGCGTCCGCGAGACAGATGGAGGATAAAAGCAGCCCAAGGGTTCTCGGATCCTGAGCGCAATCATAGCAGCGCAGATTCATCTCGCACTAAGTGAGCAGGAAATCCCAGCAGTTTTTTTTTTGTGTGTTGTGTAAAAACATATCCAAGTGCCTGGACGGGTTTTTTGGCTAAACCCACACTGATCAGATCATCACGCTACGTCAGGAAAGCCACTTCTTCCACTGTTCAGAAGGTGTTGATGATTGTTATAATAAAGCGCTCACTCTGGATGAGTTTAAAAACGTGCGTACGATTTACATGGTGAAGTTTTCTGTATTTATTTATTGACTACTTAAGGAAGGAGTCTCTGGTGTCACGGTGTCTCAAAGCGGCAGCTTGAAGTTTTTCAGGCAGAAGAACAAAGGATAGAAGGCGCTCCTCGAGGAATGGCTGTTGATAGCTGCTATAACATACGTGACAGGAACAGGAAGTTACTAATTTCATGGACGTTCCATAACATTAAATGCGACTACAAGTGGATACAACTTAATAAAACTTTTGGCGCCATTAAGTCCACTTCATCACACCACCCTGTTGTTAATTATTTTCCTCGAACAAGTGTTTTAATTATTACTATAATGGTGCGTTTCACACTCTTTAAAAACGAAATAAAATAAATAAATATATTTTTACGAATCAATATCAGAGGAGAAACCTCTCCTATATAACAGCATATGACGACAAGCAAAGCAGCTCCATTCATTACACATGTACATTGTTTTTTTATCAATCTGCGCTGTATTGTCTCAAATTTAAACTGTTGAAGTATTCTCCAAAACCCCCTAATTAGTGCTCATGATAAGTGATGTGATCACAGCGTGCGCTGTTCATATGCTAACACTCCCCTGTTACGCTGAATGAGTTTCAGTGCAGGTTTTTACTGCGGTCTGATGTTTATCTGCACCAGATTGTTACGAGCCTCTAAACAGAATTATCCAAAATGGCCCAAATGTGACCCAGTGAAGGTGCTGTCCCAGGCTAACACAGATGAAAAATTCAGCGTATGATCACCTTTTCACGTCATAACTTGCTGGCCAAACTCAAAGACAACGTCTGCTGTGATTGTATCAATAAGACAGAAGGCAGACGACTTCCATGTGACGTACAGTCTCAACAACCACATAACCAAGTAACAAACCCCTCGACAAAACCATGAGCTACAATCTATCTCACTCGCTCACTCATCTTCTGACGCTTAATCCTGTTTAGGGTCACAGGGGGAAGCTGGAGCCAATGCCAGCTGACTTTGGACGAGAGGCGGGGTCACACCCGGGGCAGGTCACCAATCCAGCGCAGGGCGACACACAGAGACAGACAACCACTCACACTCACATTCACTCCTACAACCAATTTAATGTAGCCAATTAGCCTAATCCCCTCTGTGCATGTCTTTGGACTGTGGAGGAAACCAGAGTACCTGGAGGAAACCTACACGGACACGGGGAGAACATGCAAACTTCTGGGGATCGAACCCAGGACCTTCTTACTGTAAGGTGACAGTGCTAAGCACCACACCACCGTGCCGCCCCTTATCGTATTCGTTTCAAAAGAGAGAGAGGGGGGGGGAGCAGACAGTGAGGAGCGTAGTGTTGATAGCTGCTATAACATTAGTGAGAACAGGAACTAACCTGCTTTGGGGATTTTTGGTTCCACAACATTAAAGGTAACTACAAATGGATAAAAAGTATGACGTTCTTGAAGGTTCTTTAATTAATAGATTAGAAAAAAACAATCGAAAAATCAAAAATCTTGGGCAAACTGCTGCATTAGAAGAGGAATAATCCACTTCGGGACATGCTGTCCTCACTAAGTCATAAACTTTGGGATAGTCGCAGTAGCTCCGCTTCATCAGACCACCCTGTTCGCTATTATCCTATAACGGAACGACATGGTATTTTATTCTCTATTTATAACAGGTGACTGCCCTGATATGTCACTGAAAGGTCAGGCAATGTTAAAATATCAGTGTATGTGTGTGTATGTGTGTGTGTGTGTGTTCAGGTGAGTTTCGAGGATGTGATAGCTGAGCCGTTCTCAGTGCGCACTGGAGACCGGGTGTGGCTCTGGAGCAACGCACTCTTCGAGGTGTCCCGGGTTTGGTTCTATCGCATCGTCACCGCCGTGCTCGCCGTCCCATTCTCCGTGGTCGCCGGAGTTCTCTTCGCGTTCCTCACCTGTCTTCACATCTGGTATGAGCACTTTATTTAATTCAATATCAAAATCCTGATTTGGATCTGATTTATAGTGCTGTCGGGGGGAACGGAACTCGGGGCGTCTCCACACACACACACACACACACGAGTCACTTCACTGGACACCCTGATGAGCAGGTCAGGTCCAGATCCCTGCACCTCCACACTGCACGCATCAAAGGAACACTTTGGAGGAAAATCAGATTCACCTCGAACTATTAACTACTCAAACTAAACACGATCCTTTCGGCGCCCTGTTGTTTTGCACTAAAGCTTTGATGCTAACGGAGCTAATACGTTATTCTGGCTGATCGTTTGTTCCATATTGTAAAAAGAAAAGAAAAAAACCCCCCAGAAATTAGAGATGCAGGGTGTAATATTTAAGTGTTTCTTATAAAACTGGAGTTATAAAATAGTAGTTTGAGAGGAAAACCTCATGTTTACCACCTTCTGACTAACTTTTTCTGCTCTGAGGATTCATTCCAATAACTTAAAATCACACATGAAATTTTCTGGCCTAGAAATGAGCTCCACCCATGCAGAGGAACTTCACTCTGCCTGATTTCCCCTCAAAGATAATCCAGAAGGTGCTAGCTTGGTGGATGGAGGAGGCTTGTTAGGGTTCTCGTTGTTTTAAACTTGGTACGTTGGGAGGTTCGTTTGAGGTGCCGCAATCTGGGAATGACTCGAGCTTTCCTCTCTTGTCCTTCAGGCTCCTGACTCCGTGTGTGAAGGTGATCTTCATGAACACCGGCTGGCTGGAGACTCTATGGAGCAGCCTTGTGGACGTCTTCATCCTCCCTGTCTACCACAGCGTCTCCAAGTGTGGCACGAGCATCAGCGTGCGACTCACCCGTGAATGAAAAACTTTCCCCTTTACCATTTTTCACCTTAACCTGAGCTCTCGGAGCAGAGACACGGGCACCAGATGTGGCGGGGTAGTGACGGGACGCTGCGCATTCGCTCTGGCCTTTTATTCTTCTTCTTATTTTTTGTTTTTTAACAAGGAATAACCAGACAGGACTGGTGTTCTGGTGTACGACTATTTTATCAAATCAGCATCAGGACAAGAAAAAACGTCCCGATCGTTTGAACGCGCCATGTGATCCCACAATGCACTGGAGCAGGCTGGAATCCAAACCGGCTAGTGTTTTTATTAACGAAGAGCGTTATAATAAGTAATATTGTGCATCATGGGGGCGATGAGATCATTCGAACACCCTGAAAACTCTACATTAAGTGTCTTTAACGCCTGTGTACTTACGCATAAACGGTACAGGGGATTCTCACAGAACTACGGAGAGTTTATGTGGGGGAATATATGACAAAACCGACTAAAAGACCTGTACAAATGCAAGTGTGGTCAGCATGAAAGAACCATTTACCATCATCGAATAATTATCTGTATGATGTGATGAAAAGAGAGCCTAGTCTTATCCATCCATCCATCCATCCATCCATCCATCTCTGTCTCTCTCTCTCGTCTTAAATTCAAATTGGGCCACGTTTTGCATTTTATCCCAGCCATTGAACTAAATGAAGCACCTCTTGTTTGAAAAACAGCACCAATTATTCTGCCCTATTCCAGGCCTGATTATTCGCAGCACACCATTTTAATGCTAATGTCTGGCCACTCAGCCGGGAGAGCTGGTCCGGTGGGTGGTTGTTGGTGGACGCTTCCATGTGTCTGCTGATCTGAGGCCAGTTTTGACACTCGAGAACACGAGAACAAAAAGGAACAACATCGATTTCAAGGCTCGTTTCAGGGACACGGTGTTCTCCAGACCTCTGAAGAGAATGACCATTATCGTGGACGACACGTTCGGCTCTCATGAACGCCACCCTCTAGTGGTGGGAAGAGGGTGCACCGTGCGAGAGTCTGTATGTAGACGTTTGAACAATTTTTGCCATACAAAACCCTAATAAATAAAACTCACCTTTCAAAACCTGCTGCTCAGGCAGTGGTGAGGAGTGCATGATCTGATTTAGACCCTCTCTGTCTCTCTCTGTCCGGGGTATGGTCTACATGTGTGGCATTTGGAAATGACTATCAGCCATCTATATTTAATCACAGCTTCCTTTGGGATGTTGTGTCATTGCCTGGCAAAGAAACACACAAGTCAGACTCGAAATTAGACACAGCCACACCCATGGAGAAACTGTTCTTTGTAAAGGGGCAAGCTTTCTGAGCTATTTCTCTAAAAAGCAACAAAAGTCAAACAATGGACAAACAGCTGGTTCACAGGACGGAGAGACATCCTGCGTCAGCGTGGTCCCCAATTCACAACAGGAATGTTGTTTAATTAAATTAAATCTCATACCTTCTATTCATTAGATGGAACTGACTGGGGTTAAATCACATTAAGTTAAATTATGTGTGTTTCAGGAGTAGATAAAAACATTTTAATATTATTTTGCTACTCTCAGGAAGAATATCAAAAGTCAGGCAAGACTCTGGAGACTGTGGAAGCGAACTCTCACGCCGATTTCCCCAAAAGTAGGTGCTGAAAGAAAACGAGAAAGCATCAGAAACGAGAAGGGATGCAATTGACGGAAATCAATATTAATTTCTTTCTGGCAAAACTTCCCTTGAAGGGTGTCAATATTTCCGGTGTGTACCGTCCAGACGATCTAAACACGCCCACGATGCTTGCATTTCCAAACACATCAACACTTTTTATTTATCAAATGGATGGTTTGTGCTGTAAAGTTCACACGAGATGGCCTGGGAGACGCAGACGTACTCAGTACGTTCTGGAGATGAATGTCGAAGTGCATAGTCGGCGAAATATTACCCACGTTCACGATTTGTACAAGGAAACGTGACCCGGTCAGTCCACGATGAACACGGCGGACGTATTTAAACAAGCGTCTTTGATCCGCCGTCGTCCCACTACAACATTAATGTTCAAACAAAGGTATGAAAAGTCATGCTGAGAAGGCAATCAGACCCCATATAAAACACAGCGTACAAGGCCATAAGAAGTGCAGGTTCGGTTCCCTCGAGAATTTCCATGCTTTTGTTTTTGAAATCAGTTCTTCAGCAGTCCGTACCTTTATGGTGGCACTATTTACAAGGTTAAAGGCAAAAAAAACCCTGATCTTAGATCAGTATTCTTGCTCATTAAGCACCAGACTGTAACAGAGCCAGTGTAGAAATCTGTACAAAGCACCGGCTGAGAAATCTGAGCCATTTTTCTGTCTTTACACCGCAGTGAACACTGTATGAGGCGTTAGGAAGGGTTACGAAACGCTGATCATCTGAGTCACAGCTTCCTCTCCGACAGGCGCCTGCTCTGACTCCACCTGCCAAACAGAGAGAGGAAGAGGAACAGCGATGAAGGCAATTACAAATCAATAACACAATGCCATTTAATCTGTTTTACTACATACATTTATTACCCTGAGTAGTGATAACTGTACACACAGGTAAAAAAATTAAAAAAAAAGCATATTTATACTTTGTATTATTCTATTAATACCACTTTCATAAATATCATTCAAGTCACAACATCTCTAAATGTCCAAAATATCTGATGAGTAAAATAACCACTATTTTCCATTACAGCAAAGACAGGGGAAAATCTTGTATAATCCTTTGAATACTGAAAGCAAGAAAAATGAAAACTGAAAATATGAATGTTTATTTGAAAACAAAAAGGTAAAAAAAAAAAAAAAAGAAACAAAGAAAAGAAAGAAAGAAAACAGCAAGAAAACAAACGTGACAAAAGCAGCTGATTTTATACACCAGGTCAAAACGCAAGCTCGGCTCCGCATGCATCACTTTCTAGACATTTTACACATGTGCATAACTTAGGACAAACAATTAAGTCACGATATACAACACCGAAAGCACCGGAGATACAGCTTCAGCAATGGACAAGCCATGCAGACGGCACAGATGAAAATGATGACACTGAAATGAACCCTTCGGGTTATAGAGAAAAGCATAATCCTGCAAACGCTGAGCCCGGGAGCTGGATGACGCTCAGAATCAGACGGTTTATCGTGAATAATCACAAATCATAAGACATGATGGAGAAGGACTGAATTATAATCCTGAGTTTACTCAGAGGAAGTGATGTCGGATTAAATTCCTACTTCTATCATCTTGAGCACGAACACAAGGGCAGCGTGCTTAATGTTTTAAGACATTACACACACAGATACACTTTGGACAAGGCACTGTACACAGGCACTGTACACAGGCATACGAGTTTGTTTTTGGTTCTGAAACATTGACAATAAGCATGACATACTAATCATATTTACTTCTTTATTACATTAACTTAATCATGCAAATGCAAACACAAATGTCCCACTTGTTTTTTTTTTAAGAACATTCCCCGCCTGCTTTGGCGTTTTAGTTCAGTTTGTATCATTGTATCGTACCAGTGTCAAGTTACACATTCTCAGCAATAATAAAAGGTGCATGCATTTTGGGAAGCCTGAAAGAAAAACACACACACACACAAACACACACAAACACACACAAACACACACAAACACACACAAACACAGTCTCTTTCGCTTGTAGAATGGAGTGCGTTTTGGTTAAAAGCCTGCGATTGTTATCCCAGGGGCGGGGCTGAGACGACACACCAATCAGTGCTGGGATTAAGCTGGAGCCTCCCGCTCACCTGCATGGCCATCTCCTCCTTCTCCTTAACTGAAAAGAAGCGTCCGCCGTCACCACGCTTCCGCGCCATGGCGTGCCGATGACGAGACTCGTGCAGGTATTTCTAGGGTAAATAAACAACCACAGAACGGATTAACGCACGATACACACCATCACTGACCCAGCACAGCCTGAGGATGTGGTCCAAATCTGTCGACACCTTAAAAATGGCTTGTTGTTTCAGAAAAAGGGGCGGAGCTGAGTTGGAGCTTCAAGGGGAAAAAAATAATAAAAAAAAACCTAACACAGGCAATGTTCAGAGTCACATTTTTTTTATAATGTTTTCAGCAAAAATGATATGATTGTTCCAGGTCTAAATACACAAAAAAAACCCCAACAACAAACAAACAAACAAATAAGAAATTAAACCTATTATACTGTGTTGAACTCACCCTTCTTTCTTTGGGGATCTTGCCCTCGGCCTCCAGCTTGGCGCGAGCCTGGCGTCTCTTCAGGATGCGGTGGTACTGCTTAGCGTTTACGTAGAGCGGCTCCTCCTCCAGCATCTCTGCTCCAGGGAGCGGGATCCGTTGCATGGCCGGAACAGAGCTGCCACTTTGGACCATCTGATAAACACACAGATTTAACAGAATGCCGTATTATGTGTGAAAGAACGTTACACTTAACTATAACTCTCAGTAAACCCTGGGCCTTGAGCGAGTGACTCACCATGACCATTCCTCCAGCGTTGACCACGTTTCCTGTGACAGGAACGGCGACCGTCACGGTGCCCTGACCCCCGGTGCTGTTCGCGCTTGAACCCGCCTGGATGATCTGACCTCCTGCTAAACTGGAGGCTGGGATTGTGATCATGCCTGAACAGAACACGCACACAGGAACAAGAAAGAGGCTGAAGACTCACTCTGAGCTAACTCACTTTCTGCAAGATCACAGCGTGCACTAAAGTACTGGTGCGTGAGCTAGCTTTGAGGATTAACTTTCCTGCCTGTGTATACTTAATCACATTTTTACGACGATGTCTGGCTTCATCAGTCCTAATTTGTATAATCTATTTGAATGTGACATTAGCGTCCATCCTAAATTAAACCTGTGGTCTGGTTGTGTTACCCTGTTGGAGGATGGTTCCATCAGCGCTGACCGGCTGGTACAGGATGGTCTGACCTTCCGCCGTCTGAGCCTGCTGACCCTGCACTGTGATCTGCTGAGGCTGACACAAGCACACACGCTCACATTTACCCAGGAGCCTGTGTGTTGCGTACTCCATGTATAACACAATATCACTCTAGTGCTATACAGCATGTTATGTCGCCCTTATAGTACATCGTGGGAAACTATTGCACTAAAACTGTAATATCATGCATCAGATATGGCTGTCTACTTGCTACAGGTTTCTTCCTACATTATAATATACAGGGGACCCTCGGCTCACGAACTGAATTCATTCCGAGATTTGTTCACGACCCGAATCAGTGTTTCCCATTGAAGAGAATGTAAATACAATGAATCAAAACATGTTTTTAAGGTGTATTATGGGTTCATGTGTAGCAATAAAACATAGAATAAAATTAAAATAACCTTAATTATAGAAAAATAAATCTAAATTAAATAAACAGATGATTTTAACCCTGCTCCGGTACCATGGGGTCTATGTGACCCCCAGCCCTTTTTGGACCTTTTTTTTTTTCGCTTCGCCATAGTACCTTCAATGTGATGTGTACTATGGGGTCAATTTGACCCCAAGCGAAAATAAACCTAAATAAAAAATAAGCAGAAAGACGGGTATGTGTGGTC
>JAQMCW010000016.1:16092413-16105859 GCA_030068335.1 Chrysichthys cranchii | reverse complement strand
TTCCAGCCGGTGAGTAATAGTGTGTGATAGTAAAAAGAGAAAGAAATGCTTTATTTTAAATAGTGAGTATTCAGGCCTGTAAGGCAACGTTGTGGGCACTAAAGCTCGCTGGTTTCCCTACCTTATTCGGGGGGGGGGTTGCCAACCATCCCGATTTACGCAGGTTGTCTCGGAAAATGGGTGATTTTGATGTGTCCCGATGTGCCCCAGCTCTAGTCCCGTATTCCAGGTCACAGCCTTACCGGACAATAGATTACTGTCAGCATGGTTAGTGTGTGGTGTGTTTTCGTGTCTGCACTGGCCACTAGTGGTGAGCGGGGGAAAAAAATTTCAGATTGAGTGGTCAAAATTAGCAGTGAACCAAAGAAAAAAAACGCAACCCCGGCTCGCAAAAGTTTAAACGCCACTACCTACAGCCCCCCCCCACACACAATTTTTACGCCACCGCCCCCCACCCGCAAAATTTTTACAGTTGACGCCCCAGCGGCAGCACTGTGCACATTGCGGCGTTTTTTATTTTCTAAAAGTAGCTCTCCGTGGGGAAAAAGGTTGGAGACCCCTGCTCTAGATTTCCTGAAACTTTCAGGGGTGATGTGTGAAAATAACAAAAACAACAACAATAAAAAAAAAACAAAAAACACTTTACTCCAAGACTACAGCCTCAAATTTGATAAGATGCCTGGAAAACATTACCAAAAAAAAATGTATTTCTATGCCAATATCAATAAAAATGTCTGGTACAATATTGCAATTGTGCAGGCAAAAAAACAAACAAGCAAGCAAACAAAAAAAAAAAAAACATGGATCTAGATTTTCATAGTTCCGAATATACAGTAGATGGGTTGAAGGTAGAAGTGTGGGTGTGTACCATGAGAAAGGATGAGACCAACAGTGCTGGGTTCAGTCAGCGGCAGCATTGGCACGTTGAGCCTCATCGATGTGCTGTAGGAGGCGTGAATATGCAGACTGCACTATAGCAACACACACACACAGTTCACCATTTCCTTCATGCAATATCACAGCCGAACCAGCTCTGACCGCTGTATAAATAACAAGCACGCAGTTCACAACCCTGATCATGTTCAAATCAGTGACACGGCGGTGTGTAAGATCCGAATGACCACACGGACATAAACAGAGTTTCTGGAGGCACGGGTTTTGAGACGCGTGAACTGCTAGTGGCATTTTAAAATGCCACAAGGTCTCAAAGTTCAAGCAGTTGCTATGTACAAAGAAACACCGTCCCCATGCTGGACACGGACAGAACGCACACCATTGTACGCTTGTATCGCTGTATAAAGAGTCAAAGTTTGTGTATGATGCCATGATTTAAGACTCCATGTTTTTCCTCCTTTTTCCAAATCTCTGTTGTGATGAGTGCAAGGTAAATGCTGAATACAGAAAGGATTTGTACATCTCTGGATGAATACATTCCTCAACAGCACCTGGATATCCATTATTAGCATTGTGCGCTATGTAGAAGGGCTTCCTCATGAATTTCCCATTGGAACCATGCATCCGTTTCTCCTCGATGTACCTTGCAGTCAACACTACCGGGTAAAGAAGGCATGGCCTTACTCCTCTGGACCAAATTTACCATGTTTTAAGGTCTCCTATAGATATGATTTGATGCTAGGGCTGGGTATCGTTGCTGATTTCCTGAATCGATCCGATTTGTATTCACAAGGTCATGATCCGATTAATTCCCGATTGGATTTCGATTTCTTTAGAAATTTCTTTGTGTCTTCCCTCAGTAATGCTTAATGCACGTTGAGAATTTGAAGCCAATTGAACCCCGAATGCCTTCTCCAGTGCGGTTTGATTCGCCCCTGACATTTTAGCTGAAACTATGTCAGTGCGGTGCCTGGATAAGTGGTTTCGGAGATCTGTGGTATTTCCACAATATTTTACCTCGATATGGCACAGATTGCAGATTGCTTTTGTTTAATCCAGTTCCTCTCCATCCTCATAAGTTTTAAACCCGAAGTGTTGCCAAACATCGGAACTTCAGGCCAGACGGTGACTTCAGCAGAGCAGCTTCAGCCGTGGCTCAGTTTGGTTTTTTGGTTTCGCCGGTCTCACGTTTTTATAGCTCTCCTTGCGCGGTCGCGAGAATAAAGTAGTGCATACAGGAAAAGATCGATCCACGAAATTTTGAATCGACTTTTTTGAACCCAGCCCTAGTTGATACAAATACTATTTCTCTGTTTTACAAAGCTTGGCTTACAAAAGCTGCATTCTTTCTGAAATGATCTGGTGGAACAATTTTGTGCCCCCCCCCCTTCATTGAAAGGCCAGGAATGAGTCTGCAATCTAAAAATAAATAAATAAATAAATTTAATTTATTTATGTGTTCAGTACGTAACTGGCAGGGTATGTCCTTCCGAAATTAACCTTTTGACCTCTTTTAAAGCTACTTAGCTCAAGCAAAATATTCAAAATGGACTCTTGAACCTTCATTGATCTTGTTCCTGCTGTTGGTGCACCGAAACTAGATCAGCCATGTGTGAAAATACACAGCACCCTCCACAATTATTGGCACCCCTGGTAAATATTCAAAAAGCCTTAAAAAAAAAAAAAAAATTTTTTTTTTTTTTAAATTCCAGGAGCCTAATCTCACACTGAACATTTTTGAAAAATCTAACCTTTAATTTGAGTACATTTATTCAGCTGGGGAAAAAAAAAAAATATCCACACATTTAGAAATAATTGTTTTTAAACAAAATCCACAATTATTTTCACCCCCGCTGTTAATACATTGTACAACCCTCTTTTGCCAAAAAAGGAATTTATTTTAAGGCTTTTTACACAGCTTAATCAGGGGTGCCAATAATTGTGGAGGGCACTGTATACATATGTTTAAAACGACGCTCACCATGTCTGGATGCTTTGCAGTAGAGTCACACTCTGCGTTCCAGGGTTTCTTCAGAGGCCTCCAATTTCCTCCCTGATTGAATGTTATCACTGTCTGAACAGAACCATCTGCACAGCCCAACACACACCAGCTTACATCACAACCGAGTACACACACGCACACAAACCTGCTCCTGTTGCAGAGCTTTCCGGAAGAGCACACAGTAGATAAACCAACACACCGTACACAAAACAGCCCGAGAGTGCGCGTCAATAAAGCGTTTTAACATATTGGTGAATGGGAGCATTTTATTATAAACACTTTCAACAAATTACGCAGAATATTTTCAAAATTAATAGGAAAAGTAATCATCAGCTACTTTTTTTGTGTTTGTGTGTGTGTGTGTGTGTGTGTATACCGTGAGCCAGCACGCTGGTCATGTAGACGCCCCTGAGTGAGCTGACGACAGTGAAGTCAGTTTCACCGCCTGTGGATGTGTACAGATGGCGCTCGAGGGACTTGGAGTAGACGATGCCTCGGTAATCAGACACGTAGATCATGCCCATCCCTGAGTCTGGAGAGGACGAGAGGAGCAAAGAGATAAATAATTAGCAACCTCTAATTACCGACATTCAAATTTATATTTCAGGTGCAGCCAATTCATTCTCCAGGTTAGAATACAAAGCAGCTTTCAGATGCAAGTGCAATTGTGCACTGTTTTTCATCTCGTACCATACAATATATGGCGGAGAAAGTGTGATATGGTCAGAAAAACAGGAGATAAATAATACAGACTGAGGACTTTAAATCAGGGACACTGTTCCATCTTACTAGCTTCAGGACCACACACACACACACACACACACACACACAACTGACCTCCAGGTTCATCCACGTGCATGAACACCATGTCATCGTTGGCAGACAGTATGGAGTAAAACTGTTCGTGTCCCACGTCAGGCAGCTGGGCCATGTCCCAAACCTCACCCTGATCCACAGACACGTGAATCTTGCGCATCGAACCCTAATACAGACACGGAGAGAGTGATGGAGACCGACAGACAGAAAGAAAATAAAATAGAAGAAAAAAATGTTAAAACCACCTAAACGCCTTCACATTCTCTCAACCGTCATGTTTTGCTGTAACTACACATATGTTATTTGTTAATAAAGTACATGGAGAGACAGATATGCCCATCTGTGCGCGCACACACACACACACACACGTATCAGTGTACCGTTGCAGACATTATGGAAGCGAAGAGAAAGCGGCCGCCCAGGCCAAACGAGTAAATCCTGCTCCCGATCGTCTTAAAGCTTTTGCCGAAATCTGTGGTCTTCCTCAACTCCAGCATGCCCCTGTCACCTTACAGTACCACACACACACACACACACGTATATATACACTTCACAACAGGGACAAACAATAAGCACTTGTGTATTTCAACACGTCTGATATTGCTCTTAGCAACATAAGGACAATACTCACTACAGGAACCATTTCGGTTTGTGGTGAAAAACAGAGTGTTAGCAGTCCCCCTAAGACACACACATACACACACGACTGAGCATCTCACAAAGGACACTGATCACTGCCTGCTTAATGTGTCCATTTGCACATTTGAGATGGTGTGGGGATTTTATATTCTCTTTTGTTGTCGCTGTTCACCTGTCAAGGAAGTCTGTGTGTTCATGTGTACACATCCAGCATTCGCTGGTTATTCATCCTGAACCATTTTATCATCTTCCCAACGTTCCTCACGGCGGTACATCTACTGACCACCGAAACCATCTCGTCCCTCCGCCCTTAAAAGTCGTTTCTGGAGCTCCCACTTGTAATTACAACTTGTGGACGTATGGGACCTTACTAAAGGAAAGCCCAACAGAACATAAACGGAGCTCATTTTAAAAGCGACTTGGAGACGGAGTGGATTGACTGTTGACTCGCTCATCAATAAGCAGAACAATATCAGCATGATTTTACGTCACAATAATTGGCTCAATTTATACGCTTGGTTATGTAAACTTTACGTTCTGACGGTTACGGTCACATTTCCCATGAAGCACGATGCATTGCACACAGGTCTAAAGGAGAACTGGGGACATAGCTCTGACTGTCATCTTTTAAACTGTAATAAAATAGCATAAGCCAATATATCTAATTAACAGAGAGCGTGTGTGTGTGCGTTACCATTTCACCAGACACACTGTGTAGTGAATCCTCCTCCAGTGAAGCCCCAAGTCTTCAGAGAGCCACAGGTCATACTGCAGGAGGAACAAAGAGCGTGAGTGTAAACTCACACACCGACTCTGCATGCGTTCACATTTAATGATAATGTTTGGGGGAAAAAACAAAAAACAAAATGATATTAAAAAAAAACTGTAATAAGGATATAATTCCCAAACTCACCAGCGAGCTAATAACAGCGAGTACGTTGTTGTTTTCTGGGTTGAAGGTGATCTGCGTCAGCACTTGGAAGGGCAGGTCAGAGGAGATGAAACTCCTCCCGAAATCCAGGGAGCGTAAAATTCTCGAGCCCCTTCCTTCAGACACATAACCTGTGAGGATCACCTGGGGAAAACAACAACAACAACAAAATAACAGCATAACACTCCAACTAATGCGCTTTCTCTCACTGAGCCTTTGGGTGAACGACAGAATGAGCAAAGAAAACATTACGTCCCTCCAGGGTCACCAAGAGCTTCAGACTCACCTTTCCGGAATTGTCCGGGCTAATGGCGATGCCGAAGTGCGTCATGATGAAGGTGTTGTTCAGGAGATCTGTGACGTCCTGAAAGGACTTGCCCTGGTCTTCACTGGGACATGGGGTTATGATTAGTGAGCGATGCTAATGAAAGGATCCTTGAATCATTTCCTCATTAGACAAACACACACTTACCTCCTGTAGAGTTTGGGCTCGCTAAAGTGGAACATGAACAAGGGTACCTGATACGTAGTGAGGACCAGCAGCACCTGCACACGGGAGCACACGGGAAAAGACAGGAACACAAAAATGCGTGTTGGAATTTTGTTGGATTGAAAAAGAAATGTTTCTGTATGAAAAGGAATGAATAATAAACCCGACCCCTCATTCTAACCTAACCTTAACCAAGCCGAACTAGACTCACAAGACGACGCCACAACAGCCCACATAATTCTAATACATTTCCAAATAAAATTTTATTGTTTTGTTCTGCTCTATCCTTTGCAATATTTCATAAAGCATAGAACTGAATTTTTTTTATTTGACTACAGTCTTATTTGATTTTATTTTTTTTTTTAGGTATTTTTTGATCTTTTACTAGGCATATTCTTTAACAGATAGATAGATAATTTTAAAAATTACCAAAGAAGGTAAAAATAAATCTGTTCACCAATTTAAATAATCCTTTTGGTAAA
Organism: Chrysichthys cranchii; assembly: GCA_030068335.1. NCBI lineage: Eukaryota > Metazoa > Chordata > Actinopteri > Siluriformes > Claroteidae > Chrysichthys > Chrysichthys cranchii. Next base: position 16,099,605 of record JAQMCW010000016.1, on the reverse strand, counting down.
TTGAAAAAGGAAAAAAACGACAAAAAAAAAAACCCTCATACTGTTAAACAATAATTATTTATGAACCTTTGTAAAGGTTGGAGTAAAATAGAATAGCCTATTAACCAATCTATTAACCAATTTATTGAAAAATAATGATTTTTAGTGGTCTGTTAAAAAAAAAAAGAAAGAAAAAAGGAAGAATAAAGAAAAGGGGGGGGGGGGAGAAAGGGACTGTATCTGTGTGCAAAGCTGATCGCACAAAAGCTCTTCTCTATTTTAGACCCGATTTTCATGGCATTTGAGCTGAATTACTTCCGCCTTCTGTGACTCACATGTATTCCCGCTATTGTGCGGGAATTCAACAATATTACTTTATGATCAACAATATGGACTCCCTCTGCTGTCTAAATAATGGAATTACAGCTTGGAAAATTTTTAATGAATCGTTTATTGCATCGATTCAAATCGTCATAAAGATGAACAGCAATTTAATCACAGCACTGTGCTTCGTTACATGTCAGCCTTTCACAAAACCAATTTTGGGTGGATGATCATGTTAAAAAAACATCCATTATTATTTCATTCCAATATTATTATTATTATTATGTTAGTTAAAATAAGTGATTTATGGGTGTGCAGCTTGATCCACAACTATTTTTTGGGGGGGCTAACTCGAGTCTGCCAACCTGTGGCTATGAGGTCATTAGTCTCGAAGCTCTGTGACTCCAAGTCCAGATTTTTGTGTGTGTGTGTGAGAGAGAGAGAGAGAGAGAGACGGTTCTGGAGAAGGTCAGATGGCGAGCGCAGTCTGGCGTTAGCTGTGTGCTGAGGCATTTAATAAGAGATTTTTTCCCCCTCAGCTGGACAAACAGACTGCACAGAACGTTGGCTTTTAGAAAACTGCTTCTCTTACAATTTTAAGACTTTTTTTAACTACTTGTTTTTCATTTCGCTGAACTCCAAAAAGCACTCTTTCTCCTTGGACCAACGTTGGTCAAACTGGCGTTTTATATAACAGACTAAAACTCTCTCTCTTTAAACCTGCTCCACAATAAAATCAGAGAGCAGGAATCGTTCAGTCACACACACGAAAAAAAAAAAAAAAAACCCTCACAGGTCTTTCATAAACAAACAGTCTTTATTTTCATAGCTGGATTTTCGGGGCTGGAATTCTGCTGACTAAAGGAGGACATTGGTTTCTGTCTCTGATACGGACTCGTGTTCGGGGTCGAATGTCTTCACAGAAAATGCAGCGAGTAAGAATTTGAAATTCGATTCGCCGAAGGGTTTCGCGATTCGGAAAGGGTTGCATACCACAGGCTCAGAGCATGAAGCCGAGCAGCGCGCTCTTGAGGAAGGACAGCTTTCAGGGCTGGAGCGCTCCGAGATCAACGACCTGCTCCTATCTTCCTTATCTAGTGCATAGGGGACCTTCTTGCTGGTCCTGGCACTCGGGTCACGCCTAACCCTCAGCTTCACTCAATTTCCCTTTCGCTTCGAGAGCAGGTGCACGTCCTGCTAACAAATTACTCCTGAATTTGTAAGGACGTCAGACTTCTTACTACAAGACCAAACAGGGACTTGATTCCCCTTTAGACAAGAACTGCAGGGCATCGTTCAAGTGAAGGCTCGAAATCAGGTTCAACGTCGTCAAGACATGAGAATAATCAGTGCTTCAGCGATTTAATTCTGCATCCATTAGATGTGAATTTGAACCTGATTCGTGTTCGTACACACACACACACACATACACACACACACACACACACACACACACACACACACTCACCCCTGCTCCGTCTCCCACCCAGGCCAGAGACACCGAGCCGGACACCTCATCAAAGACACGCTGCAAGAGACACAGGGACAAAAGCGTTAAAGCCACGGGGCACACTTCAGCACACTTCATGCTGTGACAACACATCACAGCTCTACACGTGATGCAGATGGCACAAGGTTCGGTGTGTGTGTGTGTGGGGTGACCATGGAGTTACCGTGGTAACAGCCAAGCGTGACCTTCAAACATGTTCATTTAGCAATTAGGCACACTGGGTGACGTGATCGCCTGCATTAATTATCAAAGTGCTGCTCTTCATCATTAAAAACCAGACGCTGAAGTACAACAGGGGGCCTGTGTGTGAGTGTGCGAGAGAGAGAGAGAGAAACTGAGGACGAGCATAACCCCCTCCTCCTTTTCACCACTGGGTTCACCAATGGAATGTCTATTTGTGTGTGTGCGCGCGCCACATTTTTGTCTGCCTGACACAGTGAGAACAGAAGAGGGACTGAGGAAAAACCATTAGCATCCACTCATGACAGAGAGAGAGAGAGAGAGAGAGAGAGAGAGAGAGAGAGAGAGAGAGAGAGAGAGAGAGATAAGAAGATAAAGACAGGCATAAACTGAGGAAAACAGACCGAGAGAAAGGCAGAACGATAATGTGAAAGACAGAGCTAATAGCTAAGCAAACTGAGAGAAAGACAGATTGATAGATGCCTATTTAAACACAAATAGACAGAAAGACAGAGAAGCAAACTGAAAGCCAAACAGATTGGAAAACGGATGCAGGGACAGACAGAAAGACTGACAAATATTAGATAAGCTGACAGACAGAGAGAGGATAAGAGACAGGTAGACAGACTGAAAGAGGGACGGATTAAAAAAAAAAAAGAAAAGAAAAAAAAGACATCCATTTAAAACAGAATGAGAGACAGGCCAAAAGACGTCCAGGTCGACAAAGAGGTGGAGAGATGGATGGAAAGAAAGACTCTCAGACAAGTGGGGAAGGCAGGTAAACAGGAAGACGGACAGAAATATATACACACAGTGATCAACAGAGGGGAGATGGGGACAAGACTGATAAATAGACAAACAGGCAGAGAGCAACAGGTAAACAAATTGTGAGAAAGACAGGTCGACAGACAGACCACTGGAAATAGACAGAGAAAGACACACAGGAGAGATGAACACAGGACAGACAGATAGAGAGGGAGAGAGAGAGAGAGACACACACACACACACACACACACACACACACACACACACCGAGTATAAGAGAGGAAGAATGAATGGAATGGAAGTTTAAGACACATACTACAAATTAGGACACCACAGAAACACACACACACACATACACACACACACATCTGCCCTTTACAGGCCACATGGCCCCATTAGTCCTGCTGACTCCAAGGCAAAAAACCTGCACAGAATTCCAGATTGTTCCCCAAGGACACGCAACCCCTAAAACTCTCCATCTTTAAACACACACAATATTCAGGTTTGTATTTAAATGGATGAACTTGTTTCCATAAAAGACAAATGAATTCAAAAAAACAAAAAAACACACACACACACACACACACACACCCCCCCCCCCCCAAAAAAAACGAAACTCATGTTTTGGACGTTTGGAGAAAGCAGTGGAAAGCCGAGGCTGCGTTCGCTCCATCCAAGTGTGAACAAAACTTTCCATGTTTTGCGAGCGCAGAGCGTTTTTTTTTTTTTTACCTCCCCGTCTCCTGCGACCCGCCCAGACCCAGCCTGTTACTCCCGCCACGTTCACGGCACCTGCATCGAATCTACAGCCAGCCCTGCGCTTCCAGAACGTTCTGTTTGACATGCTGTGACTGACAGCGCCTGGCTCACCTTCTCTGCAGGAACCAAACACAACAATATAAAATACCCTCAGAGAGAGAGAGAGAGAGAGAGAGAGAGAGAGAGAGAGAGAGAGAGAGAGAGAGAGAGAGAGAGAGAGTCAGCAAGGTGCTGATAAAATCCTCACATCGTTAAATTCACATGGGTTTAAAAACTCATGTTTGCCATCACCCACACTGTCTCTCTCTCTCTCTCTTTCTGTGTGTGTGCGTTGGCAGGACGTGAGATGATGTTTCAGCGTCTCTCGTGGTTCGAAGCAGGAGAGTGATCGAGCTGATACCGCAGAGATAACTCGCCCCGTCACTCACCTTCCTTAATCATTTAATCACCTGGAATCATCTCTCTCGCTTCTCTTTACAAAGATCTCCATTTATTTCCCAAGATGAGTGATCAATAATTATGATTGGAGCGTTACAGCACATTGTGTGTGTGTGTGTGTGTGTGTGTTCATGCTATGCCTGAGGATGAAGCGAAGCTTCCGTTCACAGTCCCTCTCTTTTTCTCTCGGTCACTCTCTGCGCCTCTTTCTTCGTCTGTCTCAGTCTCTTTGTCTTACTGTCTGTCTCTCTCTCACCTCTTTGTCTGTCTCGCACTTTCTCTGTCCCTCATTCATTCTACCTTTCTGTGTTTGTGTCTTTTCTCTTTGTCTGTCGATCTTTCTCCGTCCCCCCCATTTGTCTCACTCCATTTCTCCCTCTCTTTCAATTCAACTCAGTCAGCTTTACTGGCATTACTGAACGTTAGCACAATCGTTCCAAAGTATAAAATATACAAATATTACTCAAGTCGATAATACAAAAGGATGAAAAATTTAAATAAAAAAAAAATAAATTATATATGTAAAATGATAAGTCACACGGTTCTCTCTCTTTCCAAGTTAGAAAGAAAATCAGTCTCCTGTTTTTTCCAGATTCTCGGTTCCTGGAAGCGCACTGCTCTACACCGTTTCCAGCAGCAGAACATGATTTTTTTAAAAAATTTTTTTAAATTTTATTTCTGTCCTATAAAAATGAGTCCCACGAGCACATAAAATTATTTTGGCTTGCTTAGTTTATTTTTTATTATTTTTATTGCAAAATCCAGAGTCCAGAAACCACAGGCTTCTCTCTGAAAAGAAAATAACATTTACTCAGGTGTGTGACCGCAAAAGCACACACGGTGAAGTTAAAGCCTAAAAATAAAAATAAATTCCAGGGTTTGAGAAGCAGCAGGAGCGGAACCTTAAAAACAGTTTCCCGCTTTCATGATGGACATTTATAGACGCCGTGCTGAGGATTTAATAAAAAAATTAAAAAAAATAAGAGGAAGAAGAATTTTTTTTAACATCCGTTTCGCTGACAACTCAGAAACGTCACAGAGTGGGGATGACGATTTGCACATTATATTGACTTTGAAGAGTGCTCAAAGCACGAGGGAGCTAATTATCAGTCTAAGTGTGCTCTGTAATTCACAGCACTTGTGAGAAGCACAAGCATAAACGTATGATGCACCTCATTGATCAATCCCGCAAATTATGTTGTGATCAGACCAATGTGAATATTCCTGCTAGATTTCCAAAGAAAGTTCGGTCACCTTGGCGAGTTCACGGTTGCATGCAAACGTTCCGGAGAACTGCAGCTCCAGCAGAGCTGATTTACATTTAACGATGCCCACAAAACTCCATAAAAGGCAACAGTTTCACAGAGAAGACGACAAAACAAGGACTAAATGGGGAAAGGATGCTTCCACCTATGCTGCCTTCCATTAGCCTCGGAAGTCGGATTACGGAGCTGGGAAGGACCTCATGCCCGACTTAACGGTGTTCCATTTGTACAAGTCGGAAATCCAATATGGACACATCCAGGAAAGTTGTCAGCTATTGTACTTGCTCTTTGGTCTTTCTCTGGTGTTTGACCGTGAATCTGATCAAAATCCGCCCTAATAAACATAACCTTCAGGTTTTAAACTGGAATTCCAGCTTCCTTTTAGGACTCCTCTTTGAACGTGACACAGTGAGGGAAGCCAGGGTAGCTGTTAACCATTAATTAGCAAAACCACCTGAAAACACCACATTATGTGGTATTTAGCATCAAAACCCCGTATCAATAGGAACACAGATCAGACTCAGACAGCGCTGTGTGTCCATCTGATTAAATGACACAAAAACACACAGAAGTTTAATACACAGGAAAAAACTACAGTTTTCGCTCACTGTTCAGGCAGGGGGCGCTGTTTAGGATTTTTGACTCAGGGTCGGTGAGGATCTCCCAACTGTCTTGAGTCTGAAATCTGACTTCAGGGGGCGTTTCAGAGGACATTTTTGATCCGGAACTAGGATATCCCGACAACTTCCGAGTACAAATGGAACGCAGCACTAGTCTTCCGGTGTGCCAATACTTTTGACTGGGTTGACATAACTTTGTCTCGGTAGTCTTATTTGTCTTAATTAATTGATTTAATAAGAAATGACAGATTTACAAAATTTTGGATTAAATTAGAAAACAGTGACATCTGTGGTTAATAATAATAATAATAATAATAATAATCCACAGTAACACAATTACAATTTGAAGCTAATGGATTGAGGTTCACTTTAGCGTGCATATTTACACAAACTGGCCTGTGATCACTGATCTGTTCATGTGTGAAATTTCATGATTCCTTGTGGATGTTCTCCGCACTTGTTGTTAATGGCTGAGCTATGAGAGTGGGAGTGTTTTGAACATGTTGACATGTAGCCCCTACGTTAGGCTAAATACACACAACACACACAAAAAGCTTCACTTGCAAGGAAACATACTGAACCTTTCTTACTGTGCGTGTACCAAGAATTCCTCGAACGTAACGAGTGTGTGCACCAAGAGCCGGCTCAAATCCGTCCATCTGTGCATCCATCTGTCCGTCCCCTCAGAAAACCCGCAGAGCAGCAGGAATCACGCTGGCGTTCTTTGGAACATCAGAACAGCAACGCGCGTGTGTGTGTGTGTTTTAAGTGTGTACAGTTCATTCTGTCCAGATCACATCTCACGTGTCAGGAATGTCAGGAATCAAAAGTTCAATATCCCACAAATTCCTTGGAGAGCTCCTTTTTTTTTGCTGTGGATTGTGAAATTAATGAGTTTCCCTCAACACTGATAAACGTCCAGAGAGATGGGCAAGTTTTTTTTGTTTTGTTTTAAAACACACACACATACCCCATGTCCCCTGATCAGCGCTGTGCTCCTCAGTCTTTCTCTGAATATTTAACAGCGGTATATGAAGAGGTTAAATGGTGCACAAGGTTGAATCTACAGAGTGTGAACTTCTCTGTACAGAGAGTTAATCTTCTGGAGCAAACTTCAGACATGTCCTGGTTGATCAGCAACGTTTGTGCGCTGATCAAGTGGGAAATTGTGCAAGTTTCCCTTTTTGGCAGCCTGGTGTGAGCAGCACAAATTCATCTCATGTGGAAAACAAAGCTGGTCTGACAAATTACTGTCAAAATGTTGGACCTTTTTAATAAAATATTTACTGCAATTTCACTTTTATATTGCTCATGAAGACCCCCCCCCCCCACACACACACACACACACCGAG
>JAQMCW010000016.1:16063068-16078314 GCA_030068335.1 Chrysichthys cranchii | reverse complement strand
GAAACGAATTGTCTGAGTTTCCATTATTTCTTATGGGGAAACCCACTTTGATATACGAGTGCTTTGGATTACAAGCACATTTGCGGAACGAATTATGCTCGCAATCCAAGTTCCACTGTAATTAAAATATAATGAGCTCCGCAGCAGCACCTGAGACGTACTTTGTTTAAACCAGAGTCAGAGCTCCAAAGTCGGCTAAAGTGAGCGTCTTCCACTGCCTCTATCTGGGACACCGTAGATCGCAGTCGAGTGGTGTTGGTTAGACGCCTACTAACGGGTTCTTTTTTTACGTTTTCTGTGGTCGACAAGTTCCGATAATGACACATACTCTCCAACGTAAGAAGGTGATCATGTGACCAGATCGCACAGATTTGAGACTGCCTGTGTTTAAACAGTGCACTAGTGTTACATGTGTAATTAACAGAATGCTGATGGCCCACATTTCCTCGATGCGCTGTGTCCCGATGTATCATTACACCCCTATTTAAAAGAGAAAAAACAAAAGCGGGATAATGGTGGAAAATTCATCGAATCATAATTTATCTTCACCACACAGGTTTCGCCCCGTGCTCTCAGATTACTGGTACAGAAAGTACAAGAGAAATCAGCAGTCACAAAAAAAAAAAAAGGTTCCAGACTGCGCATCAATCGTCTCCATTTCTAAATCTCATGCAAAACTTCTCGGCTGAATCAGAAGCACAGACGTGTGTCTCAAGACAAATCAGGACTCTTTCGGGACAATTGTTTACTTCAGTATAATGCAACAGACGCCAAGAACACCACACCAACGGTGAAGCACGGTGGCGGGAGCATCGTGACATGGAGCTGCGTCTCCACAAACCGTACTGAGGCGTCGTACGTCATCAGGAACAGACACGTCATCGCATGTTCCTACACCACAGCCACTATAAAATACTGTCACCGCAGGTAACTGTGGACTCGTGTTGGACGCGGACTTCGTATTTCTACTCTGCCGTACGCTGAATGTTAACGTGACCGCAGCTAGACTTTAAAAAACCAGGCGTTTTACTTCTTACTTGAACATTACAAACTGCATACTTATGCAGTGAAGGAAGCATGTACCACGATGATGGGTGGTGACACTTCCATTGCTTGTTAGCAGTACTGAGTATCCTCAAAAAAAAAAAAAATCACAAATTCAGGGCTACATGATTACATCTGAGGTAAAAATCTGATTGATTGACTGATCGATCGATCCTTTAATAGTCCTCCCTTAAATCCAAACATGCCTTGCTTGATCAGCTCTATTTAAACCAAATGGAAAAATACCTGTTTTGGATTCTCCATTTGAGCCTCAGGACATGTCGGCGTGATTGGATTTGACATGTCTTCGGTCTTCACGTTACCACACAACTGCAACAAAGCATAAATTCAAACGCCTCAGAATCACAGAATCAACTCGAGACCTTGAATTCGCATGGACTGCTGATGCAGCAACATACTGCTGTCCAAGAAATAACTGATAATAATAATCAGAAGAAGAGCATCCCTGTCGAACAAGCTTTCACTCCCTCATCCAGCAGAACTAAAGTTTTCCACCCCATGGACGTGTCATAAACGTGTTCATGACGACACATAACAGCACCGAGTTATACTCCTGCAAGAGTTATCCTTCACAACAGGGTATAGACAGCAAATAACAGCAAAAACACAACGCAGACTTTCGTGTTCCACTTAAGTAACAATAAATCGAAGACAGCACGGGGGTAACTTTGTTTTTGACATTCAAGGGTATGAGGATTTAACGGGTTTAACAGTTTGAGGAGGTAAAATATTGACTGTAGCATGATGATAATAATAATGTCTCTTCAGATGAGTAGCAACACCACTAAAACTCATCATCATCATCATCATCATCATTATTATTATTATTATTATTATTATTATTAATATTATAACTCACTACCTGATCTGTACCGTACAGGTGTTACAGTTTGACAGTGAGATTCCCTTCATGGCACACGTTACACAACGTTTTTTTGGACAATAACGGTACTACAACAAGCTACAGTTTCATTCAATAGTTTCATCAATTGTCATTTTCTATTACAAAATATGAAGAATAACAATATATATATATATATATATATATATATAGCTCTTACGTGCTGATCTGCGACGAAATGCCATTTCTTGCCCAGTCACCTGGGCAAACCTGGGTTCTCAAGCGTCAGCGCAGATTTATTTTATGACCTATTCAGTTATTCGACACGTCGTTCAAGCATGCAGAATAATATTCGGGTTATCTACTGGAGCTTTATGATTCCTGAACTGTCCACAGACAGTTCTAGACGTTTCTAGGTTTCCCAGTTATCGAGGTTTTGATTAAATCCTTTGTAACAGGCATAATAACTACAATAAAGCAGTTATAAATAACTTGGATAACAGCGTGCTGTGATTTCCATCGCTCTAACCAGATCACCGTGAGCCCACACTGTGGACAGCTAACACAGCACAAGAAACAGCCGACGGACGAGAACTGTTTTCCCTCGGCGACGCTCCCTCAGTACTAACGCTGTGAAATCCTTGATGATATCTGATGAGCATCTGATGATGTCCGTGTTTCTGAAGGACACCAAATTTCAGCTTGATCTCAGCCACAGTTCCTGAGAAAGAGCCGTTTGGACCAAGCCTCACCTCCTGTAACTGACCTCATCCCAAACTCCACAACGGTATCGAGAACCGTGTGCCGACACTGCACTCACTGTGCCTTGTAAGTGGTCATTTGTTGGAATAACCTCATTTCCCATCGTGGGATTTTTGACATGCAGGATGGAGGAAAAAAAATACAAACACCTGCCCATCGTGTGCCCTTTGTTTACTTTTGTTAGAGCACATAAAGCTCATAAAAAGCTACTTTAATGGCACTTTTTCAGTTATAGGCCTGAGTGGTTATTGCTCCTGTTCTCCTGTAGTGACCTTCGAACATTTGTCCAACACGTTGGAGTGAAACTGCAGCACTCTAAGGACAGGGGACAATAACGAGTAGCTTGGTGATAACTCAAATGGTGTTGATTACCTTCTCAGAATGGTGATCAGTTTGGTCAGTGCTGTGTCTGGATAAGATCTGATCTAAAGCCAGGACTGCTAGAACGTCATTTAAAAGTAGAGAAGTGGGACTTTACGCCGTGCACAGTGCGAGCGGCCGTGATGATCTGATGTCGCTCGGCGAACGAGGAAGAAGCACTCCAAGCTGACGAAATGTTGATTTCAAGTTTTCTGTGGATTTCACCAGTAGCCGCAGGCAGGGAACTGCAATTTCGCCTCTGACGCAGCGTGACCACGCCGCTCAGGTGAATCTTATTTTGAGGAAATGAAGCTCTGCCCAGCTAGGACTGACTGGCATGCCGTGGATATATTCCACAAATCTCAAAATATTTTGGAAAAGTATTGAGGTTTAGATCTTGCTAAGTAGTTCGCCATCAATTTTTTTTCATGAAGACAGGGCAAAAGAACATAAAAGGATAAATTCGCAAAAGGTGGTTTCACATATTGTGTATATTACCTGGATGGAGCTAAATGGCTCTAAAGTCCCTGAATAAAGAAAAATAAATAAATAAATAAAAGAATTTTCTCTGTACACACTGTATTTCACAAAAGTTACACATGCTTTGTCGAAAGTGTAAAAGCATGAATAGCGTCCAGTGACGCCGCACGATGTACAGTTAGTGTTCTGTGAAAATACCTGGGTGTTCCTCTATCAGATGCCTCCTGAATGCTGACTGGACGATGGTCATCCATGCTTGATCCTACAGAAAGATTTATTTCGGTGTATCTCCATCCGCTGTGCATGACCAGGGACCAGACTTTGCAGGCCTCTTCGGAGTCTTGTCCTGAACATGTTCTTCAAGTTTCGTCCAAATCTGTTCAGCCAAAACTGAGAAACAGGTGCTTGAGTAAACCAAACTCTGCCCCTCCAGGCGGCCATATTGTTTACAGATCTCATGATGTTCTTCATGACTATGGCTGTCCAGGTTTGGATTCAATTGTGAAGGTTGCGAAAAGATGCCAAAGATACTTTACAAAAGGAGGCTTTAAATATGATGTAATTCAGCGCAGAACCTTATTGGTTGGAGTTTAAAGGTTTCCTGAGGAGGCTTTGTTGTTGTTGTTGTTGTTGTTGTTGTTGATGTTGCTGTTGTTTGGTAGAACCCAGGGAAAAGTGGGTTCTGTGAACAAAACCCATTGAGTTATAGTGCCACCACCTGGCTGTGTTTGGCCTTGCATCACCATGGGCCCGGAGCCCGAATAAAAACTCGCGAAAAGCCATGCAGGGATTGTGAAACACTGCACTGTATATTCTGGAGTTAGAAAGTTCAAGCAAATGAAACTCACAATTTCCACATGAAATAATTATGTTCTGAGGTTTCACCCTTTTTTTAGGTTGCTCTGACTGTGTACATTTATGAGAATCGGGACATTTTGACAACACCCAGGAAGAAGAGGGAATTAAAGCACATATATGCACTTTGTGTTCACGCGCGCGCACACACAGGAAGGGCCGCGCATCCAGGGCTGCTGCTTTCGCTCGCGGGAGCGCGCAGTATGACGTAAGTGACTCGCCGCGCCGTGATGATGGCGGTGCGTGAACGCGCAGTTAAAGTAATGGCTGCTCTGGAACGGCGGGTGCCTTGTCTCGATGATTTCGTGGGTCAAAGCTGGAGCGTTTGGGCAGACAGGATTAACCTGACAGCATCGGACGGTGAGTGATTACGTTTCCACTGGTTTTTCCCCATATTTCGGGGAAAAAAGTCGTTCGGATGTGGTTTATTTTCGCGGAAAGGCACGGCATCCCGGACCAATGTTACCCAAACAAAGAACCTGCCAGGTCCTAGCGCTGGCCGGCTCCAATGGTTTCTCTCAGGTCCTCTTAGTCCATACTTGCTCTGTGGAGTAGGGTGCGCGAGCTCACTTTATTACTTAGTTTTCAAGCGTTTCATTGTTTCCAAGCGCAAATTCGCGCGGAGAGAAAAGTGACACGGGGCTAAAATCGAGTCGAGTCGCACGAGCTACTTTTTTGCAAAACTGGAACGCGTATAATTGGTCGAACAACTTTCAACATAGCCGCTTAGCTTAGCCGCGGAGCTAACTATAGCTCCGGGTTGCCAGGTCGTGCTTAACAAATTCCTGAATTCTTAATCTTTTCGTTTCGCGCGACTAATATTCGTTCAGATGGACTGTTACTAGGTTAAAGCGTTACCCGGATACAGAGTTTGCACCGTTTGATGCCATTTTAGGAAATGTTTAAACTGTCAATTGATTGGATGTAGACCACCAACCTGGCAACCCATCCGTAGCTCCGGTTCTAGCCTCGCTCTGGTCTCTTTCTGTACCAGACAACACGCCGGTGATACGTTATTTCTTTCCCCCTACCGCTATTCCGTCAAAACGTCGTCTCCCGTGCTCGGATTGGTTCGTCCCAACCCACCTTCTGCACTACAATTGGTCAATAGTTGTAACTCACGCGCGTCCCCGGGTGAACCAACCAATCGTCCCAAAGGAGGCGGGATCATGTCGGAATACCGGCGTGGAAAAAAAGAATAACGCGCCGGTTATGGAGGAGATTTTTTTTAAATGCTAGCTATAACGCTAATAGACCTTAAGAGGATAATTTTTAAAAACACCACCACGCAACCTGTTATTAAGTAAACAGTGGCGTCTTTTTGCTTCAACCTAGTTACCCAGACCGTTTCCACCCGTGTGTTAAATGTGATATTTGACTGTTTGACATTTGGGATAAGAAGGGTTTCCCTTTGATGGAGACCGTGTCAGTTGTTTTAGCCTGATGCTAGCTCACAGAAGCCGCGCTCCGTGTGGGGATTGTCGGGCAGCTCTCCAGATGCTTTAAAACGCTTCTTGGTTTGGGTTTTAGGGGCGCCGTGTCCCACCCACATCTTGGGCTGAGTCTCAAATGGCTCCCTCTTCGACTTGAAGGGCACTATATGGGTCGTCGACACCGTTACAGGTATGCTAGCCTAAGGAGGGCACCTATGAAGGAAGTAGGGAGGGATTTGGGATTCAGCCCTTGACACCTACAACACATCGCTTCACTTGTGCCTGAAGCTACAGGTACACACACACACACACACACACTGTACTGGACTCTTCCTCCCCCTGCACCAGATGTGCTCAGGACATCTCTCTGTCCTCCTCACACACCCATATCTGTGTGTTCATGAGATGTTTGTAAAGACAAACAAACAAAAAATACATTTCTTTCCAGAAAAATGATCAAATCCATTGAAAATGGAAACATCTAAGCTCCAGTCTGTCCCAAAGTGATGACAAATGCCCCCCCACATCTCTAACCAATGAGCAGCATGTTCAGCCCGCTCCAGATCGCAGGAGCGACGCGATCTGTGAAAACAACGCAAGCCTTTCATCATCATCATCATCATAATCATAATCATCATAATAATCAAAGTAGTATACAGGCTTTTCTAAGATTCTCATGTGAAAGATCAAACTGTAGGACAAAATGATGTTTCGAGACACGCAAGAATTTCACTCCACTTCCTGTCGTGGCATGAAGCCAGCATCCTGACACTGCTTCCTGGAACACATGACTCCGTAGAGGTCGAAAGGAAATCCCATTTGGAGGGAACGTTTAACGGAGATGGACCCGGCGTTTGCACGTCTAACGATTGCGAATTGGCACCACACCCGAGAGTGTCCTGATCGGTTACGTTTACACTTCATTAAAGACACTTGGTGCGAATTTGAATATCGGGCTGATTTTGCATGGATAAACAAATCCGAATGTTCGAGGTAACAGGGAAACCTCAATGGTTTACCACAGTGCTCCAATTCTGGCAGTTTGTTTGTTTATTTATTTATTTATGTGAACTTCTTTTGCAGTCACGAGATGTGAATCTGATTTATAATCGATCTTGATCCGAGAGCAACAGACCGGACCACGGAGTCTCGGGGTAGGCAGAGCATCAGCTTTGTCGCGCCATGAAGCCGTTCAGTTCCTCACAGGTGTCTGTGAGGTTGTGTACGTGAAATAGCGGCGTCCTGAAGGACGTGTGGGTCGGAGCAGGCTTTATAACGCAAACCAGTCTCTCATCAGTTCCTGTCGGTTTCACCCGACTCCAGTGACATCATGTTTCCCAGCCGAAAATCATGTTGGACTCGGGGGAAACCTGTGCTACGATGATTGACCTCTGTCTTTTAAACACGATTGTCTTTTTGCAAAGCTCAGTCTCCAGACCAAAACTCACTTTTTGCGTTTGTTCTGTTTTAGGGTCCGACGGGGACGATTGCAGCAAGAATGGCAAAAAAACGACGGAAACCATGACTCTTAGGAAGGAGGGTATGGATTCATCCTTTTCTGCTCTTTTTCACATCCAGTGGCTTCAGCTGCCTAAAAATGTGTATAAGCGTACAGCGGCATGCTGAATTTTTCACCCCCTGTAGTTTCCAAATGGAAAATGTTTTTTCTTTTCTTTTTTTTCTTCTTCTTTTTTTCTCCTGTTTAATGAGAAAAAAAATTCAAGCTCGGCGATCATCTTTACAGATATGTCGATCTTCGGTCACTATCCGGGACACGACGACTTTTACCTGGTGGTGTGCAGCCACTGCAGTCAGGTGGTGAAGCCCCAGGCGTTTGAGAAGCACTGTGAGAGGAGGCACGGCTCGGTTGGGAAGCTCTATGCACACCTGCGCTCCACGCCGCCGGCCGGCCAGCAGCGCTCACACGCCCGCCATGGACACGCCCCGCCCACTGCTGGCCATGGTGCAGGCACCTGGAGTGGGAAGAGCCAGAGCGGAGGAGGAGGCACGGCACGCCCGTCACCCCAATCACCTTCCACTCCACCTCAGTTTAAACACATCAAGACGCCCAAGGACGGAGTCCGGTAAGATGTGTCATTTTTTTTTGAGGTCTTCGTGCAAAAACCCACCAAAAAAAAAAACAAAACAGAAACCATTTGATTTGATTAAACCAAACCTCAGACTTAACCGGGTCGTCCTGAACGGCTTGGACTGTTCTGAGGAGTGGCGAAATGTCCTCCTGATTAACCCGATTAACGTGTGTTTGGCGTGACACGCTCGAACTGAAATCTCGTCTCCTCACGCAGCCTCTCGCCTTTGGAAAAGACGTCCGGTTCTGGTCACTCGGAGTCCTCCGTCTTCAAGCAGCCTCCTCCACTGGAGCCGCCGCGCAGCTCTCCTCCCCCGAGTCTCAGAGACCCGCCGTGGCCCTACGGAGGCCCGTCGCCCAGCCGACCCTCACCGGGCTCCACCGAGAAGTCGCCGGCCCAGAGAGCGGAGCCTGTCTCGACCAACGCCGCGGCCCCGCACACCCGCGGCACCCGGCCGTACAAGACCTCAAGTAAGCGCTAGCTGACATCACGTGACTTGAGAATTGTCACCCGTCATTACGGTTAACTTAAAATGTCTGGAGAAAAACAAATCTCTTGTCTCCACTTGACGCAGAAAAAGAGTGTGACCTGGACAAGCACTGCGGCGTGCTGGATCCAGAGAGGAAGAAAGTCTGTACGCGGCTGTTAACCTGCAATGTGAGTTCCCTCTCCTTCTCCCTCTACGTAGAATGCGAATTCTGTTCTCGCTGACCGCCCTTCCGCCGTTTCTGACTAATTTTTCTTTAGTGGAGCACATTTAAGAAGAAGGGCAGCGTAATGCGTGAAGATGTCTGAATGTCGGCTCCGTTTCGAAGGCTGTGAAACCAAACGATTGCCGCAAACAATATGTTAAATGTTTTTTGTGCAGTCCCTAAGTGGAGGTAGATTAGTTTTCTTAAGAGTGTGTGAGAGAGAAAGAGAGAGAGAGAGGGGGGTAGGCTTTTTACCCATGTTGTTGGAAGTAACTGTGTCCTGTAAGGTCAAACAGACGTTTTTGAGATTCAATGTCTGCGTGTGTAGGCTGACAGGAAGTTACATGGACATGACTTACAGGAAATGAGGAAGGAATTACAGGAAATGACCCTCTGTCTTTTGTCCAACGTGGTGCCTTATTTTGATTTTTTTTTTTTTTTTAATTTGCAAGTTGTGGGGGAAAGGGAGAAGTGAAAACCCGCGAGCCCAAAAACAGTAGCATAGGTGTGTTTGAACAACACAGACTGCACTGAGATTTAAAATAATAATAGTAACAATAATAATGTCAGAAAGGGCTGTGCTCGGTCAGCCGAAAGTCATCAGTGTTTTGTCAACTGTTTAAATGTCTGTATCAGACCGGTTCATAACTCAAACATGAAACTAGGTCTCTTCTGTTCTACACAGAGCGTTCATGCCGACGTCTGGTTTTTTTTTTTTCCACTTTAACTTAATTTATTCTAATCACATCGTTGCTTACGCTGGGTGCAATACAAACGAACATCACCGTCCTCTTTCCTTCCTTCAGATCCACTCCATTCACCAGCGGCGGAAAGTCGTAGGTCGAAGTAAGAACTTCGACCAGCTGGTGGCGGAGCTGAAGATGGTCTCGAAAAATCGCGAGCGTAACGCTCAGATTCACGAGGAATCGGCCGCCCAGTCCCCGAGCCCCGAGACTCCCAGGGAGCCGAACGCCTCGCCCGGCTGCAGGAGACCCCTGATCAACTCTCCTGCCTTCAGGTACGAGCTCGAGTCGGAGCATCACCGGTCTCGGGGGTCAGTCAGAGAACTTCATCTGTTGAATCTGAGTCAGACAGTTTTATATGGTGCTTCTGAGTCAGAGAGCTTTTATCTCTCGCATCTGAGTTCGAGAGGTTTATGTCTTCCGTATGAGTCAGAGCACATCTCTCATTTTCAAGTAAAAGCATTTCATCTCCGGCATCCAAATCAGAGCCCCTCGTCTCTCACATCCAAGTCACGTCTCGGATCTGAGTCAGAGCGCGTTATCCCTCAGAACTGTCATAAAGCAAAATAATTTTAGCTGAACAAAAGTATGTATGTACGTATATATGTATAAAGTCATTAATACATTTATGTATCGTGTGTGTGTGTGTGTGTGGCTCTAGCAGGACGCGAACGATATCGGAGAACGCCACCGAGGAGGAGAGGGCGGTCCGGGAGGAGGGTGTGGCTCGGGCGTCCTCCCCTCTCACTCAGGGTCGAATCTCCAGTGACGAGAGCGAGGGAGAGGGCACCGACGAACCGGCCGACTGGCACTCCAGCCCCTGTCACCCCAAACCAGTCGCGGTACCTAACGGACTGTATTTTATACATTTCAAAAAGTCTGCTGTATGGACACAGACGCCAACAGGACCCATGAGGTCACTTTATTTCAGTTTCCAGGTTCTATGCCTTGGACCTTTTTTTTTTATTTATTTTTTATTATTATTAATAATTATTCATCAGCGTTCATCATTCCGTTGCATTTGATCAGATTTCGGTTAAATGAACCCCAAAGGAACAAAATGTATCATTCTCCACCGAGGTCTCCGGGCCTTAGCTGCCTCTAGATCTCTGTCTTAAGACGTCTCGCGATCCAGGTTGTGAGCTTGCTGCCAGATGCTGAGTAAGCGTTTGCCTGGATTGCTTTTTGTCCCTTAAGGAAATGACCTTTAACTATTGTTCATCAGATGCAGACGCTTTCCTGGCTCCTCCGCTGCATTCTCTGTCCTCAGCTCAGCCTCTCTCTTTGAGATTTCTATCCTTCTCACATGAAACCCATGAAACATCCGTCAGGGTGTCAGAGCGCTTAAGGTGCCATCCAGCACAGTCTCTGGTTTAAAGTCCAGGTCTGGGACACCTGGCTCGGCCGGGCGGCACCTGAGTGAGATTAAATGTGCCGAGTCTGGAATTTAATAATGGTATCGACCGACTGGGGGCCCCGAGGAGACGTCTGCGAAACAAACTGCCATCGATAACATTAACGTTTTAATATTTTTGTTTGCACACAGCAGTACTGTACGGACAAGATCCAAAAGCGTGAATTACTCATTCGGTGTTTGCTTTTCTTTCCTTTCTCTCTCGCTCTCTTTCAGGTGTGTACGTTTGGTAGTTTTGCTCTGGGTCACGGCGTCTTCACGTTCGACAGGCGGCTTCATCACCTGCGGTCCACCGTGAGTGCCATGGTGGAGAATCACCTCAGCGCTCACCTGTGGAAGTGAGTGTCTCCTACATCCTACACCTGGCTTCACGGGGCGGGGGGACGCCCCATAACTTCCGCCTGTCAATAAACAGATGGTGGCGGACTGCTGAGTGATGAGTTGTGATGTTTGTTTATGTGTGCGTCGGGTTTCTGGAGTTCTCACGCGTTTACTCCAGCTGTCCCTAATTACATGAATAAGTACATAAACCAGATGCTGCCTTTTTTTTCTTTTTCTTTTTTTTTTTTTTCTTCATTTCTCTTTTTATCAGCGCAGTCCAGCTTCTCCGGTCGAGGTGTATTAATTTGGATCTCCTTTCCTCTCCCTCTCTAGGAAAATACCTCAAGCGTCTGAGCCTCAGTCCCAGAGTTCCTCAGCCAAGCCTTCAGCCATTCCTTCGTCCCCGTCCTTCGCTTCCCATCATTCCAAGCAGAGAGCAGGAAATCTCGGTGCCACCTCCCTCAAGTCATCTTCGTTTTCCTCGCACGGAGCAGGCAGGGACGGCTCCTCCGGCAGCAGGGCCTCGGCTCAGGCTGAGAAATCCGGAGGCTCCCAGTCGGCGGCGCACTCCAAACCCGTTCAGACTGCCACACAGCCGGGCACGGGACGGTCCAGGAATCCCGTCGGCAGACCCAGCAAGCAGCAGCTGCGCCTCGGGGAAACGGAGCGGCCCGAACCGGCAAAGCGGAAAGGCTCTCTGAGTGAGGCCGATACGGTCAGCCCCGACAGGAACTGTGTGAGTCCGGATCGGGATCGGGCCCGGCCGCTTGGCTCTGGTAAAATGCCGCCGGCTCAGATTCAAGCTTTGGCGCCGCCATCATCTCACGGACAGACAAACGGCTCGTTGTCGCCGGGTCACAAGCAGAGCCGGGCCGAGCCGTGGCAATTTAAGCGGACTCACGTGCCGGGCCGAACTTCGCCCACGGAGCCAGGTGCGTCCGGGCGACCAGGAAACTCAGGACACCACGGCAGGCCTCCTGGATACGAGCACAGAGGCCTGGGCAAGAAACGCAAGAGCAGCGACTCGTCCCCCACTTCCAAAGCGCACCGGCTGCCCACCTCCCCTCACTCTGGCTTCTACCCCTGGAAAGAGAGCAAAGGAGCACCGCTGCCCGTAGGAGGGGAGAAGAAGCTCAGTGCGCCCAAGGTGAGTGTCCAAACCAGGAGGACTACACCGCACATATCCTGTGGACACTTGTGACATGGAGAACTTGATGCAAATCACTTGACGTAAAAGATCGCATCGGAATAATTAGCTCCGGTCAGTTTCCGCGACATTCACCAGTGAGCGATCCTCTACGCAATTATCTTCAGTTCCTGCTGTGTTCAGTTCCAGTTCAGTCGTCTTCAGTGGGCAGTAATGGAATGTATAACAGGTCACGTCTTTTAATGGACTTCGTCACAATATTAGAACGCATTATACACGCACTAGTGGCACGCCTGATGTGACATCAGCACTATTTTTTTTTTTTCTCCCCTGGCTATTACGAAGGCACGGGGGAGGTGTCACTAAAACAGCGCTGGTGGACCTGTAGTACTGCGCAGAATCCTTACCTTAGAGTAACTAGATCATATCATCACTAATCATTTGTCCAGGTATTAATCAATAGATGACGCGCCAGCAGGTGACGGTTAAAATCGTAATACCTGTTTATGCGCTCACATGGGAGCGTTTTCATGTACATCATACAATGATACATGGACTGCATTTTTATTTTTATTTTTTTTTTCTTCAATTCAAATCATGCATCACATTTTTACGTTTCCTCTGCTTTTGTTAAAAGTAGCACCAACACAGTTCTGCGCACAGAAAAAGAAGGGATTGAGACATAACCGGTACTTATGTGCAAGTCTAAATGTGGAGTTGGTCTGTGTTCGAATATTCTTAGAAAAGCATCCCAAGACAGACTGGATCGTTGGAATAACGTCGTCTTTGCTCTAATCCGAGGTGCACGAGTGAGTGGAGAGACCGTGTAATGGTCCACTTGACATGCACATGCACACATGACCTTCTCAGTTCACCTGCTGACGTACAGACCCACGATTTACGATCATGTTTGAGGTTTTACAGTTAAATAACTCTTGGAGGTTATTTCTGAACAGAAAACTGGATTGTACGGTGCATTTCCGCGGCACTGACTCTCTGCTTTTCTTTACAGCCAAAACTCCATCGCTGAGCAAGCCACTAACTGGGGAGCACTGCAAACTTGTATGGACTGTGGACCCAAGTCTCCAGATACGTGCGTCTGTCTGCCTGTGTGTGTGTGTGTGTGTGTGTGTGTCTGCGTGCGTGCGTGTCTGCCTGTGTGAGAGCGTTGCGTGTCTGCGAGTCTGGAAGTGTTAGACCAGTGTGGATCGTCACGACGATGGTCCTTTTAAAAAGCCAATATATGAATGTGAGTGTGAGTGAATGGCAGATGATGGGGGAGTGAATTTCTCCGTGAATTCAGAAATACCTCACAATCTACTGGACATGCTGCTATATAAATGTTGATTTATAAAAATGGATTAAAATATTCTTTATACTTGACACGTCTGCATTTTGCGTTGTTATTATTATTAGTAGTAGTAGTAGTAAAAGAATTATAATTGGTCATACCTGTAGTAGTATATATTAGTACAATTTTGTAATATTAGTCATGGTAGTAATACCAGCAATATTAGTAGTTGTAGTAATAGTATTTTTACAATGCGTAACACAAATATTACTAGTTGTATGATTATTAATAGTAGCAATACTAATATTAGTATTGGTAGTATTGATTTATTATAATGTGTTGGTGATATAATTTTAGTTTGTAATATTTGTATTAATGGTGTTATTAGTTGTAATAGTATAATTTATAATGTATTGGTATTATTATTAGTAGTGATTTTTTTTTTTATAAATTTGTAACATGAGTAACAGTAGTGCTAGTGTCGGTCGTAGTTTTTTATTATAAATCTAATATTTTTAACAGTTGGTGCATTAATACAGGTGCTGCCTGAGTTATGATGGCCCGACTCACGATTTTTCGATGTTACGATGACAATTGCTATACACTAAAAATTGTAAAATATTTAGAACGTATTCAAAATTCACAGGCAGGCATCACTGGCAGGCCAGCGTAACAGCATATGACGTACACGGACGTTTGGACGACACCCAGATCGCTCGCCTCACACGATGCCTCACTCTCTCCTGCAACTCACGGCATTACCTTGTGTATCTTTGTACTGCACAGTGCATTACTGCAGGGTTTTTTTTTGTGTGTTTCAAGAGCTAATTTTATTTCAAAAGCATGTCTTCTACAAGAAAAGACTCCTCAATAGGCTAGGCTCAGCTAGGCTGAGATACCTAAGATAGACTAAGTTCAACACAGTGGTTCGACAATACGATATTTTCAGGTTCGATGGGTGTGGCAGATCTCCATTGTAACTTGAGGACTACCGGTAGTAGTATTTATTATGAATCTGTAATATTATTAGTTATTAGTATTATTTCTTATAAATCTAATATTAATAGTAGCAGTAGTAGTAGCAGTGGTAGTGGAGAATTAGTAGTAGTAGTAGCAGCAGCAGTGGTAGTATTGAGTATTAGTAGTAGTAGTAGTAGTAGCAGCAGCAGCAGTGGAAGTATTGTGTATTATTAGTAGTAGCAGTGGCAATATTGAGTTATTCGTAGTAGTTGCAGTGGTAGTATTGAGTATTATTAGTAGTAGCAGTGGTAGTATTGAGTATTATTATTAGGAGTATCAGCGGTAGTATTGAGTTATTAGTAGTAGTAGTAATAGCAGTGGCACTACTGAGTATTATTAGTAGTAGCAGTGGAAGTATTGAGTATTATTATTAGGAGTATCAGCGGTAGTATTGAGTTATTAGTAGTAGTAATAGCAGTGGTACTACTGAGTATTATTAGTAGTAGCAGTGGAAGTATTGAGTATTATTATTAGGAGGAGTATCAGTGGCAGTATTGAGTATTAGTAGTAATAGTAATAGCAGTGGTACTACTGAGTATTAGTAGTAGTAGCAGTGGAAGTATTGAGTATTATTATTAGGAGGAGTATCAGTGGCAGTATTGAGTATTAGTAGTAGTAGCAGTGGTACTACTGAGTATTATTAGTAGTAGCAGTGGAAGTATTGAGTATTATTAGTAGGAGGAGTATCAGTGGTAGTATTGAGTATTAGTAGTAGTAGGAGCAGTGGTAGTA
>JAQMCW010000016.1:16009912-16030691 GCA_030068335.1 Chrysichthys cranchii | reverse complement strand
AAAAACACACACACACACACACACACACACACACACACACACACACACACACACACACACACACACACACACATTTAAATTTACATCAGTGAACAGCTGGAGTTGGAGTTTTTAATGCTGGAGCAGAGCTTACTTCAAAAGTGCCGAGTCAGTGAGTCAAATGAAGAACGACTGAATGTAGAACAATTAAAATGTCCGTGTATTTCCATTAAAAAATTAAAAAAGAAGAAGAAGGAAAAAAAAGACAGAAGCAGCACCAAAAAGACAGAAGCAGTATTACATGAATACACAAATGCAAATGCTCTTAAGCTTATTATTAATGTAGGCCAGCTGCATCACAGCTAATGTTTGGAAGCAAACAGTAAATTACGCCTGAGATATTTGGAGCTATTTTCATTTGTGTCATTATGAAGTGTGTGTGTGTGTGTGTGTGTGTTTACCATGCACTGCTGGCAGGGCTCTTGTTGCTGTGTGAATTCTGGCGCTTTGGGGAAATAAACCTTCAACTTGCTCCATACCTCACCCGTGACCAGCCGTCTCTCACTCTCCTGAATACTCAGACCACCTGCAAAGGACACAAAAGATGTCAGGGAAAAACACACATGCACGCGCGAGTTCTTGGTGCATCACATGTCCAGCGCTTCTCTCGATATCTCAAAGTTCTACAGCTGTTATGTTTCATAAACCTCTTGTTCAAAACGACCAACCGTGACAGCAGAGAATGTCTTCATTAAAGCTCTTCATCTCGTCTTCATCGCGGTCATTCTCCTTCACACCGTCTGTTCACCGAGAAGAAGAAAAAACAATCCTATAAGTCTCAAATGCGCGCACGCGCACACACACACACACTCCTCACTGGTGAACATTTAGTCATGTGGCCTTGTTTTAATCGATATAAACTGAAATCCTACTGTGATTCAAAATGTTTATAAGCATCCTGTACCCTAAACAGTCTAACTGAACTCCACTCAAACGTATAGCAACGTGAAGAGCATTTAGCGCCAACGTTTTTTCGTAGTAAATTAGCGTTCCAGGTCATCACGAGTTTTTCAAATCACCTGACTGAAAGCTTGAAAAGGTTGAAACACTTTCTATTCTTTCACTCACAATATATTAAAAACAAAACAAACAAACAAATAAATAAATAATAATAATAATAATAATTAAAGCCATGTTTCACAATGCCTTGAAATATTAGCTGTGTTATTTTTAAATCATCTAAAACATTTAACATTTAATACACTTTGCCTCCTTACACAAGCATTTTTCCCCCCCATTTTCCGGTTTTGGGTTTTTTTTTTTTTTTTTTTTTTTTTTTTTTTTACTGTGTAGGTCATCATACATCATAACGGAAGCGAGCACATGCAGAAGACACGCAAAAAGTCCCATCGTGAAACTATAATGACACGTTTACAGAGGTTATACTTCTATTTCACAGACTTCTGAGAAACTAGGCTGGACTCTGAGTTCCAGGTGAAGCCCTAGGATTTATCATCCTCACCAGTGAGCAAGAGAGAGCGTCCACGTTACCTTTCGCACCTGTGGAATTTTCCCCGTTTGTTTTGCAATCGCTGTGTTTGGTCTCCTCTTCCTCCTCCTCCAGCTGCTCCAGAGCAAGCTGCCTCCACTGCCTCAGAGACGCCTTCCCGATCCAGAAACCCTGCTCGTTGCTAACATGCGGCACCCGAACTTCAATCAGACTAATACCCACAGCTTCACGGTACATCCAAGTGTTCTCGTTTAGATCTAATCGCAAAATGAAGCTTAGACACAGACGGAGCTCTACCTTTTCAGCTGAGCCTTGGCCAGGTTGGTCACCTCTCTGTAGTCTTCATTGAGCTGGTTTTTCAGCCTGAGGACACGGCACCGTCGGGCTACGCACTCTCTACACAGGAACGACCCTACGCAGATCCGGAACCATTAAAAAACATATGATCGCGCGGACACACGGCCTGACAGGGCAGATCCAAAGTGCAAAACAAAAGCAGTTAGGAATTTATTTATCCTTACCGTCTATTCTGGGGCCTCCACCGTAGCGACTAAAGAGGATCTGAGCAGCACTGTGGGAAATGCGCTTGGCCTCGCTCAGGCGGTCCGGATGCAACTTTCCATGCGAGCACAGGAAATGGCTGTTGTCAATCTCTTTGATGGCTGTCGAGTCATCCAGCCATTTTTTCAGCCACTCCACAGGGACAAACTCATACGGCTCACCTACGGGGCACAACAACAACATAGACCTTCATGAGTTTATGCACTGACTCCATTCATGGAGTTTTGCTTTCTTTCTTCTTCTTTTTTTTCTTTTTAAATAATAACATACCTTCTCGTGGCGGTAACAGCTCATAGAGCTCCTTGACTTCCACGTGTTTGGCTTTGCCCTTGTCCACGCTCTGCTTCCTCATATCTGCCATCTCACTGCACCACTCCTCAAACTTCTTGTTGTCCTGGTCCACTAGCTTCTGGAGAAAGGCTGTAATAAAAATAACTAAATAAATAAATAAAAACAAAAGCACATAGATGGAAAAACAAATAAAAAAAAAAACAAAGCTGTGTTGTTTTTTTTTAAACTGATCTGATATGTGTGGTCATACCTGGCACCTCCACGCTGGTCTGGGTTTGGTCCACCTGCTCTTCCTGACGTTTATACACCAACATATAGGCGTTTCTTGAACAGTGAAAGCCTTTGCTATATTTAGGCTTCCGGGTCTGTGACTTCACAGTTTCAGCTGACAAATAAAAGGAAAGGGAAAAAAAAAAAAAAAAAAAAAAATTTATGAACTTGCAGGAAATGCAGTACGCAATCGTATTACACTTTCCAATCAATCGTTAAATTCATTGCTCTGCCGCTTACCGAGATCCTCCTCGATGCCCAGTTGGAGCTTCTTGCCCTCCATCTTCTCGATCTCCTCGTCGTTAAACTTGTACCAGTCGTTGGTGAGGGCATCTCGTACGTGCGCGATGTAGTGGCCAGAGTAGGCGCTCACGCCGCGGTGAATCAGCACAGCGCTCAGCTCGTACATACACTTCTCCTCTATGGACGAATAAAAAACACCAAACAAATTTCCTACATGACATTCAACTTAATTCGAATCCATCGTTGTTTATACCTGACATGACATCAGAATAAATACAAATAAAACACCGTAATATGACTTAATAAGTCTAAGCTAAGCTGTGTATCTGTGCAACGACGATCCGTTTGATCTTAAATCATTCGGAGCATATGATGTTACGAACCTTACACTATTTTATCAGGAAGAAAAAGAGAAGCCAAGTGTGCAGGAAACTTTACAGACAGAAAGAAAGCACACAAATAGAAAAAAAAAAATAAAAAATACCTTTTCCTTCCAAAAACGGGCTCATGTCAAGGACTTCTGGAAAACTAATATACGTGTTTAGCTTCTTCTTGTGACCGGACTGCCTAGAAACAGGAAAAAAAAACAAAAAAACAAACAACAAGCACCAGCATGAGATTCAAAACAATTCTCTACTGAATAAAAAAACAAATCCTCCCAACGCTTATGGATTGTCCGACACTTCAAAACAATACACCTTAGCTAAATCAAACGCAAGATTATTCACCCTGTTTTTAAATGATTTGACACATATTAAGCTTTAAATGTCTGTTTTCTATTAGCGGATAATTCGGTTTCTTTTTAGAAATGCTTAATCGTATAAAAATTACTGACATTATCTGCCAATAGTACAAAACCATTTCACGTTTGAACTGACCAACGAAAGTCTAGAGATTTAACACTCATCAGATCAGGTTTACTGCAAACGTATAGCAAGAAACACTACACAGATTCGATTGTATCCAAGATCCTGTCAGTTTTCTTGCACTGTATATTCTGTCTGCAGTGTTTCTCAATATGGTACAACATCAGTGCCAGCTTTTGCTGCTCCCAACTCTGATTCATCTCATCAGCTGATCACCAAGCCTGAACTTTATCATCACGTATAACATTATGAACTGGAACTTCATCACCTCATAAAACACCAATTAACTACAAATAGCTGTGCTTTTATGTTGTATTATCAGTCTAGTGCGTTACAGAGCTCCTCATGTTCTCTGCAGGACTGTTCCAGAGTTTACCAACCGAGTTGCAAGTAATAAAATAATGAAATTTCACACAAATGGGTTTCGAATTATTTGACCTGAGCATTATTAGGATTTGGGGTGTTCGGTAAACTCGCCTATCAAACACAAAGCGCATGAGCTGAAGGTTGAGAGTCCGGGGCAGGCTGTGGAGCTTAATCCGGCGTGTGGCGCATTGCTTGCTCTGACAGCTCTCGCAGAAGTAGCGGTTATCCCCGTCTAATTTCTCCTCCTGAACAACACCAGAGACACAAGAAGAACACATCACGTCGCATCATCGCACAACAGTCTCAAGAAAACCCCTACGCCCCTTTTCCGTTATCACGCAATTCATCCCAGTCACTTTCGCCTGCTTTTCCAAATTAATTACACCAACCATGTAGTGCTGATACACAACCCATAATATTCACATGCCCTGACAACTCTTAAAAAATAAATAAATAAAATTTTCATCTCGTTTGAGGAGTGCACTCTGCACTCTGGAGACCTTATGTGGCAAAGACGGGTTACCTTGAGGAACTCGGTGACGCACTCCGTCAGGTTCTTGTGCCCTTGTATATTGAGCTCCAGCTCGTAAAACCGAGACGGTAAAGCAGACGATCGTCCACACTGGTTACACCTGTCTCAGGAACATCAATCCATCAACATCATCGTCATCCGTAAATAACAGTGTAATAAAGTTATTTAACAACGCTGCCCCTGCATTTACTATTTAAATCAAAACTGCTCACATGAATAAAACTCTTATGCACAAATAAAAGTCGACCAAAGAGACAGATACAGCAGAGTTTAACGACGCAGCACACTTTGCGAGTTAAAAAAAAAAAAAAAAAACGCTATAAAAGTTCAACCAGGCACCAAATCTCATATTAAAGCACATAAAGTTAGACATTTGACTTTATTAAACCCACCCATAAAGAGTGCTGTACCCCAGGGATCCCCGGGTCTCAAATTCTTTCCAAGTAAAGACACTTCTATGGTTTCGAACATTATTTAAAGTGAAGCTACTACATACTGCATTTAAGCCACGGTATGTAGTAATGTAAAGCTGTACTTTGAGTGATTTCTTCTTTTTTTTTTTGAGAATATATTATTTTTCGTCGGTATCACAAGGGTTACCCCAGAAATAAAACAATGTCGCATTTTATGACGGTTCAATATTAATATTCTCCCTCGTCCACAGTCTACTATGCTACGCTTTCTACTCTGTGTGGCGAACAAGAACGTTAAGCAGCTTACACAGTCACGTAAGAAAACTGCCCACAGAACTGCTGCTGAATCACATTTTGAAGGTTGGGATCCTTCTGCTTGGACAGAGTGTCTTCTAGGAGTGAAAGGAAGAGTTTGGAAAACTCCTGCGCATCCTAAAATGGCAAATTAAAAGAAGCCAAGCGGTTAATTAGGATTCATCTACATGATTCAAACAATGAGAATTACTCACGCTGCTCAGGTCCATAATTAAAACTAATAACACCTGAGAGCTGCATTTATCCAATTCTTTTCCTTCTCAGATGACCGTGATTACAGACCAAACTTGTAATTTCAAGACGGAGATGGTTAAGTTTACCTGCTGTTGCCCTGTATCGAGTCCCAGCGCTTTCACCAAACCCGAGGGGTCGATGTATCTTCTGTTGCTGTTCTGCAGCAGAGCAAACAGGTACTGCAGGTGTTCGCATATCGTCTTCGGCTCGTAATCTGGACGTTTTAAACACACGGACAAGAGCAGGGTCAGGATACTACTTTGCGAAGGACCACTTGAAGTCGAATATAATTTCCATGATCCCTCAGTCCAGATTATTTATAACATTATTTCAATGCATACAATTAAATATTGAAGCCACAGAGCTTTTTACTTCTCAGGTTTCCACCACCTGAACTACTTGTGATTCCCAACACAATAACAATCCCTGACCCTTTGGCTGTGTTTCATGAACCACTGGGGGTCCCCAGACCCTACTCCGAGAACCAGTTGCCATCATTTACACTTGTATGCTCAGAGTGCATGCTTTCCTATAAACAGCAGTGAAGGACAGACTTCAGGTGTTGAGAGCCGGTTCACCTGACTCTGCGTTGTGCACCTCAGCTCGGGAGTTCTGACACTGGTAAAGCATCCGGCGCAGCTCCAGGTTGTGGAACCACACCTGGAGGAAAGTGTTGACGTAACACGTGGCACCGAGATTCGTCAGGCCCACAAACGTGTTCTGCACAAAAAGAGAGGACAAATTCATCAGAATGTAGTATTAAAAACAACAACAACAACAACAACATAATAAAAATAATAATAATAATAATAATAATAAGCTATCTTTCTCAAAAAAGGTTCCGAATACACTTCATCATCACCATCATCTTCTTCTGCTTTACGAGTGTCTATCAGTATTATTTTTTTCTTTTCACACCCAAAGTAAAGAATTTACAGTCGACAGTGAAGTTGCATTTTTGAAAACTTTTCTGTCTCAAAGATCCGAGTGCACAAAAAGAGCAATATTGCTTATGGCGTACTGAATGTCACCAGTGGATAATTAATTTAAACGCTCTAAAGATAAAGAATTATCTAACTAACTAAACTTAATGCGAGAAATACTGCATCACGATCTTTCTGTTACTATCAACGCTGCCTGTCAGAGTACAAAAAAAAAGCATGCTTAAAATACAAATGTAAAAATTACATTTCAAGAGGCCAACGTATTTATCCACAAGCCTGTGTAAAAGTAAGATTATGCCGTTTTGTGCATTAGCCCCCCTTAATGCATTGAAAAATCTATTATACATTCGATTATATATCTTTTACAGAGCACTTTTCATGTAGTAGCTCAAATTACAGTACAGTCGAGTAGTGACGATTAAATCGTAAAAAGAAACCTATGAACAAAACAAATTTAATAACTAGTAAACGTACAACACAGCTGTGTGGATACTTCACTTCGCTGCCTTATTTTCAGATAAGAGATTTGGTACAAAAAGAGCTGAGGGAACATTTTATTCCAGTGGAATTCCCCAGAACTTCCAGGCTGCCCAGATTTCAGCCGTCAGCATTTTTAGGGAAACTAATGAAAAGTAAACCGTACAGTACTGTGACTCCTAACGCGTAATGTTCATTCATCTTCAGTAAACGGTCTGTCCTGGTCAGGGTTGGAGTGGATGCGGAGTCTATCCTGGAAATGCCCCGAGGTAATAAAACTCTACTAGCAGCGTGTGTGTGTTTGGGGAAGTAATATGCTCAAGAATCACATACCTTGTCTCTTCTTTCAGAGTTTGGGTCATCGATGTTGTGGAAAGCGTTTTCGTCGATTTCTCCCAGCCATGATTGTTCCCCAATTCCGACTAGACAATTCGGGTTCCCTTTGCAGTTCCTCCTGTGGGACAGGACAGGAAGAGATGACAATCCACATTTAGCACTGTTCCGAAGATGCAAGTCATGTGGAAAACAACGCAGCGTACAAACAAATAGTAATAACTATGAATCAGACATCCAAATGCAATCAATCAATCAATCAATCAATAAATAAATAAATAAAAATCGCTCCAATGGTATGCAGATGCACCCTTTTTGAAGACCAGATCTGGTATAAATCAAAGAAAAAAAGAAAAAAATAGGTGGAAAAAGTGATACTGCCAAGGCAAATCATCACACACAACATCGTGTGCCCACGCTGCACAACATCTCAACTCAAAAGTTTGGGCGAATTTTAATGATTCTGCAGAAAAAATCTCAACAGCCATAAAACACATCCAAATACAATTCAATTCCTGAATCCCTGAAACGCCTGGAGCCGTACACTCCTTTCTTACTGAACACAAACACAACTTGAACAGAAATACAATGAACCCCCACAATATTGCGGCTCATCTATCGCGGGTTCGGTGCATCGCGGATTTTAAAATTTTGATTTGCGGATTTTTTTGGCTTTCGCGGGACTCTGGAATATAAAATATAATTTAAAAAAAAAAGTTAATTCAAACATTAAAAGAACATTCAAATCGAAATAAAACAGTATGCACTGTATTTCATCAGCGGATGAATACACAGTGGCGGTGTACGCCACTTCTGCTTGAGCTAGTAAACAGGAAGTGACCTCACCGGCAGTAAGTACACGTGTAGAATTTTATATGTTGTTAAAATTTCGTCTGTTTAAGAGTGTAGAAAGTGTTTAAGAGCATAGGACGTGTTAATAAGAGTGTGGGAAAGGTTCATAAGAGAGTGGAAATGGTTTATAAAGCCTTAATTAAAAAATATATTTATATGTATATATAATAAAATTAATGTGACTGCGCTATTTCGCGGATTTCACCTTTCGCGGGGCACGATAGGCGGGGGTTCACTACACAAAACCTCAATGTCTCCCTGTCCTCATGATACTGGCGGAAACCTTAAACAGCCTGCATTGAATTAAATTAAATTAAATTAAACTGAATCGACTCATAATGTACCGAGTCTGGGGTAATGAACCGAATCTTCTGGTATCGGATCACTAGTGAATTGAAGTGTATCGTTTTTTCCGTATCGTATCGTTTGAAAGAAGAAGAAATCACACCTCAGCACTAGCAGTGAAATAATTACTGCAGTCGAAGCTAATAAATATAATTTAAAGGGGGGGATAAAAAACTAAATAAATAAATAAAATGTATAAACAGATCTGAAAGTGCAATACCTGCATGTTCCCCTCTTACACGCCGGTACGGCAATACGGTACGCCAACTCGATGTGTTCCTGCGTTATGTCCTCTGGTTTCACGGTGTCGACCCATCGCCAGGCGGCTTTCTCCAGCTGCAGACGAGGGGCCATTCTGCAAAAACAACACGGCAAAAGAAAACCGAGGCGGTCATGCAAACACCACCTCGAGCAGGCGAAATTTCTGTAACGAAAAGCGAAAGCTGTGATGCTCTCAGTTTTGCATGCTTTAGATAAACCCTGCTAGCTTCACGAGCTAACGCGGAATGTCGCAGCAGCTTTCTGTGCTTTTAATTTCCACACATTCCCTGCAACAACCGCCAACAAACCTATCCGACTAGCTACCAAGTTAGCCGACCTTCACGCGTTAACTTTAATTCATACATCTGTTTTCCGAATTAGCTTAGCATTAGCATAGAGCTAAAGCTATTTCGGCGTTATTATTATTAGGATTACTGTTGCGCTACGCAGATAGCAAACTAGCCAGCTAGCGTCGAAGCTAACATAGATACGATGACTAACGTTAGCAAAACATAATTTAAAAAAAAAAAAGAAGAAGAAGAAGAGAGATGTGCGCGCGAACCTTGCTTGTATTCACCAGAGGGGAGGGGATCTGCTCAGGAGAGATGGTTTAATAATTTTTTTTTTAAAAATCACATTTTATTCTGTTTGTATGTTTGTATTTAGCGCCCTTGTCTCTGTTTTTAAATAAATATTTTTCCTTCCTATGTTTCAAACTTGTTTCAGGCGTACGTACTTACGTAGGACGTGTCGTTGCGTCTGACGTCAGGTACGCCCGACGCACGACCCGGTCGTCGCGCGGTACCTAGTGCGCATGCGCAGTTTGGAAAGTCAGCTCGGTTGGAATTTTTTTGTTTTGGTTTGGGGTTTTTTTTTTGTGTCAAAATGTGATAAATTGAGGAAGACTACTGATAAAAGTGCATATTAGTATTCTGGGAATAAATAAATAAACAAAACATTATGAATACCATTTAGGCCATCTTTAATTACTCGTTCAAACCCGGGGCAAAATTTGTCAGTCATCAGTTGAAAGAGGGCACCATGGGCTCACCACTGGCCAGATCACACTTGGTTGTTAGGTTGGTGGATCATTGTCACCACAGCACTGGGGTTCCTGGACACCTTTGTGTCATGGCTATGATGTGAAACCATCCGTTCTATTCCAACCTTTCATTCTATGATGGCTTCTTACGATTGTCGTGTGTCATAACAGCTTTGACAGTGAAGTCAGTGAAAGCTAACTGATATCTGAGAAAACAGAAAGAAACAACAAAAAGTAATCAACCCAAGGAGAGACGTATAAACATGTATCCATATATAAAATATGCATACATTTTGATATAATTCTTATTCAAGATTTTTTTTATTGCCACGCAGTAATGTTCGTTGTGATCGGGTTCAGTAAGTTGGGTTCAGTGCAGGACAAGTTGTGATGTCCAGGTAGTCCAGGTAAACTAAAACTAGTGACAGTAATTTGTTTAAAGTAGATGTGGAACAGAAATGACTTCGAGAACAATACCATCAGAATTAGAAGTGAAGATTTAAGAGTGCTGAAGTAGATGTTGCAGTGGTAGCAGTGCACAGTTTGGCTTCTTTTCCAAGCGAGTTTCATTTCAGCTTTTTATTTTTTTTATGGTGCCCCTAAATTCACCTCTAAACCTAGCTTATGAGGCATCACTGAAGGGTCTGGGAGTCACCAGAGGGTCATGTTTCATGAGCTTCAGTACCAACAAGCAGGCCTCCTCTGCACCAGACATTCGGTTTTATAGGGTTAGAGAGTAAAGCCAGGAATGTTTAATACTGGATTAGTGCTGACTGTGAAGTTTGTAGATGTGGAACACCTCGTGAATCTGCTTGTAACCACACATTTACTCACCTTCACTCACTGTCTCTCTCACACACACTGTACATTTAATCCAAAATGTGTTGGCTTCTTAATAACAAATAAATTGTTGGTAAGATTAAAGATTTTACGTGTTATTTGTCCCTCCCCCTTTTTTGGATTGGGATTTAATGTAATTGACCTTTACCATATTCTGACTGGTCGGAAACAACTGCAAATCATATGTTTATATTAACGTGCTCATTTGAATACATTTTTGTTTCTTCATGTTGTTTGCTGTTGTGTCCTCAGCAAAGTTAATGATGTGATTTGAACCGTATTTCCCAGCACAGTCCCGAGTCAGCAGGGTAAACTGCAGTGGACTGAGCACACAGCCCTGGGGAGCACCGGGTGTTCAGTTTGGTGGCGCTTGGAGGTTTTGTGGTTTTGTTGCCAATCCTGACCAGTCCATCGTAACATCCAGGATCCATCTGCAGAAGGGCGCTGGTCAAACCCAGCAGGAGTTTCTGTTCATTGCTGGGGGATGATTGTGTCGAAGGCCGAAGTGAAGTCTATAAACAGTACCCTCGCATAATTGTCATTATTATCCAGGCTTGTCAGAGAAGGGTAGATGGTATCAGATATGGCATCCCCTGTTGAGCGGTTAGAACGGTAGGCGTATTGGAATGGGTCCAGGGTGTTGGAAAGTCAGGTGTTTATGTGTTTCGTGACTAGTCGCAGGAAGTGCTTCATGATGGTAAGTGTGAGCTCAAGGCCCCAGTAATCATTCCGGCCTGACGCAGACGATTTCTTTGCCACTGGTACCTCGCCACGGACTCGCAATTCACGGAGTAACCTGAATTTCGTGGATGTTCCACAACGAAAAACAGATATAAAAAAATTACGATGTGTCATTCATGAACAAACTGTTGGCAAGACTCTGTGGCGGCTGATGAGAGAAATAAAACCTCTTGGGGTGTGCTGGTATTGGATCATCATCCACTTCAGGGTTGTAACGTTTTGTTTTATACCTTACACACAATTAAAAAGAGAGAGAGAGAGAGAGTGAAGTATGTTTTCAAATGCAGGCCATGCAACACGCGGTCTCTCCATGAGAGGGGCGGGGTCATGTAGATTAGATGGGCGTTTCTAATCTGCATATTCAAACCATGTAAATGAGGAGTTAAAGTGCACTTCTGCGCCTTTTCTGTTGTCTTGTTAAAGGCTTTTTTTTTTTTTTTGGATCCGACATGTCCAGACATTTAGCATTCAGCAGAACACAGAGAAAACAATTACGGGCTTGAGGAGGTGTATGTGTGACAGAGAGTTACCACAGTCTTCACACTGAGGATGATGATGGTGATGGTGATGGTGGTGAATGGACAGAGTGCCTCCTTGTGAGCGCGTGGTCTTTTGGGGCGGGGGGGGTGCCGTGGTGCCCTGTTGCCATGGAAACGGCGCAGACGCGTAACGAAGAGGCATCAAAAGTGGCGATGATGAAGTCGGATCCGCCCCTGATGCCAAATCCTCTCCAACTTCAGGACTTCCGAACACGCGCTCAGAACAGCCATGGGAGCTTCTTTGTAATCTGTTCAAATGTTAAAATGATCCTGAAAGATCTTTAACGCTGAAGGAACTTGGGTGGGGGGGAAAACCCACCCCCAGACCTGTGACTCCTCATGGCCAAACTTGGGTTTGCTTGGTTTGCGCTTTTGGGGATACTGACAGCGCGCGCGGGTGCCATGGAGACAGGTGAGTTTTACACTCATTTCCCTCAATTGGCATCAATCTAAATCTAATATCACATCCATCTAAACATGTCTGAATCATTTTAGTGTGTCAGGAAAAAGAATCACTTTGTTTCAAAACTTCCCACAAGGTGAAACAAGATTCCAACTTGGGTTGTTTTTATCTCAAAGTACTGACTTCTGATTCTGTAGCATCTAGAGCGGTTTTTACTCTGGAAAAGCAATCTGTCAGTAATGAACCTCATTTGGACATGCAGAAGTTTTAGACGCCCCTTCATTTATCACACCCCAGAATCCTTGAAACGCAGGACAGTCTCTGTTCAGAGAATGGCAGGAGTGACTATACTGCCTCATGGAGTGACATGGACTTCATGCCTTTATGTTGGACGCTTTCTCCTCCTGGTGACGTCCTGCTGGTCTCCGTCGCAGTGGGAACTCAGACTCGGTCGTGAGCGTTTGCGTTTTATTTCCCAGCAGCGAATACGTTTTACGAGAAACTCGTCCTGCTCCTGCTCATTTTTGAGCAAACTCAGGTCAGGAAACATGGTTACGGGATATTTTGAAGTATTGTTTCTTTGCCACTGACTGAGGTTTTCTCAGGACATTCCAGGAAGTCAGACATCAGGGATTCACTAGTTTCCCTTGGTAACAAAGCTAATAAACCCTGAAGTGGTTATAAATCTTCCTATTATTTGGTTCTTGCCCCAGATGGGGGGGATTACGCAGCCAAGTCCCCCTTGCGGTCTCGCAAGGCAAACAATTAGGTTTGCCTTGGACTCTTGTGTCCCATTATCGCCATCTCGGGAGGGTACAGTGGGCTAGACAAAAGACCCAGGTATCTGGTTTGTTTGTTTTGTTTTTTGGTCTTATCATGCATTGTTGGGCACGTCATTAATCTTCCAATGTCTCAACAGTGAATGTGGTGGATTTCTGTGGCCAGACGGTACGGGGGGATGGCATGATCGTCCGGTCCCACCAGGATTCACGCAAGTATTACTTTGTCAGCACGGGCACCGACTGCCACCTGACTGTGCAGGCAGCCACGCCCCGCGATAAAGTGCAGTTCCAGTTCCGCTTCTTTCTGGTTTACAGCCTGCTGCGCGTGTCACCCTACAGCCCCATCCCCCACGTCCCAGAGTCGGCCCGGGGTCCCACACACCCGGGTTCGACGCGACCTGACCAGCGCATGGAACCTACGCCAGACGAAGGCCAAGGTGATCCGTGCCATGCTGGCTCTTACATCCAGTTCTACGACGGGCGAGATAAGATGGCGCCCCTTATCGGGCCTCC
This sequence comes from Chrysichthys cranchii, assembly GCA_030068335.1. Lineage (NCBI taxonomy): Eukaryota > Metazoa > Chordata > Actinopteri > Siluriformes > Claroteidae > Chrysichthys > Chrysichthys cranchii. The sequence goes on along the minus strand of JAQMCW010000016.1, from coordinate 16,017,039 downwards.
ACTTTGTGGAAAGAGCCTGCCACGCCCAGTGCTGTCCACTGGAAACTATCTGACTCTGCGACTGGTGACCAGGGGAACTCAACCACGGGTGGATTTTGTTGGGGACTTCACGTCATTCAGGCTGGGTAAGACACGAGGTTACTTTAGGGACGTTATGATCTGTGCTGATGGTGCATGGTGAAACAGAAGAACTTTCGTTCTTCTTGAAGATGGCTTGGTGTGCATGATCACTGATACTTGATTGACTTATTATAAATAAAGATCATTCAATGAACGTTTCTTTTTTTCAGGAGTAATACTGGTATCTGTGATCATTCTGAGATTTTTGATGATAAGTGTGTAATGTCAAAGCAAGTCCAACATCCCGATAATTAGCATTTTGTAAATGAGTCACCAAGTGCAAATGGTGTTCTTTTCCAGGGTTTAATCAGTCTGAATGCAGAAGTGAGCCCTACTTCACCTGCCAAAATGGAAAATGCATCCCGATGAGTCTGGTGTGCAACGACGACAAGGGAATCGACAATTGCGGAGATGGCACCGACCTGCAAAATTACGCAGGATGCCCCAGTCAGTATACTTTTTCATAACACTTCCGTACAAGCTTCCATTATATGATGCACGAAATAACCAGAGACGTGGAAACACCATGTTCGCTCTGTTTTAGGTCTGTTGTCCACAGCTGGCACACGTCAGCCGTATGTAACTCCTCCTCCCGTGTCCAATGTGGCCACCATGAGGACGTCGACTCTAGAGAAATGCAGTGGCCCAAACCTCATCCCTGACCACGATTCGGTCACTGGTAGGCTCGAAATTAAGTTAAAATAAATAAATAAATAAATAAATAAACATTTTCTGGACATTTTGATTCGAGACGTTCAGTCTGTCACATTTTTATTTAACATTTATAATTAACGTTAACGTCAACTGTTAATGTTAGTATTAATGTTCATGCTAACGTTTCCATAAATGTTATTTCATTTTCTTGTATATAGCTAGGAGTGTTGTCTGAGCAACACTATATTAACAATGTGAAATCATCTTTAATTACATTACATTACCGTCATTGGGCAGACGCCCTTATCCAGAGCGACTGACATTTTTATCTCATTTATACAACTGAGCATTTGAGGTTAAGGGCCTTGCTCAAGGGCCCAACAGTGGTAGGTGGCGGCGCTTGGACTTGAACTCCCGACCTTCCAATCAGTCGTCCAACATCTTAACCCCCTGCTTAAGAAAAAAATGTATTAAGTAACAATTATAAACTGGCATATTTTAGTCGTGTTAGTTGTTATGCTAGCCCTCTAGCTAATGCTAACACCGCACGGAATCCTTGAGCATAAATCGAATATATTGTGTTTTTAGTTGCTAAGGACTTTTTTGTTTTTAAACGCTGTCTGCCAGCCATAGGGTGGCAATAGCTGGCGAGGAGATGCTTCTAACGTTCCTAGCTTCCATGACCATAGTTACACCGAGCACTGGTCAGGACTTCTCGGCAGCACACAACACAATCACACCTACGGGCAAGTTAGGGTAGCCAATCTATATAATGTGCATGTCTTTGGACTGTGGGAGGAAACCCACACGGACAGCATGCAAACTCCACACAGAAAGGCACCCGTGCCAAACCCGGGCGTCGAACCCACGACCTTCTTGCTGCAAGGCGACAGTGCTAACCACTTGGCCACCGTGCTGCCTATTAAAGAATGACAGCACCACAAATTTTAATGTTAGCATGATTAGCATATTTTCCCCTGTTTGTTAGCTAGAGGTTAGCATAAGAAAGATTGGAGCAGCTTTGTTACTGCTAGCTAGCGTGCAGCTTCTTAGCCAGGAGAATACTGAATACTAAATTATTATTATTATTATTATTATTATTATTATTATTATTATTATTATTATATGAAATCTTTAATCCATGATTTAATTCAATTTGATCCAGTTAATCCACTTTTCTTCCTGATGCTTCCTACAGATTTCCATTTCCTTTTTGCATGATTAATTATCTCAGTATTTTCTCTCAACCCCCGAAAAGTTGACAGACATAACGAGAATAATGACAATGAGATTCTTTTAAACGTCCTCGCACAGGCAGTGACCCTCCGTCTCCATGCAGCTGCTCTCTCAAAGCGTCCATTGTGTTTTATGTCGAAGTAATGGCTAAACTGAGTGACAAAAGGGCATAAAGCTAATTGGAGGAGCACATGAATGCTCGCTGGGTCTTCCTGTGGACAGAGCTATAAATCAACAGTCAGCTCTAGTCACCAGGATCTAGCTAGTGCCCTAGATCCATTGTTGGATTGATGTGTCAGCAAATAGGTACTATGGCGGCTAGAGCCAGATTAGCTCTTTGTGTTAAAGAAAGTCCACAAGCGTTCAAGGAAGGGCAAAGATGAGGCTTGAAGCCCATGCGGGAGTTGGGTCCGAAGTGGTGCGTCAGAAAAGTATCATCTGTGTATGATCGTGAGCTTTCGTTTTGTTTAGATTTCTCACCATCAGCGTTGCCAGGTCACAGTTTCACAAAAAAACAAAACAAAAAAAGGCCCATTTTGCTAACTATGTTTCCAAAAAAGCATGCAAAAAGACCCAAAAAGTTTAGGCACCGGGGAGAAGACAGGAAGACTTTTTTTGTTTCTTTTGTTCTATTTTTATTCTCATTCTTTGCATAAGAAATAATTCCAGAACAGAAATGACATTTCTGTTTTAATGACGTAAAACAGAAATGGTTCTGTGCGTCACAGGTACCGGGTCCGGTTCGCGCTTATACTTTGCCTTTCTTTGCTCGAGCGCACAATTGCAGAAGTGATTCATTTGATTTTGAATATTGATCTTAATGCCTCTGACTAGCTTTAATAAAGCTAAATGTATTTTAAAACAAACCAACCAGACAATTGCAATTTCCACCTCTGTCTTGTTCCAAAACGTTCCCAGCTCTTCAAATTTCATGTAAAAATCACAGCCCTAGCAACCCAGCTGACAGTAGGGTAAACAGTGAACATACAACTCAATGAATCAAGTTAGAACTAGAAACGGAGGCCGGTTCTTTCAAAGGTTCCCTTGTTCTCCGGTCTTATTTAAATTAACTTTCATATCAGCATCTTGCTGCTCAAAAAACATTTGTCCACTGAATCGCCCCATTTTCCTTCAGATTCTCCCCCGTATGTGTCTCTGCTGGCGCTCTACATGGTTCTGGGAGTCCTGGCTGGCTCCGTGGTCGTGTGTTGGTGCTGCTTGTCTCCCGGATGGTTCCTCTGGAGAGTGAGCGTGTGTCGCTTCCTGCCGTGCTGCAACTCCTGCTGTGCCTCGTGTCAGCTGTGCGGCCGGAGCTGCTCGCAGAGCAAAGAACACCGGCTGGCCAAGGTGACCCCGCAGCAAGCCTCCACCACCACCGCCGTGGCGGTGTAGAGCCAGCACAGGAGGCCTCGCTCTAAAACAGTGTCCGATGACATGACGGAAAAGGACACGGTGGTGGTAACTTGGTCCAAGACGTGCACTTGTTAGATTTGAAGTTGGGCATATGTGTGGTTTTCTGTCTGATGCTTTTATCTGAACTCATCATAAGTCTTATCATGTGTTTAATTCGTAAATTTGTGCAGGTCAGTATGACGTATTGCTCTTTGGATATTCCAAAGAGGACGATGCCGGTATTATCACAGCGATCCCAGGCACTCCGCGATCATTTATAAAGAGAAAACGGGCCGAGAAGCGGCATTCACATTTTCCGAAAGGACCGTGGACAAAAGGCGGTCAGGTCCAGACCAGTTGTGGACAGTCCAAACAGTTTCACTGTTCCCAGAGCTATTGTTGAAGATGCTTACATAACAGCTATGCGTCTCGGTGTCAGCTTGGCACGCTGCTCTGTCGTGATGAGGGGCATTTTTCCTCACGGCTGTTGCTCGGTTACTGAGGTCCGGCCTGTTCTCCCAGAGGTCATGTCCTGAAGCGTGCACCCTGCTCTTATACGGCTTTGGAATGAAGCCCCCACCACACCACAGCACCAACACCGCTCAGTTACAGCTCAGTGCCAGATAACATTGGTCCTGGTTTGGGTTTAGTCTTCCATCGGGTTTAGTTTGAGTTCTTGGGTTTAGTCTCATTTTGGATTCAAATCAGTTTGGGTTCAGTCTCAGTATGAGTTTAATGTCAGTTTCTTCTCACTGTCAGTTTGTGCCCAGTCAGGTTTGGGCTTAATCTTTGTTTGTGTTTAGTCTCATTTTGTGTTGGTTTCCCAGACACAGATAAACCCTTGTCCTGGATTAAACTGACTGTTCTGTGAAGATTCTCCATTTAAAGTTTAAAGTTTAATCCAGGACCAGGCTTAATCTGTGTTCAGAAAACCATCCCTTTGAGTTAAGTTTCAGTTTGAGTTTAATCTCAGATTGGGTTTAGTCTCAGTCTGGGTTTAGTCTGAGTTGGGGTTTAGTTTCAGTTTGAGTTTTTACCTTAGTTTGGGTTTAGTTTCAGTTTGGATTTAGTCTCAGTTTGAGTTTAGTTTCAGTTTGAGTTTTAATCTCAGTTTGAGTTTTAATCTCAGTTTGGGTTTAGTCTCAGTTTGGGTTTAGTTTCAGTTTGGATTTAGTCTCAGTTTGAGTTTAGTTTCAATTTGAGTTTTAATCTCAGTTTCAGTTTTAATCTCAGTTTCAGTTTTAATCTCAGTTTGAGTTTTAGTCTCAGTTTGGGTTTAGTCTCAGTTTGAGTTTAGTCTCAGTTTGAGTTTATCTCAGATTGGGTTTAGTCTCAGTTTGAGTTTCCCAGACACAGATAAACCCTTGTCCTGGATTAAACTGACTTTTCTGTGAAGATTTCCCATTTAAAGTTTAAAGTTTAATCTAGGAGCAGGCTTAATCTGTGTTCAGAAAACCATCCCTTTGAGTTTAGTTTCAGTTTGAGTTTAGTCTCAGTTTGAGTTTATCTCAGATTGGGTTTAGTCTCAGTTTGAGCTTATCTCAGATTGGGTTTAGTCTCAGTTTGAGTTTATCTCAGATTGGGTTTAGTCTCAGTTTGAGTTTATCTCAGATTGGGTTTAGTCTCAGATTGGGTTTAGTCTCAGTTTGAGTTTATCTCAGATTTGGTTTAGTCTCAGTCTGGGTTTAGTTTCAGTCTGAGTTAAATCTCAGTTTGGGTTTAGTCTCGGTTTTGGTTCAGGCTCACTTTGGCTTTAGATGTCATTTCAAATCTCAGTCTAAGTTTGGGTTTTGTTAAGGGTGAGTTTGAAGTTGAGGGACAGCTGAGAACTTGGTGACTTTGTTCCACGAATGAGTAAAAACCGAGACAAAACTCAAACCAAAACTAAGACGTGTGAAACTGAACCTAAATGAGCACTGAGCCAAATTTAAACTAAACGAAGACTAAGCTTGTTGTCTGCTCCATTCTGTGTTCAGTAAGTCTCTCTCTGAAACAGGACCCGCCCGCCCTGCGGTGATTCATCAGCAGTGACATGTTGGGGTGGCTGGAAATGTCCAGCTTTTCTTTAATGTTGAGCGGCTCTCAGGGGCTCCTCTGAACATCTGTAATCTAAACTTTATACCAAATACACCATTGCTGAAACTGGGCTTAGTCTCGGATTGGGCTTCATGCAGTTTGGAGTGTTCAGGATCACATTTGCCTTGGAGTCTCTTTTCTGCACTCGGCGTCAAAGTGCCGTTCAAAGGGTTCGGGTCAGATCAAATATGATACCAAAAATCTGTGTTAGTATCGATCTCTATGTCCATGTGCACACACACACACACACACACACACACACACACACACACACACACACACACATATACATACATATAATTTTAAGTACTCTTCTTGTGGATTTATGGTATTTTCAAGGTAGAAAGTTTTTTTTTAGAGTAGATACCACTGATTTTGCTTTTTTATGCTTGATGAAAATATTTTGTAAACACTGATATCATGATATAATGTACGATTTATGCTTTTCATGCTCAATGGAGCATTGACCTTAAAACAGTGTTCAGTGAGAAAAGAACGGCGCAAACTGTAACGTCTTTTACGTTTTGTTTTTGATTTGGAAAAATGTTTTTCATTTGGCTTTTTTTTCTTATTAAAGTTCAGTGTTCTGGTATTATCGCATTTTACATTCTTCAGAAAGCAGAAATCATGTTGGCATTTTTTTCAAGCCTGCTTTTCATGTTACTGGGAATCCGAGAAGCGTAAACTCAATTTTCCCGTGTCGGAAAACCTACTGACTGCTAATGCAAGTGCTGGAACTGGAGACTCTGCCCATAAATAGTTCAATAAAAGTCCTCATACTAAAAGCTTCATCACATGATGGATTAAACATTTTTCTAGATCCGTTTATTATTAGCCTTCGGTTACATGTGGAAAGTCTGCCGTGTGTGTGTGTGTGTGTGTGTGTGTGTGTGTGTGTGTGTGTGTGTGTGTGTGCGCGTGCGTGCCAGATCCTGCTCCAGGATAAGCTCAGTATTGACAAAGGGGAGCGAAAAAATCTTGGCAGTCTCTCCAACCTCAAACTGTGTGTGTTGCGGCTGTAACTACAAGCAACCTTTCAGAGCAAATCCTCTCTTTTCGATCCCTTTCAAATGCTTTATATCATCTCCTGCCCTTCCTTCACCCAAAAAAGCCTCTCAGAGCTTAAGATCTGATGCCTTTTGTTTACCAGGCAGAGCGTCACGGCTGTCAGAGGACGACAGGCTCTGCCTCTGACCTCACGCTTTTCTGTGTCGTCACACGCTTGAGGATCCATTGTTTTTCTGCTATCTCGGTCTCACACGCCGACAGAGTGTCAGAGGGGCTCATTCACACATGGCCCTGATTCAGTGTTTTTTACGTCTGAAGAGGTGGAAAAAGAAATTTGATTCCTGCTGATTTCAGCATGTAGGAATGTAAAGATTGACAGGTGTGATGTTTAATATTTATACTGATATCTTTGTACCAGGAAAAGTCAAGAAGAAAGAAATCAGACTTGCAGCACTAAAGTGCATTGGATAAATTATGGGCACCTTTAAAACAGGAGCTATCACGATTCATCTTAGTCAGCTGATGCCAATGATGCTGACATTTATTTATACAAATGCAGCTTTGTGTAACTGAATAGGCATGAATTTTCATGCAGAATAAAAACTATATATATACGGTATATTTATATACGGTATATTTAT
>JAQMCW010000016.1:15964359-15974454 GCA_030068335.1 Chrysichthys cranchii | reverse complement strand
CATTATTTTATATATATATATATATATATATATAAAATTTATTATTTTTTATTATAAATATTTTTTGCAGGTTACATTACAAAGATTATTCAGCTGTATGAGACCACTGTGGTGAGACATGGCTTGATGCTGGTTGGACCATCAGGCTCGGGGAAAACTAAGGTGACTCCAGTTCCTCTAAATGAGTTTAAGGCTGTGGTGTTGATTTTGAGTGAATTTGTTGCTGGAGACAGACTGTTTGCCATGGTTTTCATAGTTTTTGCAACATCACCCTGGATATATTTGTTATTTTAATCCTAGTTTTTCCCTAAGCACAATGACTTCAGTATTAACTCATCAGTAACTCATCCAAGAGGTCATCAAACCCATAGTTTCATGCATTTGGCTTGCATCTAACAGTGCTACGAGGTGTTGGCGGCAGCCATCACGGCTCTGCAGGGGCAGCCGTCAGTCAGCGGTGGAGTATACCAGGCTGTTCAGACCTACGTCCTAAACCCAAAGTCCATCACCATGGGGCAGCTGTACGGAGAGTTCGACCTGCTCACGCATGAGTGGTGAGTGTCTAACGGACACGCTGACCTTCTTGCTTCTCGTGTGTGTCGTTATAACACGATAGCTACTAGTGCTGTATGAAGAATCCTATTTGATTTTTGATATGTGACATTACTGACAATTTCCTCCCGTCACGCTCAGGACGGACGGCATCCTGTCGTCCCTGATCCGCACTGGAGCCACTGCGATGGACGAGGAGAAGAAGTGGTACGTGCTTGACGGGCCGGTGGACGCCGTTTGGATCGAGAACATGAACACTGTTCTAGATGACAATAAGAAGCTGTGTTTGAGCTCGGGGGAGATTATCAAACTTACAGACGTGAGTTCCACTTCCCTGACTTTTTAAGCTGTGGACGGTTTAGTTTCTTTTCAAGCTTCCGACTTCACCTACGTGAGGTTTATTTTTCTGTGTGCATGTGTAGTCAGTATTGGTCAATCCTCGCTATGCTATTATTTTTAATTTGGAGACTTATTATCCTGTCCTGTCCTTGTGTCCAGGTGATGACTCTGATGTTTGAGGTGCAGGATCTGGCCGTGGCGTCCCCTGCCACAGTGTCCCGCTGTGGGATGGTGTATTTGGAACCCAGTATTCTGGGACTCTCTCCATTCACTGAATGCTGGTTACGTACCATCCCTGCACCTCTACAGACGCATGCCCAGCAGCTGGACTCTCTCTTCACACGATTCCTGCAGGTCAGCACTGGACGATTTCTCATATAAACACCAAAGCTTAGGGAAAAGCTTTGGCAATGCAGTATGTACGGATATGTATTTGAGGTCTATATATGTGTGTCCGCAGGATTCTGTCATGTTTGTGAGGAAGTCAGTGACTGAAGTGATTACCTCGCTGGACAGCAACCTGACCTGCTCTTTACTCAAACTGCTGGACTGCTTCTTCCAGCCGTTCGTCCCACAAGAGGTGGGTGCATCAATCTTTTTTTTTTAATGACCCTTTTTTTTTCAGTAACAGGATTTTGGTACAGAAGACTTTTTTTTCCCATTACTCTCTTTCTGTGCATGTGTGTGTGTTTGTGTGTAGGGAAAGAGACCTCCTCCTCAGGATAAACTGGACTGTGTGCATGAGTTGATTGAGCCGTGGTTTATTTTTTCTCTGGTATGGAGCGTGGGCGCCACCGGCGATGCTGCTAGCCGCCAACGCTTCAGTGCCTGGCTAAGAGATAAAATGACGCAAGAAAAGGTACTTAGTCCCAGTAACGATACCTTGACATGTTAACTCTTAAATGAACTCCAAACGTCTGAGAAGTGCAGTGGACATTTCAGACTTGTGAAATTGCACTCGAGTGTGATTTCAGTGCAAATTGGACAAAAATCATTTCATGATGCAGAAACCAGATTTTCGTGGAGTCGTCATTACGTTTTAAATTAAAACTTAGAATGCAAATATATTTACAAAGCCTCAGCTCTCAGAGAACAACACCTGTTTAAACCATTAGAGTGTTTGTTTTGTAGATTCGGTTGTGTTTCCCAGAAGAGGGACAGGTCTATGATTATCGACTGGACGACGCAGGCATCAGTCATCTCCATGATGATGAGGAGGATGCCAAAAAGAGGGAGGTGAGGAAGCTCTTTATTCCCTCTGCTTCAGGAAATATTTGGAGTTCATATGCAGGGATTGTCCTGCTGTGTTAATGTGAGTGCAATTAATGACTTATTCATGAAAAAAAATCCATTCCTGACGCATATGATTTTGCCAGGTGCAATGGGTAAACTGGATGAAGTATGCCAGCGATGTCGTCATCACCCCAGAAACCAGCTACGCAGACATCATCGTGCCCACTGCTGACACAGTGCGCATGTCCTTCTTGTTAGACATGCTTCTGACTAATAAGAAGCCGGTACGTAGCGTTCAAATCTGTTGTCTTATAATAAATCAAAAGATGGATGTAAACGGGATTATCTGTAAAATATTGCATCAGCCTAGCGGACGCTCCTGTTAATACAAGAAGCAAAGAGTTTGGGAATCCTCCACTGAAAGACGTGTGTTTTTCAGGTCCTGTGTGTCGGCCCCACGGGCACTGGCAAAACGCTGACCGTGTCTGATAAGCTGCTGAAGAACATGCCACCTGAATACATCACACACTTCCTCATGTTCTCCGCCCGCACCTCTGCCAACCAGACCCAGGACTACATAGACAGCAAGCTGGACAAGAGGTCTGCTTCACTGAACTTTTCTGAACTAGATCTAGAGCAGTCAGTAAAAAAAAGATCTCAGCACGCATCGCTGAATATATCGCTTCTTATATTTTCTGTGACGCGCTGTCATGTTTGTCACCATTTTGGTTGTGGTTACCAGGCGAAAAGGTATATTTGGGCCTCCGCTGGGAAAAAATTTCATCATCTTTATTGATGACCTGAACATGCCCATGCTGGAGACGTATGGTGCCCAGCCACCCATTGAGCTCCTGCGCCAGTGTATGGACCACGGAGGCTGGTATGACCGCAAGCAGATAGGTAAGCAGAAAGTAAGGTAAAAGATCATGTACATAATGATCAGCTGTTAAAAAAAGATGATTTACATGAGTACATTTCGTGTACCAGGAACATTTAAGCAGTTGGTAGACATCAACTTTGCATGTGCTATGGGTCCTCCTGGCGGAGGCAGGAACCCAGTTAGCCAACGCTTCACACGCCACTTCAACTACCTCTCCTTCACTGAAATGGAAGACTCCAGCAAGAAAAAGATCTTCTCCACTATCTTGGGCAGCTGGATGGGTAAGATGGGGACATTTTTATAAGTCGATCTTCAGTAGTACGTACTGTCATGTAATGTTTTAATTGATGATAAATGATGCGTCTTGGCAGGTAATTGTCAGGCTGTAGCATTTCCGAATACCCATTTTATATTTATTATTGATTTATATTTATTAGCAAAGGTTCCCGAGCTGATTCCTCTGAATGAGATCCTGGTGGATGCCACTATTAAGGTGTACTCCACAATTACCTCTTGCCTCCTGCCCACTCCAGCCAAATCACACTACACTTTCAACCTGCGTGACCTGTCCAAGGTCTTCCAGGGAGTGCTCATGGCTGATCCTGGAAAGATACAGGTAAAGGAAAAGTCTTTGCGAAGCATCTGAAATTGATGTTATGTGCGTGCGAGACTGCTTGAAAGAACAGACATCGCGCAGCCCCTGCAGCTTGCTTATTCTAAGGTTAATATAACATAGAACAGCGATCATTTATTCAAAGCATTGCGCCTGCGTCTCGCCCTTAGGACAAGGTCCAGCTCTTGCAGCTGTGGTACCACGAGAGCTGCCGTGTGTTCCAGGACAGACTGGTGAGTCCAGAGGACAGGGACTGGTTCGATAAGCTACTCCAGGATCGCATTGAAGAGTTCGGCTGCAGCTTCCAGGAGGTGGTCCCCTACCAGCCGGTCCTCTTTGGAGACTTCATGAATCCTGGGAGTGAGAACAAAGCGTACCAGCTGATTGATGACAGGGAGAAGGTGGGAAACGACTTATTTTTATCTCTGTTATTTCAGTATTACCTCTTTACACAGGATAATATTCTCAAACGAGTATTTAGTAGAGCACAAATTGTATAAAAAAAAAAAAAAGATTCTTTGTCTAAATAATTAATAGGCTTAAATTCTGCAGGTTACTCTGTAAGTCGTGTTCATGAGCGTAAAGATACTTCTATGGTGTATGATTTACTTGAGCGATCTTTTTTTTTTTTTTAAATACATATTTCTTTGTGTTAATTTGTTCTTTCCGTTTCTTTCAACATCCCTTTGCCTTGTCTTCAGTTGGTCCGGGTCATGGAAGAGTACATGGATGACTACAACCAGATCACCACCACTAAGATGAAGCTAGTTCTCTTTATGGATGCCATCCAGCATGTGTGCCGAATTGCCCGCATCCTGCGCCAGCCACTGGGAAATGCCCTTCTTCTCGGACTGGGTGGCAGCGGGCGCCAGTCTCTCACCAAACTCGCCTCGCACATGTAAGAGACAACACACATTCTATGTCGTCTGAGTAGAGATGCCACACACAGAGTTTGTATGGGCTAACGTACTAACAGCTTAGAGGCCATAGGCCTTCACACACCTAAGTAGACCTTTTTTTTATTGTTTAATTGAACCGCCTAATGTGCATGTCTTCGGACCGTGGGAGGAAACCCAAGTGGACGCGGGGAGAACATGCAAACTCCACGCAGAAAGGCACCCGTGCTGAACCTGAGGCTCGAACCCAGGACCAGGCTGTGAGGCGACAGTGCCACCATGACACTTCGCCACCATGCCGCCGGGCCTTTACACTATTTAGCATTTCTGCAATTGAGTAATTATTTGCTCATTTATGACTCAAACATCAGAGTAGACTGCTATGAAAATGAAGTACAGGGTTCTCTCAGAACTGTGACTGAAAGCTATTGAATTCGATACTTCAGCAAAACTGTGAACCTCTAATGCTGCGTTTAATGAGTTAGGGTTAGAACACACATGCAGAGGGTTACCATTTAGCTTCTGCACAAAACATACTTCAAACATGTATATTTCAAAGCAGAAGCATGCTGGGTACACGAGCAGGCATTAAAAAGTCATTATAGTTCCATATCTAAGCGCTGAGTACATGTGCGGGATTCCGCAAGTCATCATTATGGCGAGTACAAAGAAGCCATGTATGGGAGATTTTAGCCAATTAGCCTTATTACTGGTCACAGATAATATAAAGCAGCTCTTATTATACAGCCGAGAACCTAATAATGTGGTCACACATGTTGGACATTAAAGGTTAAAGTGCTGATGTACGCGACTGGAGTTTCCTCATCGTCTTTTGCCACATGTGAGGGCACGCACACTGCAAATTAGCATCTGCTATTACACTGCCCGAAGGCTGGTAACACTGCATTAGAGACTATCTGTGCTTCTTATAAACCGTGGTTCTTCTTAGAGTTGGAAACTAAATTAATCAGGGGCAAAATGTTTGTGTCTCTCAGTGGCTACTACAGTTAAATATCCAGTACGATCAACAAAATATGTGAGACGCCTAACAAAGAGCAAAGAATTTTCAGAAGGTGTTGGAAATGTTTCAGAAGTGTTTAGGATCCTGTGAGCTTTTTGTTGTTGTACCCTAAAAGCAGAATATTAGTTCTAAAAACACTCCATTAATCTCAAGACTTGCGCTTGTGATGCTGTTGTGTCCTGTTGTGTTATAAGATCCGATTACGAGTGCTTCCAAATCGAGCTGTCAAAGAACTACGGTGTGCCGGAGTGGAGGGAAGACATTAAGAACATCATGATGAAGGCTGGACTCATGAATGTTCAGATCACCTTCCTCTTTGTCGACACCCAGGTAAAGTTTCAGGTTACCCTGAATAGGCAATGTCATTTTGAAAATATTTCCAGTCACCTCCACTTGATCTTATCCAGAGCACTGAGAAACACTCTCACGGTCTCACTCTGGCTGCTTTTCAGATTAAGAGCGAGTCGTTCCTGGAGGACGTTAATAGCATCCTGAACTCGGGCGACGTGCCGAACCTGTACAACAGAGACGAGCAGGAGAGGATCATGACAGCCATGAAGCCTGTGGTGAAGGATCTCGGCATGCAGCCCACCAAGGCCAACCTTATGGCCGCCTACGTCAGGAGAGTCCGCGCCAACATCCACACCGTGCTGTGCATGAGGTTGGGCCTGTGTGATAAAACATTCTTTACTATTCCATCTTCAGGAAACACATGCCACAAAGAAATTCACACATTGGCATAAGCTTAGGACGACTCACTTTTCTCAGCGTATATTAGACACATATATTCAGTAAAGAGGAATCGGTGTCGATGCCAATTTTAGAGGTTGCCAGATTTAGCCCTGGCATGGTGTGCTCCTGAAAAATATAATCTAGTCAGGATTGTCTTGGTCTCCCTTGTGGGAATCATTCTGAAATATTCCTGTCTCCCCACCTCAAGTCCGATAGGTGAAGTGTTCCGCGCCCGGCTCAGGCAGTTTCCCTCTCTGGTCAATTGCTGTACTATTGACTGGTTCAGTGCTTGGCCACAGGAGGCCTTGCAGTCTGTAGCAGTGTCCTTCCTCAGTGAGCTACCAGAACTGGAGGCCAGTCCTATTGCTCTGAGAGGCATGGTGAGAGAAAGTCTGTCTTTCTGTATGTCTAGGTGTGCTGCATGTAAATATCATACCGGTCAAAATATACCCAACACACTCTGTTTGTAGACAACGATGTGCGTGGAGATCCATCAGATGGTGGCGCGCAAGTGCGAGCACTACCGTGTTGAACTCTCACGCTATAATTACATCACACCCAAGAGCTACCTGGAGCTGCTCAGTATTTTCTCAGCCCTGATTGGCCGGAAGAAGCAGGAACTGCATCGGGCTCGTCAGCGCATGAAGGCGGGTCTGGACAAGGTAACTTCGGCATAGACAAGATAGGTTGATCGAATCTGTCTTTGTCCTCTAACTCCTCCTTGTGTGTGTGTGTGTGTTGCAGCTCTTGAGCACAGCTGAGGATGTGAGTAAGATGCAGGAGGAGTTGAAAACAATGAGGCCTCTCCTGGAAGAAGCAGCCAGAGACACTGCGCTCACCATGGAGAAAATCAAGGCAAGTCACAAAAGCTTCATATAATGCATTCCATTTAAATGACTTGTTAATGTTAGTGGTGTTTCAGTGTGTCTATGTGTATGTGTGTGTGTGTCCACAGCAAGACACGTCGGTTGCAGAGGTGACCCGTGTGGCGGTGCAAGCCGAGGAGGCCAAGGCGTCTCAGAAGGCCAGTATAGCCAGTGCATATGCTGCAGACGCCCAGAGAAAACTTGATGAAGCTCTGCCTGCACTGGATGATGCATTAGCCAGCCTCAAATCTCTCAACAAGAACGATATCACTGAGGTGATGCTCCATCCATCCAAAGACCTCAAATTGCAGTAGAAAGAATAGATCCATGATGCTATCCTTTTCTTTTGTCATTTTTTGACGTGTGTGTATGTTCCTGTTTGTCTGTCTCGCGTCGTCCAGGTGAGGGCGATGCAGAGGCCTCCTCAGGGAGTGAAGCTGGTCATTGAGGCCGTCTGCATCCTGAAAGGCATCAAACCCAAAAAGGTAGCTGGAGAAAAGCCTGGGAGCAAAGTGGATGATTACTGGGAGCCTGGAAAAGGACTTCTGCAGGATCCTGGAAAATTCTTAGAGAGCCTACTCAAGTTTGACAAGGTAACACAAATATCCACACACACTGAGTTTTCAGTAAGCTTTCAGCAGACACTTTACAAGTTTGTCACCTAAAATTTCCTTTTTGTACTATAGTATAATATAGTATAGTATAGTGTAGTGTCGTATAACGTAGATGGGTGCTACTTCGGTGCAGTAGCCCAGAACAGACGAAAGTCTAGAGAGCATCTTCCAGGTTGCACCCGGAAACGCGAATGCAAAAGGAAGCACTGGAAGGAAAACAGAAGAAGAAAGAAATACTAGGGAGAACAAAGAAGATGAAACAGAGTTTGCTGGTGCTGGCTAACAACTTTAAAAGAAAAAAAAAGTATTATCGCACTTATTATTTAGCTTGGAAAAGAGTCCGAATGTAAGCCTGCTGGCCACTGTACGCTGCGATACACGCTTGGAAAGGGAGCGGTAAGAGAGGGGCATTCAGGTGGTTGAATCCTGCATAGTGCACCTTTAAGCCAAAATCCTCTCTCTTTTCTTTTTTCTTACTCTCCATACACTCATGGTACACTGTTGAAGATGCCTGTATAGGTATCACCAGGGCAGAGAACTGTGGAGGAAATATATATGTATCATTTATCATATTTATTCATTTTTATATTTTCCTCAGGACAACATCCCGGATTCTGTGATCAAAATGCTGCAGCCTTACATAGACAACGAGGAGTTCCAGCCGGCCTCCATAGCTAAAGTGTCCAGGGCCTGCACATCCATCTGTCAGTGGGTGCGCGCTATGAATGGGTACCATTTTGTGGCCAAAATTGTGGAACCCATACGGGTGAGAAAATACTTCCCACTGCTGCCCCCTGTGGCTCAGAAATCAGTACTGCAACCACTTGCCAATATTTTTAATGTGATCTATACATTTTATGCACTAAGATAATTAAATGTGTATTTCATTGTGTGTGTGTGTGTGTGTGTGTGCGCGTGTGTGTGAGCAGCAAGCCCTTGCTGAGGCCCAGGAGGACTTGGCAATAACTCAGAATATTCTGAAGGAGGCCAAAGAAAAGCTCAAGGCTGTGGAAGAGGGCATTGCAGCACT
This sequence comes from Chrysichthys cranchii, assembly GCA_030068335.1. Lineage (NCBI taxonomy): Eukaryota > Metazoa > Chordata > Actinopteri > Siluriformes > Claroteidae > Chrysichthys > Chrysichthys cranchii. The sequence goes on along the minus strand of JAQMCW010000016.1, from coordinate 15,965,678 downwards.
GCAGGCTAAATATCAAGAGTGTCTCACCAAACGTGACGAGCTTGACAGCAAGTGCCAGCTGTGTGAAAGCAGACTGAACCGTGCAGACCAGGTGAGCAGGGTCAAACACACACACACACACACACACACACACAAATCACCAGAACAAGACACGTATTTGACTTGTACAGCAAACACTCATCCAGATCTTTTGAATGTCTGTAATATTTTCTTATTTATCCCTGTTTTTCGAGTGTACATCTTAAACGTGAAAATCTGTGTAATTTGTTGTGTGTGTGTGTGTGCGTGTGTTGTAGCTGATTGGCGGGCTTGCTGATGAGAAGGTGCGCTGGAGTGAAACTATTCAACATTTGGATCATCTGTTGAATAACGTAGCTGGCGACGTGCTTCTGGCTGCAGGATACATAGCCTACCTCGGACCTTTCACCGTGAGTATGCACATGTTCCGTGTGTGTGTGTGTGTACAGAGTTTGGCGTAACGTGTTTGTGACTGCACGTACCGCAGTATGGCAGTTTGTCCAGTGTGTGCTGTATCATATTAGCTTTGTCTGAGGGGCTTTGTGTGTAAGGTTTTGAATATAATGCGTATCTAGAGCATATCACGAGGTTGTAAGCTTGTGTACAGGCAGCTGGGTGTTTATATAGTGTTGAGGATTGTGTGTGTGTTTTCCAGGGCGAGTATCGGGCGTCAATGTTTGAGGAGTGGCTGCGTGGTTTTAAGGAACAGCAGGTCCCTCACACGTCCGAGCCCAGCCTCATCAGCACACTCGGAGACAAAGTCAAAATCCGTTCCTGGCAGGTCACAACCATACACACACACGTGTACCTTTTCACACACTTGCCTTTTTCTTTTTGTTGAAAATTAATGCATCTGCACAGACAAGAGATAAAAATCGAAGGCAATTAACTCCAAATTTGTGCTCCAAACCAGTCCATGATGAACGTAACTGAGAAATACATAATTGTACACAAATATTGTGTGTTTTCCTTTGTAATTTTGTCTGTGTGCGCATCTCCTGGTTTGTATATGTATGTATGTATGTATGTGTGTTTGTGTGTGTGTGTAGATTGCCGGTTTGCCAAAAGACAACCTCTCTGTGGAAAATGGAGTGATCAATCAGTACTCTCAACGCTGGTCTCTGTTCATCGACCCTCAGGGCCAGGCCAACAAGTGGATCAAGACCATGGCAAGAGCTGAGAAACACATACAGAACAATGCACAGCCTGTCACATACACAGCAGATTACCGTATATCTTCTAATAATGGCCTGTCTCTTATAGACGCCCGTTTCCAATAAACGCCGGGTTAAAAACATGTC
>JAQMCW010000016.1:15950204-15963993 GCA_030068335.1 Chrysichthys cranchii | reverse complement strand
GGTCTCTTTTAAACGCCGGGCCGTCCAAATAATTTTTTGAATAAACGCCCGGGCTACTATTGGAAGATATACGGTATTTAGAGTGCAATGCTACCTGTGTGTCTGGCCAGATTTGTTTTCTTTCCCGAGCTACATCGCCATGATTCTCCAACTTTTACGCACCGTTTTTATCTCTGTCTCCGCAGGAACGTGATAACGGACTGGACGTGATGAAGCTGAGTGACCGGGACTTCCTGCGCAGTTTGGAAAATGCCATTCGGTTTGGGAAGCCCTGTCTCCTGGAGAATGTGGGAGAGGAGCTGGACCCGGCACTCGACCCTGTTCTGCTGCGACAGGTAACACATGTACTTAGTGTCTCCAGAGCATGTTTTTTAGCAACTTTGGAGAGAGAAAAGAAATTAACAAAACACATCGGCACAGTAAGCAAGCAACCGGACAGATGAAAACATATCACAGGCTGATAATTTAATGCGTGAGGGTGTGTAAAATATGTAACCTTGCATTCCTAGTCAAGGTAATCGAGGAGTGAGAGAGGGCTTAAAATGTTACGTCAGATGTAGAAATGTAGAAATGTTCATAAAAACTTCACATGCAAGATTAGACAGACATGAATATTTAGAAATTAAAGTTGGAGCTAAGAATCAGCCTAATAGTGGCTTCCCAAGGGAGAGGTTTTTATAGATTTATGTGATTCCCAATAGCAGCCAGTAGAGCAAATTATTTTTCAAATGTTGAATTAATTTTGTTTCTGTAACTCTGTGTGTGTGCGTGTGTGATCAGACATTTAAGCAACAGGGCAGTACAGTACTGAAGTTAGGTGACACTATTATTCCCTACCACGATGACTTCAAGATGTACATCACCACAAAACTGCCCAATCCACACTATTCTCCTGAGATCTCCACCAAAGTCACCCTCATCAACTTTACCCTCTCCCCCAGGTGAGCGCATACTCACGACTGAAAGCAAGCATTAACTATGATAACGTGCTGGTGCCATTGTCTGGATTTTTCATTTCTGGTTTTGTTTTCATTTCTCTTTCTGGTTAATTAAATCGAATACAAAGTGGAAGTCTTGTATTAAAGCAACACGTGTACTGTGCAGTGGCTTGCAGGATCAGCTGCTGGGCCGGGTGGTGGCCGAGGAGAGGCCTGACCTGGAGGGGGCCAAGAACCAGCTGATCGTGAGCAACGCACACATGAAGCAAGAGCTGAAGGAGATCGAGGACCAGATTCTGCTCAGACTGAGCTCATCAGAGGGTAACCCCGTTGACGATGAGGAGCTCATACGAGTGCTTGGAGCCTCCAAGGTCAAAGCTGGAGAAATTCAGGTCTGTCATCCTGCCCAAAGCAAAGGAAAACCTTTCTCTTCGACTCCCTCTTTTAAAACGCTTAAAACAATCCATGCTTCCAGGTATACTTTTAGTGAAAACAAATATAACTGTAAAACCAACTCAATTCCAGATTGCTCCACCGCTTATTTATTTATTTATTTATTTATTTATTTATTTATTTTCAGTATTAAAAATGGCATCTTAAATTTCTTAGCGCAGACCTAACTGTGAGTTAATACAGGAGTTAATGCTTTCCCATTTCCTTGAGAAAGACTTTATGTTAAAGAAAGACTTATTAACTGTTTATTTTGTTGCTATAATGCTGGACTGTGACAGGCCAAAGTGATGGTGGCGGAGGAGACAGAGCGAGACATCGACGCCACACGTCTGGAGTACGTCCCTGTGGCAGTGCGCACCCAGATCCTCTTCTTCTGTGTGTCTGACCTGTCGAACGTGGACCCCATGTATCAGTACTCGCTAGAGTGGTTCCTGGGCATCTTTATGGCAGGCATTGCTAACTCAGAACGTGCAGGTAGAGCAGAGGCTCACACAAACACCCTCATCAACATCATCATCATCATCATCTGTGTTGTAAAGAAAGTTCTCTTCCTCTTTTATACAGATGCTACATAGCTATATTGAAATCATATCATTTCTGGCCCATTCATTTCCAAGACTGAAAGTTTTCATTCAATTTCATCTGTGTAGCAATAGACTAAAAGCCCTAACAGGGAAGCCAGAAGGGGAAAAAAAACATCTTGAGAGGTCAGGAAGAAGAAATCTTGATAGGAAACAGATTCAAAAGGGAACATGAGATAGTGGGATCTTAAATCATTATAGTATATAGGTGAAGGAGAGTAACGACAAACAGTACTAAGAATGTTGTAGAAAGGAAGAGAAAAAGACATCTCCAGACAGTCCAGCAGAACAATGTGGTCATAAATTGAAGAATTTGTCTCTTCTTAAGGAGAAAGCATGTACTGTGGTTATGAATCACCACAAGAAGTAAAGTTCTAACCAAAAAATTTAACAAATTCTTATCATTCCAGTGACTGGCACAACAGAAGGTCTGTTATATCTTACCTGCTAACGATAATGTTGATTATGTAAAGGTACATATGCTATAATGTTAATATGTAAACAAAAGTGTGCACACGTCTGTCAGTTCTCTTTTCCCCCCTGAGAATACACAGCCTCCTCATCAGTTCACTTCAGTTTCCACACAAGCACAGATAAGCACCATGTCTCTGTGCCATTTTTCAACAGCATTTATCAGTGCCTTCTACATGACTACATGTTCTCTAAACCTCATCTGAAATTGGCTCTTATCCAACACCTTCAGTCTCTCTTTCCTGAGGAGCTCGGTAACTGATTGATGGGTGTGACGTTTTTTTCACTGACCTGAAACAGAGAACACCGCTAAAAATAGCTAAGGAAAGCGCATTCTGGATTCACGTGTGACCTGTACGGAATTAGTGGCGCGTGATCTCATGAAAAGACACCCGCCCCTGAAGTGCCAGAGTTTGTTAGAGAATATATTCAAACAAAAGGCATCATGAAGACTGAGTAGATATCAAATAAGTCAAATCCATCTTTAAAAGTCGAGCACTAGTCAGGGAAACAACCAAGAGTCTGAGGGTAACTCTCAAGATGATGCTGCCACCACCATGCTTCACGGGCTGGATGGTGTTCTCAGGTTGATCAGCAGTCAGATCTGCTCCATGCTTTAATCCGAATTAGGCGCCATTATGGAAGACTACTACTCATACTTCAACTGACATTTGTTTTGATTTTTAATGATTGTACATATTTGTTTCATCAACTAAATCTATGCTAGTAATGACAAAGTAAAACTGACTCCATTGCAATCATCTCTGTTTACATGGCTCTCTTTCTTTTCTTAGACACACTGGAGCAGCGCATCATCAACATTAACGATTACTTCACCTTTAGCCTCTACAGCAACGTGTGCCGCAGCCTGTTCGAGAAACACAAACTTATGTTTGCCTTCCTGCTGTGCGCTCGCATCATGATGAACGAAAATAGGATCGATATGGTGAGAAAAAAGGAAAATGAACAAAATAAATCTCGTGGCCTAATTTATATAAATCATTGGTGTAAATGATTTTTGGAAATGATTCGCCTCCGTTTGAATGTGCCGGATATCCAGGCTGAGTGGCAGTTCATGTTGTCAGGAGGCACAGTCGTGCAGCAGCTCCCAAACCCATCGCCATCCTGGTTATCAGAGCGGGCATGGCAGGACATCATGGCCCTCAGTACTCTGCCCAACTTTACAGGCCTGGCACAGACCTTCTCCAGACATGAGCCTGAATACAGGAGGATCTTTGACAGCAGCCAGCCACATCGGTATCCTCTGACACATACACGTACCACAATAGACACCCACATACAGAACACACTGCTGTAGGCATGCCTGAAAGATGCGCATACGTTTCCTGTATGTATGCGACCAAAAGTTTGTGGACGCCTGATCTTAACGCACATCATTGTTCTTTGCATGTTTGTTGTACAGAGAGCCTCTCCCAGGCGAGTGGGAGAGCAAGCTGGACAGTTTTCAGCAGCTGTTAGTGCTGCGCTGTCTGCGTGTAGATTGCCTCACACACGGCCTGCAGGACTTTGTGTCAGCACAGTTGGGTCAGTGCTTCATCGAGACTCAGGTTAATAACATCTTTAACTTCTGATAATCGGCTCTGAACTGCTAGAGTGGCAGAGCTCTGTGTCTTTAAATCATGATGGCTGCATTAAAGAAGTGTTTCAGGGAATAATTTCATTTACACAATTCGGCATTTTACATCAAATGTCGTCCAGAATCAAAGACTGTTTGGACAGTTTTGCACTGGAGCCACTACAATAATATATGTAACAAGTGATGAAAAGCTGTTTCACCCAGAGGTTTTTCTGTGAAAAATAAACCTGTGTATCTGAATGCTGTAATGTTCTGGAAGCAGTCATATTATTATTATTATTATTATTATTATTATTATTATTATTATTATTATTGCTATCTTTTGGAGCAGAAAGTGAAAGGGATGCATCGTAGTATATAAATTCACATCCCTGCAATTTTACTCAAAATAAGATTAAGAATGTGCTTTAAAACAAGTATATGAAGATTTGAGCATATATTTGTGGAAAAGGTTTTGCGGTGAGAAACTTTAGCCTAGCTTAAGTGCAAAACATTAAGCAGCAAATGTCAGACACCAAACATGTCTTGGCCAGTCAGCTATATATATATATATATAAACTACACAATGCATTCAGAAAGTATTCAGACCCCTTTCAGTTTTTCACCATTTGTAATGTTGCAGCCTTATACTAAAATCAATCAAATTCATTTTTTTCCTCATGAATCTACACCCAGTACCCCATAATGAGAGCACAAACATGGCATTATAGAATTTTTTGCAAATTTATTAAAAAAGAAAAACTGTGAAATGTCACGTGGACGCAAGTATTCTGATCCTTTGCTCAGTACTTAATAGAAGCACCTTTTTTATATTTCATATATAAACATTATTCATTATGTCTTCCTGTCTGTCTTCTTCTTAGACGTCTGACCTGTCTGTGGTCTTTAAGGCCTCGTCTCCCTCCACTCCTCTTATCTTTGTGCTATCCCCGGGCACCGACCCCGCAGCTGACCTCTACAAGTTTGCAGACGTCATGAGGTTCTCCAAGAAAATGAGCGCCATCTCGCTAGGCCAGGGCCAGGTTAGAACCAAAAAAAATGTAACACTTTTTGTTTTCTTACGCTATCCAGTGGTGCCACTAATTTGCCCTCCACCATCGCAGGTCTTTTTACAAAGCAGTGATATAATAAAGCTTTTCTCTCCACTGTGTTGCTAATGATGGGTGTGTACTGAGTACCGATATCAGTTGCTACCCTGTAGGTCACTTACTAAAGAGCTGTGACATTCCTAACAATCTCAGGACAAGGACTGGTGCATTCAGTTCTTCGTGAAGGTCTCCTAATGAAAGAGAACAGGCCTGAGGTCACACCCATACTCATGAGATTTCTCAGAGTACTAATATGGGATCACATTTCAGGTCTTAACAAATATGACAACTCGAGTCAGTCAGCATGACTCAACACATATATAACACTTTCTAGGGACGGAGGCTGACAACTCAAATTAAACTCTTGAATGAAAACGCAACTACAGGCTCACTCAGGTTTTTATATTCATGCAGGAGTGAACAAGAGGTTAGAAATGAAGCTTGCAGGACAAAGAAAGGCCACCTTTGTCAATTAACACGGAAAACACACCGTTTGTTCGTTCATCCTTAGTAACTGCCTGGACAGAGTTGCATTGGTTAAATTGGGTTCCGACTTTGTTTTGTTTTGTTTATACAGCATTTTTGAACATACAACCCGAATTCCAGAGAAGTTGGGACGTTCTTTAAAGTTGAATAAAATGAAAACTAAAAGACTTTCAAATGACTTGAGCCAATATTTAGAAGGTTCGTAATTAAATATATGTGTCTATAGCGTTAGTAAACATGATATTAATGTTAGATTATGTATAAACTGATGGCAATCTCACAGCCATGGATTGTCCTATGTACAGTATACAGTCTGTCGTATTTAAACATTCCATCTTCCTGTTTTTTTCCCCCTCTTTTGCTGGTTCTGTGCTGAAGTCAGCTCTCAGGATGTCCCTGATTTCAAGCTTTTCGCCTGCTTGGGCTGTGTGTCACTGCTTTTTGTCCTGTCTGCGATTGTTTTGTCTAAGCAGCATGTTTTCGTGACGTAGCCTTATTTCACTGTTATGATATTGTGCTTTCTTGGTGCTCTGCAAAATTGTTAGCTCTTCTCAAGCGCCAGCATTCTTGGCCTTGTTTTTGCCTGACTGGAATGTCTCAGAAAGGAAGCGACGAGCTAATTATTCATCTCCGCCAGTGGAAGATCAAAGGAGATGACGGATTACAGATGTTTTGCACCAAATGGTTTTGTTGACCCTTGAATGTGTGTTTGGATTTGTTGATCAAGGTGGCTGAGAGTTTGAGAGGCTGTGGATTGAGTCTGGATAGCTTGTGTGTGTGTTCCTTTGTTGCTGCTGATAGTGAATATTGTGTTTGTGTTTCTTTGTGTGTGTGTGTGCGTGTGTGTGTCAGGGTCCCTGGGCTGAAATGATGATGCACAGTGCGATGGAAAAGGGGCACTGGGTATTTTTCCAGAATTGCCACCTGGCACCCAGCTGGATGCCCACTTTGGAGCGACTCATCGAGAATATCAACCCTGACAAGGTTAGCTACTCCCAACACGCACGTGTCCACCAACATACACTGCACACGTGCATATCCATGGCTGCACGTGTGAGAAGGCTATTTGCAGAGATGTGATATGTGTAGCATTTAGTTAATTAGGTAATTATCTTAACAACAGGACATTTTATTTAATTGGAGCAACACTAAAAGCAACCACTCTGTGCTTTTCGGTCTGTACATGTGGGCGCCCGTGTGTGCGTGTGTGCGTGCGTGTGTGTGTGTGTGTGTGTGTGTGTCTTAGGTCCATCAGGACTTCCGTCTGTGGCTCACTAGTTTGCCCAGCAACAAATTCCCGGTCTCCATCCTTCAAAACAGCTCCAAGATGACCATCGAGCCTCCACGAGGCATCAAAGCCAACTTACTGAAGACCTACCTGAGCCTGAGTGATGATTTCCTTAACTCCTGCTCCAAGGTACAAACTCACGCACGCACACACACACACTTACATATCCCCATATAACCTGATCTCATGTGCTTGATATCCTCAGAACTGTAAACATCTCACTGTAGGCTCTCTCACTGTTTTCTCTCTGACTTTTATCTCATTCTCTCCATCTCTCTCTCTCAGACCGCAAAGTTCAGGTCTCTGCTGTTGTCTCTCTGTCTGTTCCACGGAAACGCCATCGAGCGCAGGAAATTTGGTCCCCTGGGTTTCAACATTCCGTATGAATTCACGGATGGAGATCTGCGCATTTGCATCAGCCAACTTAAAATGTTTCTTGATGAATACCAGGACATTCCTTACAAGGCAAACGCACACACACACACACACACACACAGCCATTCATTACAGACACATACAGTTAACAGCGTTGTCCATCGTGGTACTTTTTCATCTCTCATTCTTTCTCTTTCCGGTTTCACCACAACACGGCTGATTCATTCACCAGATGTTTCAGGGATCACCACTTAGCCTTTTTTTTCCCCTGCATGAATTATGGCTGTATTTTGATGTTAAGATAAGCATCCTTTTTCCAAACGTGCCCTGGCCAAGAAATCTGAGGAATAATTCTCAAGCAAAAAAAAAAAACATTTAAATAGCAATGCTTGTTATCCAGGATGGCCCCAGAAAAATTTATACGGTGAAAAGAAAAAAAAAAACACAAAACCCTCCTTCCTTTTCACTTTCTTTCAGATTTGAACACATCACAGCCACGGGACAGTTTGTATCTGTGAGGGAAAACAAAACAGAGGCATTACATAGCTGTTGACTTAGAAGGATGAGATAGTTACTGTAGAAACGTTCCTCAGCCACTTCTCACACAACTCCTGCTTTATTTGACTGCTTTATTTACCAAGATTGTTTGTCTAGGTTCTGAAATACACAGCCGGCGAGATAAACTACGGTGGCCGTGTGACAGACGACTGGGATCGCCGCTGCATCATGAACGTGTTGGAGGACTTCTACTGTCCCGCTGCGCTGAACCCTGAGCACATCTACTCGCCCTCAGGGGAGTACCGCCAGATCAGCACAGACCTGGACATCAAGGTTTACTTTGCATCTGTTCATTTTCCAGATGTGCAGCTTACTCACAAAACCACACACACACACACACACACACACACACACACACACACATGCAGCACAGCAACATCATACACTTAGCCATTATTGGGCAGTGTTTGGGTAAGTGTTCTCACTCTCTGCTCTTATCTACAGGTATTTGTAAATATTTACAGCCAGTATTCACTAAGAGACACATTACATCTCCACGAGAACAGTTTAACTGAGAATTAGTAGTACACCACAATGTTAAGAAGCCAGATACAAGTGAAATTCCCCAAAAATTGCATGGCAAACATGGACGCTGCTGTGATCAGGTGGCGTGGTGAAATGGTCGCAAGTGTAATCACTTACCTAGCCGTCAAGGGTGGAAAAAATAAATCCTTAAATGCAGTTTTCTCCTTTTTTGACTTGTAGGGTATCCAAATTTAAAAGCTAGAACTCTTTGCGGTTGAGAAACATGCAAAAGAAAACGCATATCAGTTGAGGAAGGTCTAGATATTTCAGATTTGACCTGAGGAGTGTCTCATGTATTACGTGCAGGGCTACCTGTCGTACATCCGCGGCCTGCCAATCAACGACACGCCAGAGATCTTCGGCCTGCACGATAACGCCAACATCAGCTTTGCCCAGAACGAGACGTTTGCCCTGTTGGGTGCTGTACTCCAGCTGCAGCCCAGAGCCGCCTCCAGCGGGGGCAAAACCAGAGAGGAGGTACTGAGTCTCCCGGAGAGTCACCTATAGTTCCTCAGACAATGAACTCATAGACAATGTGTAGAAATTTATATTGGATGTGAATTTTCCCATACTTGAATATTTTTAATAATAATCCATATAGGGCAAAGTTCAACTATGTATTTTAACAAAAAGTGTAAAAAGCGAGAATAAAATATTTTCTCTCCCACAGATAGTCGAGGAGATCGTGACTGGGATTCTGCAGAAGATTCCCGACCCCATTGACGTTCAAGAAGTCGTTACCAAGTACCCAGTGACGTACGAGGAGTCTATGAACACTGTATTGATTCAGGAAGTGATCAGGTGAATCCAGTCACACATCATGCACACATCAGAAAGAGGAAATGAATGGCAGTACCAAAGATTCTAAAGCACTACGCGCAAGATAGATTACTGGCCGGAAAATACGTTGATAATTAGGAAGTACGGAAGTTCGACACTATGGGCGCCATTTTGGTAAGTTGTTTGCCGAAACAGATAAGTTACGGTGGGCTTATCAAAATGGCGTCCACGGTGGTACTTCTGCCTATTGAGTACGTGATCCATCTTGCTCCGCTGTTGAATCTTTTTTAGCCGTACCTATAGCCTGTTACTTTTTTCTAAAACTTCATTGCCATTTTTGCCTTTTCACAGTCATCTCATAATATTATGTGTTCATGTAATACAATTACACCAATATCGCACGTACGCACTCGCAAATAGTTTTGTTTTTGCAATAAAAATAATTCAGTAGCCATTAATTCTTTCTTTCTTCGATTGTTAGTCACTTCGTTCAGCTCTCTTTTCTCATATAAGCGTTATCTCTTTTGCCAGCGTTAGCTGTAATCTCTGTCTTCTCCTTTCTCTTAGTCACTAGGATTTCATTTAATAGTTGAAGAATTCTTTCTCCATCTTTCTCTTACTCCTTACTTCTTTTTTTTCTTTCCTGAGCTTGCTCAAGTTCTTTGCCATGATTGCTCTCTCTCTCTCTCTCTCTCTCTCTCTCTCTCTCTCTCTCTATCAGATATAATAAGCTGTTATCAGTGATCTCACAGAGTCTCAGTGATCTGATGAAGGCTCTAAAAGGTTTAGTGGTGATGTCATCCAAGCTCGAGCTCATGGCCAACAGTCTGTTCATCAACGCCGTTCCAGAACTGTGGAAGGCCAAGGCAAGAGTCTGTCCTCCTCACCCCTTCTCCCTCTGTCTTGTTTTCACTCACTTTTCTTTTCTTTTCTTCGCCTCTCTCAGACATAAATTTGATTTTTGAGAGGCTGAAACGTCGATTAAATGCATGGGACGTTTCCATTGTTTCCCTCACACATCTGCGATGTTGTGTTTGCTTCCGTGTCTGTGGGAGCAATTACCTCATGTAGACTAAATCAGCCTCGTATTTTATTCATATTTTCTGTTGACTCTTTGCTCGGATCTTCCTACTGCATACTTCCAGATGGTTTGGAATCGTTCATTATTATTCCAGTCTTAGTGCTGAGCGTGATTTCTCCTCTAGGCGTACCCGTCTCTCAAGCCACTGGCCTCCTGGGTATCCGACCTCCTGCAGCGCATCAGTTTCTTGAAGCACTGGATCTCCGACGGGATTCCAGCCGTGTTCTGGATCAGCGGCTTCTTCTTCCCTCAAGCCTTCCTGACGGGAACGCTGCAGAACTACGCCCGTCGCTCTGGCCTCTCCATCGACACCATCAGCTTCGGCTTTAAGGTTCACAGGAATCCTACACCTCCTTAACTCAAAGTTAAAAAAAACAAAAAAAAAACAAAACAATGACAACGCATTTGAAAAGGACTGTTTCGAACATAAATGTCCCCATGCTGACACTCCTCATTTTTATAACACAATACAAGACTAATCGTTTAAATCCTTTAAAGGAGAATAGCAGGTTAACCACTTAAAGGATGACTTTAGATTTGTTCAACGCTTGTCAGATACATGTCTTCATGCTTGCTTTGGATTCGGGATCGACTTTGCATACTGAGTCTGTGTAGCTATTATACGCTAATAGCATAATAATACATCTGTTCTTTTTTTTCCCCACAAATCACAGTGAACCTAAGAGGGGTATTTGTGTGTTTAAAGGTTAGAGAGTAATGTGCCTGTTATTTATCCATGTCATGTTTCTAAAGCTAGTCTGTGACTACATCATGATCTGATCACAACGTGTGAGTCACGTCAACAGATTTGTCCAACTGTAGAATCCTGCTGATCCACCCGATCCTCTTTTCTTCCACAGGTGATGGCGGAGCCAGCGGCGGAGTTGAGCGTGCGGCCCGAGACGGGGTGTTTCATCCACGGTTTGTTCCTGGAGGGAGCGCGCTGGGACAAACACGCTGGCCTGCTGACCGAGTCTCGTCCTAAAGAGCTGTACACAGAGATGGCCGTCATCTGGTTGGTGCCCACCCCCAACCGTGAACCACCACAGTCCGGCGTCTACATCTGCCCCATATACAAAACCCTCACACGTGCCGGTGAGCTGTATGTATGTGTGTGTGTGCGTGTGTGTCTGTGGTGTGATTGAGCCGTGTATGGTTTCTGAACAGTGAAAAAGGTTTGAAACTTGATCGCAGAGTGTCGCACTCCGTGAGTCATGATCGTTATTATTATTAAAGATATAGAATATAGACATTCTGATATTCTGTGAGGAAACAACGCTCATAAACAACGAGCAGTTTTTCTTCTAGATTTCTTCTTCTTGTTGTTGTTCTTGTTGTGTTTAGAATTTTTTTCCCTCATCTATTTGTCTCACTGGCCTCTCTGTGTCTCTTCTTCCCATCTATCGCTTCCTTTCTCCCCCACACTGTCCCACTTTTCTTCCTATCTCTTTTCTCTCTCGCTCTCTCTTCTGTCTCTTTTTAACAGGAACTCTGTCCACCACGGGTCACTCGACCAACTACATAATCGCAGTCGAGCTTCCCACAGATCAAAGCCAAAGGCACTGGATAAAGCAGGGGGTGGCATTGATATGTGCACTGGATTACTGAAAACGTGCACACACACACACACACCCACACCCACACACACTTACTCACACTACTCTCGCTTACATTCTCCCTTTTTTGTTTTTCTTTCTAAGGCACTGTGTTTAAAGAACTGAAGAGGAACTCTTTCTCGCTCGTCAGGAAGTGCACTCAAATCTGTTTCCTATTGAATCTCCTGGATGATTCAACTTGTCAGTGTCACGTTCTCACCCGTTTTCCGTCCTGAAAGACGGTGTATTATGCTCAGGAGAGTAGCGCCAGCGACACGCGCGATAACGCACTACTGCGCATGCGGCGGATCAAATTCAAGGTCACCTGATCCTAACAAGATCCAGGTGAACCTTGTTAAAGAGGACTATAAAGGACTCTCGTTTTCTCACACCCAGTGCGAAGTATTAACGCTCTTTCCCGACGCTGTTATTACCGAGCCTTCTGATTCTTGTTTAGCTTCCATGTGTGTGACCAGTGTTTGTTTCTCGTTTTCAGATTATCGCCTGTGCCCTCGTCTGTCTCGTTGAGTTTCCCGGTTTTGACTTTTGGACTGTTTTGTCGTTCACGCCTCTGTCTAGCCCAGTTTAACCTGTTTGCTCGATCACCTGACTTTCTGCCTGATCCTAGGATTACGTCTCATGCCTGCTTATTTGGATTTGTTTATTTGATTTAATAATAAATATATATATATATATATATATATATTTATCCGTTTGGCTCACTGCACGTGTCCTACCCAAACCTGTCACGTGACAGAATACTTCGTCGACAACATGGACACAGCAAGGCCGACAAAGAAATCAAATCGCCATAAGCAGTAGAGAGCATTACCAGGGGTGAGTCAAGAAGCGACATTATTTCTGTGTGGCCGGCTGTTCTCGCAGTGCTACCCCTGTGAGCTCCCCACGTTTTTGTTATGGGATAAATGGAGATCATTGGAACTTCATTGAGCAATGTCATGATTTTTTATGAGTTGCCGTTCACAGATTCTGTCTTCACTCCAGCCCAAGTCACAGACTCTGCAGCTGTTCAAGCGACGATCTGCGTCGCCGCCCCAGAGTTGTCGACATCCTTCGTCGCCAGCTCCAGTTCCGTAGGATGACAGGACTCTGGGCCGTCCGCGACCAATGCTGGGCGATGTGGTAACACAAGGGCCACAACCCAGCTGGAGGCCGCCGAGACGCCTGCCGTCGCCGAGACGCCTGCCGTCGCAGATCCTGTTCCTGTCCCGTCGGAGGTCCTCGCCGATCCTGTCCCGTTGGAGGTCCTCGCCGATCCTGTCCCGTCGGAGGTCCTCGCCGACCCTGTTGATCCTGATCTCTTCGTTGATCCGCCGGAGAACGTCTCTGTTCAGCCAGAGACCCTCGCCATCGCTCCTGCTCAGCCAGAGACCCTCGCCGTCACTCCTGCTCAGCCAGAGACCCTCGCCGTCGCTCCTGCTCAGCCAGAGACCCTCGCCGTCGCTCCTGCTCAGCCAGAGACCCTCGCCGTCACTCCTGCTCAGCCAGAGGTCTTCGCTGTCGCTCCTGCTCAGCCAGAGGTCTTCGCCGCGCCGCCGCCAGAGGTCTTCACCGCGCCGCCACCAGAGACCGCCGCAGCGCCACCAGAGTGCTTAGCTCTGCCCGAAGCCTCCACAGTGGTGTCTGCATCGGCGTCTGGGTGCATGGACACGCCGGACACCTCGTCTGGGTGCATGGATACGCCGGACTCCTCGTCCAGGTGCATGGACACGCAAGGACGCCTCGTCTGGGTTGCCGGGCACGCCAGGCTCCTTGTCTGTTCCCGCAGCCACGTCGGATGCCGCGTCTGTTCCCGCAGTCACGCCAGGTGACGCGTCTGGTCCCGCAGCCACGCCAGGTGACGCATCTGGGTCGACAGCCTCGCCGGTCTCCTCGCCAGGGTCGACAGCCTCGCCCATCTCTTCGCCAGGTGCCACAATCTCGTTCACCTGGTCTGAGTCCTTATCTCCAGT
>JAQMCW010000016.1:15912026-15924913 GCA_030068335.1 Chrysichthys cranchii | reverse complement strand
AGAGCAGTAGTGTCAACGCTACAGTATAATTTGAGCCCAGTACAGTACAGTACAGTATAGTATAGCGCGGCGTTGCGCATCTTTCCTGTACACTACGGTAATGGCTCCACGCCGTCCCTCAGCCCACATCAGCGCTTCCTGTTTCTGCTCCCTGGAGCGAAGGCTCTGTCTGTGCCGCTGTAGTCAGGCACGGTTCCAGCGGAGGCTGGGCTCCAGTCAGCAGGGCGGGTTTCCATCGTGACTGGTTTGTAAACGACCAGCCCGGTCATGCTCTTCTGCCTTTAGCCTTCTCACTCACACGCCTCACACGCGTGCTGTACGCATGTATGCGCGTGCGTGTGTGTCTGTTTTACATCCTGATACTTTACTGAAGCAGGTCTCACACACACACACACACACACACACACACGCGGATGAGCAGCACAATGGACAAGGACAGCAGCGACTGCACGGATGGCTGTAGCCCCACACCGTCCCGAGAGCTCACCCAGAACCCGCTGAAGAAGATCTGGATGCCCTGCAAAAACGGCCTTCCAGACAAGCCCATCTTTCAGAGGAGGGGTACGTAGGGTGCCGCGCGCGCACTGGGGCGACAGAAAGCGTGCGCTAAGGGCGCGCGAGCCCCGCAGAAGAACCTGGGTTTCCATGGAGACCTGCGTCCACGCTCGCGCTCGTTGCGAGCTCGTTTGTCCGCCGTGTTTCGAGCGGTGCTGCACAGTGAGGTGGACCGCTGGGGCTGAAACGGCAGGTTGTTCGCTCAAGTGGACATTTTGAGCTGTTCAGGACGGTTAAAAACGAGTAATTACTTCAGGAAACACGACAAAGCGACGTTTCTGGGAAGTTTTGGGTTTTTTTTGTTTGTTTCCTTTGTGGTAGAAAGCAAAAACAAAACGAAGTCAAAGCTGACATGTAAATATTGTTTGATGATGTAATGTCGAATACTTTAAAGATAACGTTATTTTTTTTAAATGTAAACTATACTTTAGGGGAAAATGTAAGTAAACACAGTTTTCTAGTTGGCTCCAAAATGATTCAGCTGTAGTGTTTGTTTTGTTTTTCTTGTCCACATTTTTCATTATTTTCTGGATGAAACATAAAGGGTTTTAACCTTTCACCATGTTATCTGTGGTGCATATTCTCTGTTTCAGTCTGTAAAGATTTCCAGTCAGTCTGGGTATCTATCTATCTATCTATCTATCTATCTATCTGTCTATCTATAGTTTGCTATTTGTGTAATATTGTTCTTTTTAACGAATTTTTAAAACATTTAGTCGATTTGATTTTAAAGATGTTCCACCTCGTCCGCTTCACATGTCCATGAAAGTCTTTTTAACCTCGTGGGTTTTTTTCTTCTTCTTCTTTTCCCGATCCAAACAGTTTGAACTTTTCTCCTCCTTATTTTGTAATCTCTGGCCATCAGTATGTGTTGGGCAATTTATTTTATATATATATATATATCGTCCAAGATTTCATATGAACCCTGATCTACAGAGACGAGACGCTGCTTGAGTTCTCCGGGCGATAAGATATGAAGATGTTGGCCGTGCCTTTATCAGTGGCTTTTTATTACTGAGACACTATTCACAGCTGTAATAAACACCGGGAAAACACGGGCGTTAAAGGGATTTTATATCAGAACACACTCCTTATCAGACATCGGGTTCAGTCTGTCTATCTCTCTCGCTCTCTGTCTTTCGTTTTCATGGCCTGATGATGTTCATGTATTTGTCTTTTCAGTATGCATGACCAACTGTCCAACCGTCATCGTCACGGTCGGCCTGCCAGCCCGGGGCAAGACCTACATCTCCAAGAAACTCACCCGTTACCTCAACTGGATTGGCGTGCCAACGAAAGGTACTCGAGCACTGACGCACATGTTCTGAACACGCTGGTCTCAGTAGAAAGCAGAAAAGTAGAAATACCCATGCCAGGCAGGTATTCACGGCAGAGTCTCCCTGAAAGAATCTCATCATAAAAGTCATCAAGCAAGTATGGGAATTAATCTATACATGATCCTGTTAGTAAAAATATTGTTTATTGATAATATTCTCATATAAAAGGTTTTTTTTTAAGGTGAATATAAAATTATACAAAAATAATAGTTCTTTATACTTCTAGTACATATGCTGCATCTTCTACAGCTTCTTATTCACTATGTGTGCTCACTACGTAGGGCACATAGTGCACTAAATGTGCAGAGTGCCTCTTAAGTGCCTGCTGGAAAAATCTACTTACAAGAAATAGCATCATAAGTCTTCTTACTGTCGACTCAGCTTTAGGTGATTAAACCTAGTCATCTTTTCTGCCTTGTTTTGCAGAGTTTAACGTCGGGCAGTACAGACGAGAATGTGTGAAGATCTACAAATCGTTCGAGTTCTTCCGCCCCGACAACGAAGAAGGGCTTAAAATCAGAAAGTAAGTCTAAATCATCACTACTATATCTGTGAGAAAAAAGCCCTGATTGATACGTGGAGATTGTCAGGGCATTATTAACACAGTAAAGTAATATTTACACAAGTAAAAATGTCCGACGGTTCTTTCGCCACCCACCCAGTTTTTCTTGAAGTTAGCTGTTCTGAGCAATATGGCGAGAGTCAAGGATCTTGAATTCCTGTGTTCTCAGGCAGTGTGCGTTGGCAGCTCTTAAGGACGTGCGTCAGTATCTCACTGAGGACGGGGGGCAAGTGGCGGTGAGTTAAACACCAACAGACCTAAAGAAGTGTCTTGTGCATTGCACTGTTTCCTGATCACTTTATTTATTTATATTATCATATTATCTCTGCCTTATTCTGTACATTTGTTATATGTCATGGTACTGTTCTGCTCTTTTGCTGCCTGCAGGTATTTGATGCCACGAACACTACGAGAGAGAGGAGAGAGACCATCATTCGATTTGCTGAACAGAACGGATTTAAGGTGCGACGCAGTAATGGTTATGTTTCCATTTTAAAAAAAAAAACCCTCAACTTTTATTTCAGGGTTCTTTATTCTTCTATTTGACTAGATTGTTTGTCTGTTTAACGACATTATTAAAAAGGATTAATTGGTCTGATAATTAACGGATTATTAGGCTGCGTGGAGCACGGCTAACCGAAGGTGGTGTGACTTGTCCTTTTTCCTTTTAAACGTCGTCATCTTTTCTCTCTCAGGTGTTCTTCGTTGAGTCTGTATGTGAAGACCCTGACGTTATTGCAGAAAACATCGTTGTGAGTATCCTTAGTGTTACGGACACGTTTTCTGTTCTTGTTGTTGTTGTTGTTGTTGTTTTTTTTTTTTTTTTGGTTTTTTTGTTTTCCTCCGCACTTCCATTTATTCTCCATTTTGGCTTTCCTCAGCAAGTGAAACTCGGCAGCCCAGACTACACAGACTGTAACACTGAGCAGGCTGTGGAGGACTTCATGAAGAGGATAAAATGCTACGAGAACTCCTATCAGCCTCTGGACGAGTCCTTAGACAGGTGACGGAGGGAAACGAAGTCTCTTTAAATAGTTCTAGCATGACAACAGAGTTGAGTCTTTTTCCTAGATTTCACCACAGCTTGTGGGGGGGAGACGAATGCAAATGATCCAACAATGCTGCAATTGTTCTACTCCAGTATGTATATTACATCTCAGTAGGTGACACTAGATCTCATGCATGTGTAAAGTTTGTGGAAGAACACTGATTAGAATACAAATGGAGGATGTTTATGTACATATTCATTACGGTATTCATTCACACAGCCATTTAAAGAGCTCTACAGTTTGAGTACTTTCAGTGGGACAGACATATCCCAAAGATCAAGGCATCTAACCGAGGACAGAATATTATATTTCAACTAAAGACTTATTTTACAAACAGTTTTTTGTTTGACCTTTTTCTAAACAGGAAATAATTTTCGGGAAGCGAAACAAGTACATTTTGCAATCTATATGTGCTGATAAACCTATTCCAGTGATCACGTTTTGGGAACAGGGCAGTGTGGCTGATAGAAAAAAAAATGCAAGTAGAGGGATTTCTCTGCATTTTCCCGTGAAAACAAAAATCTTATGGTGAAGCTGATATTTATATGAGGTGCTCCCTCATAGAGCTGGACGATACGACGACGTAAGAGAAATATGCGATAAATGATGTCGCATTACGCGTTCTTGAGATCGTGAGATCTTTTTTTTAAGACTTACCGAGTGAGTTAAGTACCTGATTTGATGGTAAAATTGTGTCCTTAGTGCTTAAAATTGTAAAATGAGACTTTTCTTTTGTTTCTCCTGTTCAGTGTGGCATTTTTGTAACGATAAGTTTTAATATTAAAAAGAAAAACAATTTTTGTAGACATTTGTGTAAACTGTTGCTGTCTGTCTGTGAGCAAAACTGTATGTCATGGTTCATTTTGTGTATCAAAGAGGCGTGATATGGTGTTTTCATGTTATTGAAATACACCTACTGCCTCTTAGGATTTCTTTTGTGCAAATCTATAGATACTCCCTAATTCCAGGAGTTTGTATATTAATTCCAGAAACATAAGTCAGCTTTACATTCTTTAAACGTTAAAAAAAAACCAAACAAACCCTGAAACTTGGTGTTAGAATCAAGTTCCTGTACAGGAAATTAGCCTCAAAGTGAATCTTTCTCAGTCTATTAATGTCATTTTATTTATTTTTAGAGAGTTGTCCTTCATAAAGATCATCGATGTGGGTCGGAGGTACCTTGTGAACCGAGTCCAGGATCACATCCAGAGCCGGATCGTGTATTACCTCATGAACATCCACATCACGCCACGCTCCATATACCTGTGCCGGCACGGAGAGAGCGACCTCAACGTTAAAGGACGGATCGGAGGCGACTCGGGTCTCACGGAACGGGGAAAGGAGGTGAGGAGAGGAAACGGTCGCTTTAGAAACGTCCCACTCGTCGTTAGATATGAAGCTCCCACCCCTCCGTGCACCTATTTCTTTATTTTTCACACCTGTTTAAGGTAGTAGGGATGGGACGACACTTATCGAAAGGATCGAATCATGAATTTCTGTTTGTGAAAGTTTAAGAGCATCAACGATCCTGATGTCTTTCAGTTTGCTCGCATCTTGGGACAGTTCATCCACTCGCAGGACATCAGCGATCTGAAGGTGTGGACGAGTCAGATGAAGAGGACCATTCAGACTGCCGAGGCCCTGGGCGTGCCGTACGAGCAGTGGAAGGCTCTCAATGAGATCGACGCTGTGAGTCGCTGAAAATTTCCACTCTGACATCATCACCCTGGCTCTAAAAGGCAAAATATCTCGGCGGAGACGACGGGGTTACCCCGTGCCCTGCGAAATCGAACGCACAGATTCGTGACTGGGAAGTGGTGTTGCGTCCAAAAATGCAAAATCCAGGCAAATTCCAGTGTGCACTTGACCTTACATTACAATGGCTTTTGGTCGGCTTCAGATTTGTGAAACCACCAGGATTTTGCTCCTGATTATAAAACAGATGGCCTTTAAAATCCCTTCTCTTACTCATGACAGTGATTGGTTAAAATAAATAAATAAATAAAATTAGCCTTCTTTTTGACACCACTTTGTGTTTTGCTGCTGCTGTTTGGTTTTTGTTGTTTTTTTTTTTGTTTTTTTTTAAAACATGTTTCTGTGTGTCCAGGGGGTGTGTGAGGAGCTGATGTATGAGGAGATTCAGCAGCGGTATCCTCTCGAGTTCGCGCTGCGGGATCAGGACAAATACCGCTACCGGTATCCCAAAGGAGAGGTGAGATGCTCGGATGTGTACGGCACAGGCGTGCGGTTACATAACTAACCTCTGTTTTCACTGCGCACTCCTTTATTTATAGCCTCGCTCTGTGTTTGTGTGTGTGTGTGTGAGAGAGAGAGAGAGAGAGAGAGAGAGTGTGTATTGCTTGTCAGGTCGCGAAAGCGTAACCAGGCTACTAATAATTACACACAGGATAATCTTCCTGCTAGACGGGATAAGCTGTGATCAGCAGACCCATTAGGATTCGCACAGGGCTGTGATGAGCTTGTTTTTATGGGCTCTAATGGTGTGTGTGTGTGTGTGTATGTGTGTGAGTGTGAGACAGAGAGAGAGGGAGAGAGAAAGCTCACACTACATTACCTGGACACCAAATTGTCCTTTTTATGTCTCTTGTTTAGATTGTCCACGTCCACGTGGAAGGCACTTAGCTCAGTGATTTGGCAACTTTGTATTTCCGTCCTGAAAAGCATCTTATCAGATGGCCAGAGTTTTATTTTCCTCTTATCGCTCGTTTAATGGAATAGGTGGCGTGTGCTTCTCATTTATGTGAATGGAAAAAAAAGAAAGAAAGAAAGTGATCTGTTGTGTTGCTTCTGTTTTAAGTCTTATGAAGATCTGGTTCAGCGCCTCGAGCCCGTCATCATGGAGCTGGAGCGGCAGGAGAACATCTTGGTTATCTGCCACCAAGCGGTCATGCGCTGCCTGCTGGCCTACTTCCTGGATAAATCAGCAGGTGAGAACCTGATCTCTTCGAGCGCTCCTATTGGATGATAACATCCCTGCTCGGGTCGACCCTTAAACGTCTCTGATGGCCCTCACGCCATGAAAGGAACACGCCTTAAACGTTGGGGAATTATTTGGCATATGAGTCGGGTGAGGATTCGGAACGTTCTGGTCTTCGCTGTGTGTTCTTCAAAACCGACGAAGACCTGTTCGAACCAGTCATACCTTATCATGCGTGCATCAGCTCTGCGTCTCAGTGGTAGTATCGGGTATCCTTGAAGGTCGCATTTAGTGTGAGGTGCCAAAAATGATATTTAAAAAAAAAAAAAAAACATAAAGCACACACATGTTCTAGAGAGAATTCATTGTTCATTTTTATTGACCTTTAAACTTGGATAAAAAGTTGAACTAGTTAAAAATGTCCAACAACAGACGTGGCCCTCATGAACAGCGTGCTTGGATTTGGATTACAGCTGTTTCCCTGTTGTTCATAAGGAAGGTTTTTGGACATGGATTTAATAATTTCCCGTGCGTGTCTTTTGACAGAGGAGCTGCCGTACCTGAAGTGCCCGTTGCACACCGTGTTGAAGCTCACACCTGTGGCTTACGGTAACACACTGCCTTTTTTCTTCTTCTTGCCGTCATGCAGAAACGCGCCTTAATCAGCTTTGTACTTCAGATCATCTGTCCATTTGTCTGTCCGTGTTTTTATTAGCATTAAAAAATGGAAACGTGATGAGATTTCCTGACAGTGTCTCTTCTTCCTGCAGGCTGCAAAGTGGAGTCCATCTTCCTGAAAGTGGAAGCGGTTAACACCCACAGGCAAAGACCAGAGGTAACACACACACACACACACACACACCAGATTATTTTTTATGTTCCAGCATCATACAGAAGTGTAACTCAAAAACTGAAGTAGTGCTTGTGGTGATGATGAAGATGGGTCGTGTGGTTGAGTGTCGGGTTGTTAAGTGTGATTTGTCATCACTGTCGCTCCCCCTGCAGGGTTTAAACCACTGACGGCTTTGTGTTCGATGCCTCTGATGGTCCTCTACGTATTTTACATGCAAACGTCCTCGGGTTTGTGCCTGCGATTCGTTTTGGAACCGATTCTTTCACTTAATTTGCAGCATTCATTATCATAAATAACCCAGGAGCACTGTGAACGAGGGAAGTCAACACCCGTATTAGCTGATCTTTGTTTACGTGTTAACGAACCACTCCTTTTGAACACACACACACACACACACACACACAATCTGTTAAGAAATGCAAAAGAAACAAATAAAATAGATTTAAGTTTCGTTCATAATAAATGTATCCATCTGAAACAGTGTGACGTTCTCGAGAAATCAACCGAAATAAACAGTATAATAAAAGCAATACGTGAAAATCTAAATAAATAAAATGTTATATTTTAAAAATCACACAGTATATATAAATATGGAATTTGAAATGATATCAAATTATTTAAATTAGAATTGTACATAAACCCAATGCATTTATGAGTAAAACTAAATTCAGAATAAACATTTTTCTTCGTATTGGTGCTTATTGTAGAATTATGTTTACTTGTGGTCGGAATAAACGTTGCATCATGCCAGTGTTCGTTACTTTATTATTTTTATTGTATTATTAATTGTGAAGGGGAAAAAATGCAAACTATTACAAGTGCTAAGATTAAAAAAAAACAACAAAAAAAACCATGCATTTCAGCATGAAGACGCCTTAAGAATGTCGGATAATATTGTAAATAATGTCGCTTATAAATCACCAACACGAATCTATATGTTTTGCTTTTTATTTTCCCCTCGGCAAACAGTTACTGTCTCACATGTCTCGCTTCTGTGTATTCAAAGCCTTCACTTGCACATCCCTATCCTCTGGGTTCCTGTGATACAGAGACTCTGCGTCTGTGTGTGCGTCTGTGTGTGCGTCTGTGTGTGCGTCTGTGTGTGTATGTACATCTGTGTGTGTGCACGTACGTCTGTGTGTGCATCTGTGTGTGTGTTGTGGCTCGAGGGAGGATCTCTCCTGGTCATTAGTGTGCCTCCGTCGCTGTATTTACCCCGCTGTGTGATGTCCTTTCTGTGTTTGTGTTGAACAGAATGTAGATGTGACGCGGATGCCAGAGGAGGCCTTGCAAACAGTGCCAGCTCATCAGTGACAGACCGCACACACTCGCGCACGCACACACTCCCTGTGGGATACTCGATACTTAAAAAAAAAAGAAATCATTTAATTTTCCATGAGCCGGAGCAGTAATCGCTCCTTCTGTGATCCGACACTAACGAATCTGATCATCCTAACCAACATTGTTGTTTACAACCAGACCGTAGTCTAAACCTTTGATTCATATAGCTTAGCGAAATGTAAGCATGTTAAATAACCGATCGATTGTTTACGTAAACTTACCCTACAGTATGTTAGAGTTCTCTCACGCACAAATACGTTTACCTTGATTAAGCTAATCTGCCTTTGCACCTTGACACTCCGAATGATGTTTTTATTTTATTTTATTATTATTATTTTTTTTTTTTATCCCCCTTTTTTCCTAACCTTGTGTTTTATGTCAAGTCTATGTGAAATGTCCTTCTGAGAGAGGAAGAAAAAAAAACCCCAAAACATCTGTGTACGTATTGAGAGTGCCAGCTTCACCCTGGCGGCACAAAATGACATTTTAGTTTGCTAACAGAGCTGAAGAGAGTCGACTTTTTAAAAACATTTGCTGTGATTTTATTTGAAAATCTGAAGCTCTCCAGACTGTTGGGGAACTGATTTTTATATGATATTTATACCATAGTGATGATGATGAAGAAGAAGAAGAAGCTGATGTGTAAATGAAATGCAAATAAAATGTGTCCAATAGACCTTGAAGCCCGTTTGTATTCATACACCTCGAGAATTAACGTACAACGAACTTGGTTGCTTCCCGAAAATCTTACCAGAATCAGTCATTTTAATAAAATAATTCCGATTCAACCCTGACCAAGATGAAGCATTTACAGTACTGAAGGCAAATGAATACATGAAGGCGTGTTGGGTATGCCTAAGAACACATTCACGGTATCCAAGATGGCGTTTCTTTATTCTCTTTGTCCAGCAGGATGCTCATCTCGGACTGAATGACCACCCCAGTCTCACTTTTCTTACCTGGCTTTCAGGAGGACGTTTAAGTGGCCATCCAGCAATTCGGATTGACTTTCAATTGACCCTTTGACGCTTTTATCAAAGTTAAAACTCGAACACACTCAAACATCAGCAAAAGTGTACCCAAAAACCATAACATTCAGAACATAAAGAAATGAATCCTGAGAAACTTTATGTACTGAACAACAAAGTGCTTTCAAGGATTACATGTGAAAACGCACCTGGGGCATTAATTATTACCCCATGATTGCTCGAAAGCATCAAGCGAGGACGGCTGAGACATTGTCCATACAAGTAGGTTATGTATTTGCAGCTAGAGGACAAGGATGACGTGTGTGCTGGTGTTAAACCTGGCTTTAGCTCTGGTCCTGACCTGATTGCTTCATCACTGTGGTGATATGGCAGCTTTGTGTAAAGTACACACATACTGATCTGATCATATAATCATTAATAAACCAGCCACGTCGCTGTGTCTCACCCTGTATTATATCACACACCTTGTAGCCCCAGTACTGTGTATATACACACAAAAATCCCATTATAATTACTCTATTATTATTATTATTATTACTCTTGGGGCAGTGGTAGCCTTGCAGTCAGGGCATTGGCCCTTCAGTTGGAAGGTTGTGGGTTCAAGGCCCAGGACCCACAAGATACATTGAGGTACCCTGAGCAAGGTACCGTCCCCAAGCACTGCTCCCGGGGCGCTGCGCTGTTCAGCTGCCCCCTGTTTCACTTGGTGAATGGGTGAAATGCTGAGAAGTAATTTCACTGTGTTGTCCTGTGGTGTGTTTCACATGTGATAATCACTGGTATCACTTCTCTTCTGTAATGACTTTTAAAAAAAACTTTTCTTTTTTTTTTTTTATCTTCCTCAGAATGTAAGCGTGCACCGGACCCCCCAGGACGCCCTGTGCACCGTCCCGCCTCACCTCTGACCCTCACCTGGTTAACCGTCCGCTCATGTGTCCTTTGTCTCGCGGTACCTTTTCTCCAGGGGTCCCCTGTCCTCCAGGCATCTCCAGGACAAAAAAGGATCCGGAGCCTCGTGTCACAGAGTCTTCATCCCCTCCCCTCCCCACCCCACCCCACCCCTTTCTTCGTCCTCCTCCGTCCTCCTCCTCCTTCTCCTCCACCACCCAACCCCAGTCAGGACAGGGATAGGTGATATGATTTGCTTCAGTCTTCATGGGAATCAGATTATGAAGCAGGAAAGGGGGCGTGGCCTGTGACTGTCGGAACGCCCCAGTTCGGGCTTTTGAACGTCATCTTTTATCTCCTGCATGTTTGATTATTATAGGTGTGAACTTTGGAACGTTTTAGTACTAAGGGGGGACGGGACGGCAAACCAAAAAACAAACAAACAAAACTGGTTTTGTCCTAAATCACTTGTAATGGAAGTCTAAGGGCAGTTAGACATTTCTAGAGGGATCAATTGGTCTTTGGTGCTTTACCGAAAACACTCATTTTCAAACCATGGATTTTCAATCACGTTTGCTAATTCGGCATTTTAAATAAATAAATAAATAAATAAACCCACGTTGAT
This sequence comes from Chrysichthys cranchii, assembly GCA_030068335.1. Classification (NCBI taxonomy): domain Eukaryota; kingdom Metazoa; phylum Chordata; class Actinopteri; order Siluriformes; family Claroteidae; genus Chrysichthys; species Chrysichthys cranchii. The sequence continues at coordinate 15,913,776 of JAQMCW010000016.1, read as the reverse complement.
CCACGTGTTGTTGGATTGTCGTCGGTGTTTGTTTGGGCATTGTTCTTTGGGTGGTTTTCTATGAAGATTGTCCAGCAGAACCATGGGGAAAAACTGCCACCTGATTTCCCAAGGTTCTGCTGATTTTTACGCCACTTGAACATAAATTCTCACGCGTGTTCACGTTCCGTCGGATTTCTCCGTCTTGGTAACTCTTTGCTGATGGCTTTCAACAGCCGACCCTTAGACTTCTGGCGTAAAACAGGTACAGCATCGTCTGCTGAAGAACATTCAGCAGTGAGCACGCAGTGTGCTGGACGGAGACGAGCTTTAAACACTTGGCATAATAAGGGATCGCACTGTATCACGTCACACAACTCGACACTGATCATCGCAACACTATGGACTTCTTAACCTGGTGAAACTTTTCATCCTGGACACGAACAAACTTCCTTTTCACGCTTCTGGGTTTTCGGGGACGTGGGTAAAGCCTTCATTGAAGGATGTACAATGTGTGTGTGGGTGTGTGTAGGTGTGTGTATTGCAGCTCAGTGGGTGTCTTGCAGCTCTTGCACTCCTCTTTGCATCAGTATTGTTCGGTCATTGTGTCACATCATGCCATTTGATTCTTATCTCTCTGTTACTTTGAGGGAAGGGTGACAACTCGGTTTCGTGTGTGTGTGTGTGTGTGTGTGTGTGTGTGTCTGGGTGAATAAGAAACAGGCACTACGTCACATGTATATTTCATATCTTGAGGTCCTCCCAGCAAGACACATGTATTTATTTGCCTTTTATGTCTTTTAAAAGGTGAGTTTCCAAATCAGTAGAGATGTTTTTTCTTTCTTTTCTGTTCTTTCTTTATTTTTCTTTTTTGGAAGGGGAGGGGATTTGGTATCAGCCTGAGCTGAAACCATTTTAAATCTGGCTCGTTTATTTTATTTTACTTTATTTTCATGAAATGGATTTGGTTTGTAACTGTGAAAGTGTGCCCCCTACTCTAGAAAAACACCCCAAACGTGATTAAACCGTGTGTGTGTGTGTGTGTGTGTGTGTGTGTGTAAAGAGAAGTAATCATGCACTGCCTATTGTAGGAATAAATATGGGAATAATGTGTCGAAACGGGAATAAAGTTTAATTTTAAAACAACACTTTTTTTCTCTGTGTGAAATGTCACTGGAGCAGGTTAGTCCTCATATGATGTGTCCTCGCTTTAAAAAATAAAATATTAAAAAAAAAAAAAAAAAAACTTTTGATGTTTTTGTACCTTGGACGAGGCCGACCCTAGCCAGAGAACGAAGGCAAAACAGAAACTAAAGAGTGGGAGAAGGAGGGTCCTGAGTGAAAGGTGCTTAAATCGATAAGAAAAATACATAATATACATCCGGGCATTTCAGCCACTGCCCCAATCTGTTTATGTAAAGCAGAAATGGAGTGTTCCACTTTACCAAAATCCTTTAACAAGATTTTGGGCTTTGGTCGGTTGAGGTTTGAGGAGGTGCCACATACATCTTTGTTTGAAATTTTTTCATTTAAACTTTTAAATGATGTAAAAGACAAACAAAGCTCTTTAAACTGATATGTTATGTTACTTTATGATTCCACTTAAAAATGAAAGAAGATGAAATTACCCAAATTGTCCTACTTTACCAACGGACCCTCGACTCACGACCTGAACCCGTCCCGAGATTCTGTTTGTGACCCGAATCAGTGTTTCCCATTGAAATGAATGTAAATACAATGAATGTGTTTCAGCCTCAAAACATGTTTTTAA
>JAQMCW010000016.1:15901452-15911926 GCA_030068335.1 Chrysichthys cranchii | reverse complement strand
ACTCCACAGCATAAAATATCAGTCTCCCTGTTAGCAAAACAGAGCACATAAAGAGCTCGTAGCCCCGTGGAGCATGACACTAAACTCTACAAAATAAATATTAAAACAACTGATAACCTAACTAAACATTCTTTAAAACTAAAATAACACATCAGGACTACACTATCACTCATTTTACCATATTAAAACTTTACAATTAATTTTCATCATGAGCAGCATCAAACACGCCCCTCTGCCTCAACCGGGAAGTAAACAACGGCATAAAGCCGGCAGTCTTAAAGCGACAGTACCCAGAATACACACACTTCCAAATTGGACTTTTTTCTTAAATGGAACTGTGATCTGAAAACAAATATTTTAACTCATCAAATAAAAGAACGTGTGAGATGTTGGTGAAGTTTCAAACAAACAGGAAAAACCATAAATTATGAACATCGAATTTCAACCTGGTTACAGAAGCTAGGTGAAGCTAAGCTAGGCTGAGATAGAGTGGTTCAATACATTTGTTCGACTGACGATATTTTCACCTTACGCTGGGTGTGGCCGAACGCATCTCCATCGTAATTTGAGGACTACCTGTATGTGTGGATACAGTGAACCCCTACAGTGAACACACCCCCCGACAGGTGAAATCCGTGAAGTAGCGCCGTCACATCTATTTTATTATTTATATATATTTTAAGGCTTTATAAACCATTCCCACTCTCTTATTAACCTTTTCCACACTCTTATGAACACGTCCTATGCTCTTAAACAGACATCATTTTAACAACATATAAAATTCTACATGTGTACTTACTGCCGGTGAGGTCACTTCCTGTTTACAGCCTGTTTACTAGCTGAAGCGGAAGTGGCGTACACCGCCACTGTGTATTCATCCGCTGATGAAATACAGCGCATACTGTTTTATTACGATTTAAACGTTCTTTTAATGTTTGAATTAACATTTTTTTAAAAATATATATACTGTAGTTTATATTTTATTTTCTAGAGTCCTGCGAAATCCAAAAAATTCCACGAATCAAAATTCGAAAATCTGCGATGCACTGAACTCGTGATAGGTGAACCGCGATATTGCGGGGGTTCACTGTATATATAAATATATATATAACCTGGATACCGTGGTGCAATCGCAGCCTTCGAGAATCGTTGATGTGATATTTCTGGCATGTCGCTCACCCCCTGCTGCTCTGTACAAAAACCCACCTATCTTCTGTTCGTTCTTCTCATGCGCCGCGCTCACTTTAAAACACACTCAAGAAAGGATGGAAATGAATCATCCTTCCGTTTTTAATCACGACCTTCGTTTCTCATCACGTCTCAAGCTGTCTCACGCACGCCGTGAGGTCATGATGACGTCCAACGCGACGTGATTTTCACCTCCGTGTCTCCTTCACCTCCTTTAGTTGTGAAATGAGTTCCTCGGGCTACACAAAGCGCAATATATCTTTATTGGTTTTATCGCTACCATCAGTTTTACATGTTTTTGGATTTTTTTACATCTTTTTTTTTTTTTACACACTCATTACTTTATTTTTCGCCTGGAATTATAATCAGAGGCTGTGTCAAAATATAAACACCCACTTTTTTTTTTTTTCCTCCTGTCGCCATGCCGCATAGTCTTTTTTTTCCCTTGATAACAAAAACAAAAATAAAACGACACACGGAGTATAGAAAAGACAAAACAGTGAGTACGAGCCACTGTAGACGAGGTTGTCGGCGGTGCTTCCTGTGCCCATCGATATTAATGGATATTAGAATAATACTTTTTTAAGGACCTGCCTTGACCTTGAGTATTTTTATTTCCTCAGAAAATGGGGGTTAGCCTTTTTTTTGTTTGTTTGTTTGTTTGTTTTTTTTGTAATGTTCAAATGTACAATTATCAATATCCATGGGAACAAGAAGCACCTTTAACAGAAGACGGAAGGCGAAAAAGGGGGGGAAAGGGGATGCTGCATACGACATCGCAGGGTCGGTCGGTCCTTCCTTCCTTGGGTTCATTTTAGACGGTTGATTCACTGACGATGAGCTCCTGCTGAGCTTTAAAAGCCTGCGATGCCTCTCTCTCTCTCTCTCTCACGATGGGAAGCTCCATAAAGAGCGCAGAGGCAGGTCCTCAAAACTGCAACGACAGGAACAACACCACCAAGGCGATAAATACAAGCGTTTGCGAATCACTGCAGCCAGCAAAAAGCGACAGAAAAAACGGCGTACGTTTTTGAGGAATTCCTCGGCGACGATGCGAGCGCGCGCGTTGACGGCCAGCTTCATCTCGCTGATCTCCTTGTCGATTTCCTCCATGAAATGGATGACGAAGTCCACCAGCTTGTGCTTGTACATTTGCTCCGTGTGGAAGTTGGTGATGAGGAAGCTGATGTCATAGTCCTGTACAGAGAGCGAGACGGGGCAAAAAAGTGAAGTGAAAGTCATAAATCACACACACACACACACACACACACACACACACACACACACCAAAACCTGATTTACATTTACGCACAAACGCAAAAGTCTTCTTTTGTTTCCCGGATTTAAATCATACACTGTATTTACGTTTGGTGACAAATGATACTCACACAGCGGAGTCGATCCGTCAAAACGCGTCTGAAATCTGAATCTTTTCTTTCTTTCCTCCCTAAAGTGTTCTAAATCACTTATGAGGTGTGTTTTCCGTTATTTTCCAATAACTGCACGTCGTTTTAATGCTTTTGTACCATAGTAAGGGTTTTTGTTTGTTTGTTTTTTTTAACCATGCCATAGTACGACGGAGTATTAGGGCCACACATGAAGAAGAAAAACATTTTTGCCCTGACGAGATTAATCTCGATGTGTCGACTTTAAAGATCGATCGATTGGCCGACGACTCAACATGCCTCGTGCAGACGATTTGGTCAAATTGTACTTCAGAATCGGGTTTAGCGATAAAGAAATCCTGGCTGTTTTAGCGCAGAACCACAGTGTGATCATTAGCGTAAGGAGACTGAAAAGGTCGTGCCGAAAACGTTGTTTGTTCAGAAGGAGAAATCGGACAAACTTGGAAGAAGTGGCCACATTCTTGCAAACTGAAATTGCTGGAAATGGACAGATGCAGGGATATCGATGGATAAACCTGCGTGCGATACAGAGAGGTTATGTTGGATCGCAAAATACAACAAGACAACTGGGCAAGCTGCTCGATCCTGCAGGTGTGTGTGCGCGTGTCTGAGACTGCAGCTGTGGAGTGGTGGCTCGCTCTCCGAACTAGTTGACATTTGATTTCAACTTTATTCTCGACATGTCGACTTTAATCTCCTCGTGGCAAAAATATATTTTTTTTCTTCATGTGTGGCCCTAATACTCCGTCGTATAATAGTCCTTATCTGTTGGTGGAACATCCACAAAACGACTTAGTTCCTGTTCTCACTTACGCTATAGCAACTATAAACAGTTGTTCCTCACCGCCGGCTTTTTTTCTCACTCATGATGTGAAGAAGACCAAAAAAAAAAAAAAAAAAAAACGCTCGTCATGTTACTGAGAAACCACAAACGCGTCAAATCTCCTCTGTCCTGATGCGCTGACCGTGACAAAGCGCTCACTCTCCTACCAAAACTCGTATCGTTCGCTTGTTGTCTCCTTCTTTAAATACTTTAAACATATCAGACAGGTGTGCGGTTTTCTCTCTCGAGATTCTCTTACCGCCACAGGTTTCCTTCGCAGGATGAAGAAGTTCTCCGCTCTCATCATCATGAAGCGCATGAACTTGTGGCACAGGATCTTCTCGATCTCGTCCGCCTGGTGGGAACATCAGAGTTAACGTTGGGATTTAAACGCAGGGCTGAAGCTCGACCTGATTGGTCGCAGGTTTGCTCCAGGAAGTGCTTCAAGCCTCTGCACTGTGAGGTTTGTTTTTGTTTTTTTGTTTTTTTTAGCTATACCAGGTCATAATATCACACTGAAAAAAAAAATCTACATTAAAATAGTTTTCATGCACGTAAATGAGATGTTAAGAAGCGTTGGAAGTACCGGTTCAAGGATCAGAACAAACTCAGCAAGCTAGAATATCTGCATGAATATTTCAGACCGGGCGCAGGAGGTGATTGTACCTGTTTGACGGCGATGCTGACCCGCACCGAGTTGATGGAGCCCTCGATCAGGACTTTCTCCTTGTCGTTACGGCTGATCACCACCGGCTGCAGCAGCAACTCTTTGCTGCTCCTGTATTGAGAGACGTCACATAGGAAAAATGCAATTCTCCAAACCAATGCAAGCAGACGACACCTCAAGTCTACGAGAGTAAACGTCAGGGCGTTTACACCGAGCTTGGAAGCGAGCCCACGTTTTCTGACTCACCTGACCTCCACCTCTGGCTTGTTGTGCCGTTCCACCACCTGAGAGGAGAAGTTCTCCAAACACAGGGCCGCCTGCAGGGTGGCGCGCACGGCATTCAGGTACGGACGCAGGGTCGCCGTCTGTTTAAGAAAAAAAGGGGGGAAAAGAAAGAAAAGAACATTTTAAAGAAAACTCAGGTGCACAGTGCTGACACTCACCTCCATCACAAGGTGTTACATCCACTGCATTATAAAGAGTCACCTATAGAGTTGACTTCCTTCTGGGTTTGACATAAATTGAGTGCAATAGTATCAGAACATTGACACAGGTGCTGCTTTGGAAAATATGCAGTTTGTCACTTATTCATCATCATCATCATCATCATGGAGTGACACTGACTGCCCTACACATCCTCACTTAATGCAAATGCATGCACATTAAAATAAAATAAAATAAAGTTTCATGTTATCTGGATTTAATTAGGTGTATTTTATGTTCTAAATAAATAAATAAATAAATAAATAAAGCCAGCCACACAGGGCGATTATAACACAGTAATACATGCTAATGCTAGCTAGGCAAGCTAGCAAAGGCATCAATACGGAATGTCTGGCTAAACTAGCTTCATCTTTCGACCTCAATTAACGTGTAATTTATCCCTCTGGTTATAAAAAAAATCAAACAATGAACATTAATCCCAAAACAACAAATATTGTCACTTTAATCCAGAAGAAATCTCCTTACCATTTTTGTGGTCCTTTCAGAAAGGCGGAAGTATTTACACCACGCCTGGTGTTATTTTCTACCCCACCCGTATTCCGAAATTCCCCACCGCCTGCGCTGCTACTGATCCCATTGGCTAATATCTTGTCTGTATGAACTCATAGCCAATCAGAAGAACAAGTATTGACCAATCCACGCGCGGGAGGCGGGGTTTGTCGGAATAGGTGTAGGGGAAAAAATAACGCCTACGCCTGTAGCGCGACGTGCATTTTTAGCGTCGCGTATCTAAAAGTATGTAGTAGCGGCGCGTTTTAATTTTGTGTCACGCTTTTTACGTGAAGAAAAACGAAATAAATAAGCAAACAAATATTTGACGATGTCAAATAACGTGCTCGTATGCAAAATATATTTGAAAGTTTGGTGATAAACAGTGCAACTGCACATCAACGGCATTTTTGGGTGTCTACTATTTTAAATAATACGGTATCAACTGCAGGCCTGAATTCACCTTGATTCGCGTTTTCTTCCATATATGGCAAATAGTAAAACACGTTCAGTTTGCTTGATTACTGCTGAAATATAATGCATTTACGTATTTTATTTATTTAGACCTCCTGATAAAGGTCAATTATTTCATAAAAATATCAGCGTGTTATTTGGCTTTTGTGTCGCTTTTACGGGTTTGTCTCACAGCCCGGATTGGAACGTACTATTTTTTTAAAAACCTATTTGAGTGCTTGTGTTCATACGGAGGGGTGTCCAAGCCTACATTTTAGGATTTATTTGAAATAAAATAAATCAGTTATCAATTGAAAAGGTTTGAAAATTCCTATTATAAATCTTCCCCGTAAAGCCCGTCTTTTAAACCGTGTTCTCCAACATAAACCTTGAATATTTTCGTTTCAATACACCCAAGCTCCCCTGTTTCACTAAATGGTACAGTCCTTAATGGATGCCGCGTCTCGGAGGTAAATATACCAATGTCGAAATTTTCAATAAATTCCCTGATTAAGTGTCTAATTTATCTACGTATTAGCTTTTAATGAATTGAAAAAACTTCAAATACGTTAGGCCTGTTTAAGGAGATGTTAAATAAAAACAAAAAAACGGGTTTTGGAGACTGACCTGCACACTAGCCAGTTGCTAGCTAGCATGTTTGCTAAGCTAACCAGCAAACAGCCCTATTCGTCTGCATGCTAATTGCAATGCTAATGAATTATTTGTTAATATCCGCACATGGTGAAGACTAGCTACGTGGTTATCTTTCACTTTTTGGTGATTTTACAGTTATATGAACGTTTAAGTGCATATCCAGCCTCTCACAGCACGCACTTTCAGGCTAGCTCCTCAGCTTTAATTAAATGGTCTGTTTGGTGTATCAGGTTTCTGTATATAATTCTGTCAGAGTAACGTTGTGTCTATTAAACATATCCCATGTTATCATGTCCTCTCGCATTGCCATTATACAGTCAGATATGATCTCAAGCACATAGAAAAGCATTAAAGTCACAGGGTTTTATAGGTGCACCTTGTAAATCTCAGAAATCATAAGAGCTGATTAAAATACTGGGTTTCTGGATCAGCTTTCCCAATATTTTCCCAATATGGCCAAAAAACAAAGTCATGTTGTAATGTTTTTCCCCAACACACGACGAATGGTGCAATATTTAAATGTGGCTAAGAAAGTGACACAAGAAAAACTGGTTTCAGTGATGCTTTGGTTTACAAAAACTCTGTATTTAACAAGGAAAATGAGAGGAACAAGAAACACGGTTCAAAAATATTATAACACCGTGAGAAACAACAGAGCAGTTTAAAATCCCTGACGCGACCTTGAGTACTGACGTATCGACATTTGGTTTATCAAAATATTACCGCTGTTAGGTGTTGAAGGAGCATCAGTGATTTTCACTGAACTGGTTCTGTGGGCGATGCTTTTACAGTTCTTCAAAACTGAGAAGATGAGCGAACTGAAGGACTGCCCGCCGCTGAAATACTACGACTTCAAACCTGTGGAGCATGTGAAGTTATGTCCTCGCTACACGGCGGTGCTGGGCCGCTCTGAGGACGATGGCATCGGGATCGAGGAGTTGGACACGCTGCAGCTGGAGCTGGAGACGCTCCTGTCCTCAGCCAGCCGACGCCTCCGAGCTCTGGAAGAACAGAGACAGGTCGGAAGTCGTATTTCACCCCTTAACCTCTCTCTTGTCTTTTCTTCTCTTCACCTTGAGAAGACCACTCTGTCTCTCTCTCTCTCTCTCTCTCTCTCTCTGTAAGTCAATGCATGCTGACATGAAAATTGTTCCACTCTTCCCAACAGATCCTTACAGACTGGCAGGACAAAAAAGGCGACAAAAGGTTCCTGAAGATGGGGAAAGAAGTCGATCCGGCCGCGTCCTCTCGTCATCCCAAGCCTAAGAAGCCGAAGCTAGAAAGCAAGGCGGGTCACGGGCCCGGGCCCGGTCCGGGCAGACCCAAATCCAAAAACCTGCAGCCCAAAGTCCAGGAGTATGAGTTCAGTGAAGACCCGCAGGACATACCCCGCAACCCCAAAAATGACGCCCCAAACAGGTGCGCCGATATGTAAAATTGTATTTTGGATTTATCTAGATAGGCAGCGTGGCAGATCGGTGAGGAGATCTGGACCGGGTAGATTGATACAGTGTTCCAGGTTAGATAGAGGTTCCTTTTGGAGCATAATTTTTCGTTTTAATAAACATGAGATGTTAAGAACCTCAGTAAACTGTAACAGTATCGGCGTTTGCTGTGTAATAAATATGTAATAGTGTAGCATGTTGTACTTAAGTGCAGCGAGCACTGTAGTACCATCATAATATATAATAGTAACATCACTGTATACAGCTGTTTGTAAAAGTTTACAGGTTTAAATCTCCTGCATACAGCTAAGAATACGAAGGGGGAAAAAAACCCCAAAAGATGGTGTTTATACTTAACAAATTGAATTATTCCGATGTTTCTCAGAGAAAATAACTGTGCTCTTGCACCCACCCTGCACTTAGTCTCCTTCAGAGCAAGCGTAGTTTTCATGACATGAGGTTTTAATGTTTCTCATTTAATCTCCGAGGACACACTGTGGAGAAAATCTGTCAGATCTAGATATATGTATACTGTGTGTGTGTGTGTGTGTGTGACAGATTCTGGGCTTCAGTAGAGCCCTACTGTGCAGACATCACCAACGAAGAGATCCGAGTTCTTGAAGAACTCCTCAAACCACCGGACGACGAAGCGGAGTACTACAAGGTAACACCAGCGCTGCAGGTGTTATATAGACTTCCTGTCGGCAGACGGCATGCAAACTTGATCGCTTTCTTTACGCTGAGATGGGCTGACTGTTGGATTATTTGTGTCTATGAAATGAAAAAGGCGGACATTCTGAGGCTTTCAATGCAGCGTATATGTTTTAAGCTCCATCACCCTATGTTTCGTTTTACACAGTGTCAGCTGTGTGGAGGTTTGATATAAAGTGTGTGTGTGTTTGTTGTAGATTCCCGCTCTAGGGAAGCACTACTCTCAGCGCTGGGCACAAGAGGACCTGCTGGAAGAGCAGCGAGAGGGAGCGCGAGCCAACGATAAGAAGAAAAGCATGCTGGGTCCTCTCTCTGAGATCGACGCCAAAGGTGACGAGTCATTAGATGTACTCTGATATTTGGAATGGTATCTGAAAACTGAGGGAGGCTTACCGGGATAAACGGTATTAGTGTGACGACGATGCTTTGTTCACCGTAAACCCTCGTATTGCTTTGTGCAGACGTAGACGCCTTGCTGAAGAAGTCTGAATCCCAGCACGAGCCTCCGGAGGACGGGTGCCCGTTCGGTCCCCTCACGCAGCGCCTGCTCCAAGCTCTGGTGGAGGTCCGACACTTCCGATTAAATAAATAAATATGTTCTCGTATTGCAGTCTAGGTAGACAGTGTCCCGTGCTATCTGTTACACGTTTGTACTACGCACAAAGAGTGAACATTCCTGTTTCAGTCCCTCCTTGTTTTAGGTTTTGGTGATATTCAGGTGTTGTGATTTACGCTGTAGGAGAATATCATATCCCCTATGGAGGATTCCCCCATTCCAGACATTCCAGCGAAGGATGAGGGAGCCGGGACGTCGCCTCGCAGCCAGGGCAAAGCTTTCAGGTAACAGTACCTGGTGTTTAAATGAGCTCGGGTCCTAAACCTACAGCAGCTGAAGGACAGTCTGAAAACGTTTCAAGCTCACTCATTTCACCGTGTATCTCTCTCTCTCTCTCTCTCTCTCTCTCTCTCTCACACACACACACTCACTCACTCACTCTTTCTCATCAGCGTTCCTCACACACGCTCTCTGGAGGCGCGGATCAGGGAAGAGCTGGTGGCTCAGGGTCTGTTGGACGCCGAGGAGAGGCAGGGCACAGGAGGGGACTCGGAGGACGAGGTGCTGGCCGAGCTCCAGAAGAGACAGGCCGAGCTGAAAGCTCTGAGCACTCATAATCGTGCGCGAAAACAGGAGCTGCTCAGGTGAGGCTCACAAAAGCAGCGTGTCACCAGTGCTGCCTTCCATTTGTACTTGGAAGTCGGGATATCCGAGTTCCGAGTCACAAATGTCAAGTGGAACGCTCCCTAAAGTCAGATTTCCGACTCGGAAAGTCGAGAGATCCTCACCAAACCCGACCTGAACAGTAAGCGAAAGCTGTGGTTTGATCCTGTTTATTGAACTTCTCTCTGTTTTTGTGTCGCTTAATCAGACGGACACACAGCACTCTCCGAGTTTGATCTGCGCGCATATTGATATGGGGTTTTGATGCTAAATACCGCGTAATGTGGTGTTGCTAATTAATGGCTAACGGCTACCTGGTAGTGAGTGACCCTGGCTTCAATCACCGTGTCACATTTCAAGAAAAGTCCTAAAAAGAAGCTGAAATTCCAGTTTAAACCATGAAGGTTGTTTAATCGGGTGTGATCAGATTATTAGGGATGTATGTTGATTAGATTCCTGGTTGAACACCGGTAAAATATCAAAAGAGCAAACACAATAGTGGTTTCCCTGGATGCGTCCATGTTGGTTTTCCGACTTGGATACAGTAGGAACGGCGTTATATCGGGGCGTGATGAATGTATGAATAAAGTTTATTGCATTATCTGTATCTTTCATGCTTTTATTTCAGCACCACATTAACCCTGCTGTGGTCCCATGTCACATCTATGTGACCCCCAGCCCTCTTTAGACCATGTTTTTTTTTTGGAAACTATCACGATTAGTGACCTTGCCTACCACGTATTTTCTCGTAAGGCCTTCCTATGTATGTGACACATGGTCGATGGTTTCAAAGTCTCTCTGCTTATTTTTTATTTAGGTTTATTTTCGCTTCGCCATAGTACCTTCAATGTGACGGGTACTATGGGGGCAATTTGACCCCAAGCGAAAATAAACCTAAATAAAAATAAGCAGAAA
>JAQMCW010000016.1:15869657-15887337 GCA_030068335.1 Chrysichthys cranchii | reverse complement strand
TTTTGTGCGCTTCAAGAGCTAATTTTAATTCAAAAGCATGTCTTCTAAACGCCCCAGCATGTCTCCTACAGGAAAAGCCTCCTCGGTAGGCTAGGCTAAACCAGGCTAAGCAGTGGTTCGACATCGTACATTTCCACTTACGATCGGGATATCGGAACATACCATCATAACCCGAGGACGACCTGTATGCACCATTCATGTCATCCAAAATGCGACTTGACACCTGATTTGATCTGCTGCGTCACATGAGAATGCCCATTAGCAAGCTAAATATACAACATATAATTACAATTAAGTCCATTGTTTAATTCACTTGTTATTTTTTTGACTGACCTGATATTTTTTTGCTTTAAAAAATATTTAAAAAAAAAAAAAAAAAAAAAAAAAAAAAAAAAAAGAATTATGTAGAGGTAATAAGGATGCAGGAAATATCCTCAGACAAAGGTGTTGCACCATTTCATCACAACATCAACGTCTCACTGAACTGCTTTAATATAAACTACAATGATCAAACACCCCCTACAGTTTCTACTCTGCCACCAGGTGCCATTACTTTTGAAACCACATCAAGTCACTTCAGGGTTGAAGGCAGAAAGCACACGATCACCGTGTTCCTGAGCCCACGCAAACAGCCGTGCCTAGATCCGTGCCGTGTACCTGTTTGAGCGCGTTGCGTGCGATGGTCTGGAAAGCCTGCTCTACGTTGATGGCCTCCTTGGCGCTGGTCTCAAAGTAGGGGATGTTATTCTTGCTCTGGCACCAGGCTTGTGCTCGCTTAGTGGTTACCTGGGAGACACAGAGGACGAGTGAGAAACCCTTTCAAAAGGAAGTCCACAAATTTCATGACTGGCGGTAAAATTCTGCCACAGTGAAGTTCCCCATCGAGAAGCCAAACACAAGAGAACACCACTTGTCGCTTCACTTCATGACATTCGACTGGGGATTTTTCCAACCAAAAAGCAGATCGGTTTACATGTTACACGCACCTGTCTGTTCTCCAGGTCGATTTTGTTGCCGAGCACGACGAAGGGGAAGTTCTCCGGGTCACGAGGGCTGGCCTGGATCAGAAACTCGTCCCTCCAGCTGTCCAGCGTCTTGAAGGTGTTGGGTGCCGTGACGTCGAAGACCAGCACGCAGCAGTCGGCGCCACGGTAGAACGCCACGCCCAGAGACTGGAAACGCTCCTGACCCGCCGTATCCCAAATCTGAAGATGAATTTAAAAAAAAAAGAAAAAGAAAGAAAAGGAATTAGCGGGAGGAAAGGAAAAAAAACCCAAAACAAACACACACACACGAAACAATCCGGACTGATGGTCATTTTGGTCAGGAATGATCCTGCGCGGTTTGCCTGATGGCATCCTGGGTGAACCCTGACCCTGTCGGCCTGGTGTGTGAATTTTTCAAACTGCACAGGTCACTACACAGAACAGATCATCGCAGGACTCAATACTGTATCTCCTGTATTTACAAAAAATTAAAAACAACAAATTCCTTGCTTCGTGCATCACTCCTGCCTACAGGTCGCATCTGGACTTCAGCTGCTGCTGCTTGCTTGCTTGCTTTTATTTCCCCTCTCTAACTACCCTGCACCTGCATGTGGTCAGCTGGGTTACACTTATGTCAGTTCCTCAAACACTTTGAGGCCTGGATTTAAAAAAACAACACACAAACACAAACACACACCACGTTGTAGACAAATACAGAAACGCACCCATTCTTCATATGTAAATCCATTAATAAGTCTCCTCGTGTGAGCAGATTTATTCATGATCAGTGTGTGATGATGGGGGCCAGGGCCACACCGCGTACCTGCATCGTGACAAGCCGATCGTCCACCATCACCTCTTTCGTCAGGAAGTCGGCTCCTATTGTGGCTTTGTATTGATTGCTAAACTTCTTGTTCACGTACTGGTTCATCAGAGAGGTCTTTCCCACTCTGTGTGCACACACACACACACACACACACAGAAATGAGGAACTGGAAACTTAGAACACTTTTACATACAAAAACCCATGATTAACCAACAGTGAAAAAAAATAAATAACTGGGAGGAAATAGCCCTGAATGGTGGCTGTTAATATCAGAAGCATCGTTCTGGTGGACAGAAACCCCTTTATTGGAGTGTGCATCGTTTAGTGACTCAAAGCTGGACGGAAAGTTTCTTTTAACCCTTTATTGGGTTTAACAACCATATTTCAGACCTTCAAAAGACATCCAAAATGGCCTCTCTGTGAGGTTTGGGTTAGGCCCGAACCCGAGACCATACATGGTAACTCTACTGACCTTGATTTTCAACATAAAAATGGGAAGAAAAACGATTATGCAATATAAAGTCTTTTATTATCCTCCAATAACCCCTATAAAGGGTTGGAGGCTGGCAGGGTGGCCAAGTGGTTAACACTCTTGCCTCACAGCAAGAAGATCCTGGGTTCGGGCCCCGGGTTCGACACGGGTGCCTTTCTGTGTAGAGTTTGCATGTTCTCCCCGTGGCCATGAGGGTGTCCTCTGGGTGCTCCGGTTTCCTCCCACAATCCAAAGACATGCACATTAGGTGGATTGGCTACCCTAAATTGCCTCTGTGTGTGTGTGTGTGTGTGTGTGTGTGTGTGTGTGTGTGTGTGTGTGTGTGTGTGTGTGAGAGAGAGAGAGAGTGAGTGTGCCAATGACAGACAGAGCAACACGTCGGTTGAGGTATACCATGGTTGCATCAGATGACACAATGCCGAAGTGGCTTGTGAAGACAGTGGACCCCACACGGTGCGGAACTAATGTTAGGATGAAGAAGAAGAAGCCCTATAAAGGGTTAACTACAAGTGCACATGATGGCTTTTGCTCGGTTATAGATTGTTATTAAAACACTTACACCGGTTTTCCTAAAACAGTTAGCATTTCTGCATTTAAAAAATCCTTTAACGTAGTCCGCAAACCTATGGAAACACCCGTTCTTCATCCGTACCAGCCTTCTGATCAGACTTTAGTATATAAAGTCAGTTTTCTATTTGAGAAAAGCTCCTCGTGACGATCATGACGACGGCAGGAGGTTTTAAGGCTTGTCTGAGGTGCCGTGGAGGGAGCGTGTCCGGACGTACGTAAGATACGTGGTGGGGGGTGTGACCAGTTAATGCAGACATACGCGATGCATCCTGATATCTAACGCACAGAGACAGAGCAGTGCATTGTGGGTTTCCAGGCTCAGCTCACGTGCTGGATCAGCTACGGATTAATGTATTTATAAAAAAATTTTAAAAAAAAAAAAAGTGTGTGAGAAGGTGTGCGGTGTTTCCGATGCTCACCCCGAGTCCCCGAGGATGATCACTTTCAGCAGAACTTTCTTCCTCGATGTCATTGTGTCGGTGCTAAAGGAAACAGGGACGGAGAAAAAAAAAAAAAAAGAGCTGTGATGTCACGGTCATAAAGAACATCAGCCTGCCTTCTGGATAATGAAAGAAAAACCCGAACTGGATACAAGTTATGAGACTGAATGGTTTTTTTGGGTGGCAGACGATAACATTTCGGTGTGTTTCACAGGGCAGACGTAGGCCGTAACCTGGGTTATCTCTAGACTGCAAGCCTTAGTGCTTAATGCTGACTCGAACTGGTTTCCCCCCCCCCTTCGTGGGATCTTTTTAACCTAGCTGCCTGTAATACGAGTCACTCTTGGACAGACCCATGTGTGGAATAAAAAAAAATTATACAGAGAAAATCCTGCTCAGACAGACAGAAGTGAAACTTAATGGCTTTAAACGAAAGAGAAAAAAAAACAAAAAAAAACAACATCAGCTCGTTTCTCCGAGTAACACGTCACGTCACGATCGTTAGCAATCCTGAGACGCAAAACAAACTAGCAAGGCTACAGAAGAAAGGTCTGGGAAGAGTAGAAACTTCTAGCAATACAGACCATTTGAGATTTCACTGATTACAGCAATGTTCTCAGGGTGAACCAGGTTTATCGTCCTCAAAAGCAAGAGCAAGCGAGAAGATTCACAGCCAAAAGAAACAATCTGACGTGGATTCATCTCACTTTTCGAACAGTCTCCTACTTCCTGTTTGGTCGAGGCAGGCCCCAAAGTGTAAGAAATAAAGCTGCTTATCTGCTGAACACGTTGCACAAACATTTAATTCACCATGAAGCGCTTGAAACACCTCAGGCCTACTCTACTTTCCATAGCTAAAGTCTGACGTTCAGTAAAAATGATCCTGTCTCAAAGAAGTTTTAAAACGTTTCTCAGAACAGACAACGTAAAAGCAGAAGTGCCGCCGTTTACAATCCGTCCAACGTCCGTTTTAAAAATAAAATCAAACAAACGAGAGGACTCGATTATAATTTAGAAAACGGGAATCCGGATTTGGAGTCGCAAGATGATGCTTTTAAAGTCTCAAGGCGCTTTTTTTTTTTTACACTTTTAAAGAAAGTAAGTTTTAAAGTCTTGAGGCTAAATTACTCAGCTAAACCTGTTCTTTGCCTAGAAAACAGAAAGTGAAACTCCTGAATCCAC
Organism: Chrysichthys cranchii; assembly: GCA_030068335.1. Lineage (NCBI taxonomy): Eukaryota > Metazoa > Chordata > Actinopteri > Siluriformes > Claroteidae > Chrysichthys > Chrysichthys cranchii. The sequence continues at coordinate 15,882,840 of JAQMCW010000016.1, read as the reverse complement.
CACCAGGGATCACGTATTCTACAAGAACCAGTTCGGGAACCGCAACGGAACCTCAAAATCTCATGACAAGGCCATAACAAAGGTTTACACTATGAGCAAAAATATATACATGTATATATAGGACAAAATTTAAGGTCACGAGACAACATTCGGAGGATGAGAAACACACACCACACTGAACCAAAGAGACAGTTTCTCTGAACGCTCATGTGTACGACTCGTTGAGTTCGTTTTTAAAGCCCGCGCTGTCTGAGACAGCTCCGTGTGCTCAGGTTGGCCAGGTACAGGCGCTCTGTTAAACGCTACCAGATGTTCATCATGGTCACTTGTCCTGTAGATGCTGCAGGTCATCCATTTAATACTTTCCTAGAATCGGTCTAGATCGCCCCCAGGATCACATGACGTAATTCTGGGTTATAAAGGCTGGTATAGGAGCGTTATTTATGACTGAACAAGCTCCGACACACAGATGAGGTGTCTTTAGGAAGTTGTTCAGAAGCATGGATGGCCCTCTGAGCCAAAATACTCCAAGAAGCCAAATACGGTGCAATTTATTACAACGTCAGAGTCAAGGTCATGCTCTCCATGATGATTGTGATCTCTTAATCTTGGAGAATCATCAACCAAACTGGATTTTACATGAAGCTCAGCTGCTGCTGCGCTGGCGGTGACTCAGCGATGACCAGGTTCAACACGACACGAAGCCATTATGAGGAAAACACTCCCCCCCCCCGCACACTAAACTTTGAACGAGTCATGTGTTCTCACTTACTTTCTCTGTCCGCAGTCACGAGGGCAGCCTGAGCATGCTCGTTCGCGCTCTCTCTCACACACACACACACACACACACACACACACACACTGTCAAACAGCAGAGGAAGCTGACGGATGTAAACGGACGCCGATACACTTGTGCACGTCATAAATCCCCGTCCGAGTCCAGCTTGTAAATACTCGTGTTGCGGAGTGTGTGACCTCAGAGGGAACAGCGTGTCCTGCGTTACACATGAGCCAACGGTCAAAACATACTCCCGAGAGGACGTTTCGAAAGCACGAACATGGGGTTCATTTTTATTTTTCACACACACACACACACACACACACACACACACACACACAAAGCTCATACAGGAAATAACTCTACAGCGCAGCGCTTGGAAAAGATAACATCACAAATCTACCCTCAGTTTTGCAGACATGTAACTTCACCTTCGCCTTCAGAAACGAGGAGATATTCGATCCTGAGGAATCCCAGAGCTTGAGAAAAACACCCAGCACGGAAACAATAAAGCGATCGTCACGCGCTATCTGTGTAAAGTCTTCGGGCGAGCGGGGAACTCTGATACAGCGCCGGGTTTTCACGTATGCACTGCGAAAGGGACAAAAACATCAGTGTGAAAAGCCTCAGAACATCAATGCTGGCAGCACAAGCCGCAAACGTGATCTCAAACTGAAACAAAAACCAAGAATGGGGTTTTTCTTGTTTGTTTGTTTTTTGCTTGCGCGGCTTGTTCTACTACAGAAAAAACAACCCAGTTCTTATGAGCAGAAACCCGTGCCGTGATCAGGGCCGGGAGCGCGGCTGACAGTTCAGAATGTCACTCAGACCCCCGTAGACTGAGAATATACCTCACACGAGGACGTCCATCACATTTGTCTTCATACAGACTGGGAGATGGAGGGGGTTGTCTGTGTCCCATTGAGTCCTCAAGATGTCGAAATTGAAGAGACGCTTCGTTCCAGGTCTGTGCATGAAGTTCACGGCACACTTCCCTCACAAGCAGCCCACAGCCACTTCACCTCAGGAAACCTTCTCTCCCTGAAAACACTCACAGTCTGTACATACACACTGGAGCGCCAAAAGTATGCGAACACCTGCCCAACACGCTTGTCCTCTACACTGAAATTTCCTTCATAAGGTCCCAAAAAGACCTCACGTTCTGCACCGACCTCGAAACACCTTCAGCTCTACCGTGGATGACCGTTACGCGATCGAGCCTGTGATTGGTGGACACAAACAAATTGTTCCCAGGCATCACGTCGATCTGATGATCAGGTCCAAATCGCGCACGCGCCCTGCGGGTTCCATCTCCTTCCCCCCCCCCCTCCCTTTTTGTAAATATGGAACCACGGTTAGCAATTCTTCCTCTTCCTCGTGTTTCATCACTCATTTACATATTTCCAACACATTTCACGTCGCCGTTGATCACTCTGTCGGCAGGCCGCGGAGAGAGATCTTCATCCTGGTGAGAACCGGAGAGGAGATTCTGCTCCATGTGGGAATCGGTGAAGTTCTGAGAACAGCTCTACGAGAGGAAATGAAAGGAGGAAAAAAATTCCCGCGTGAGATTAATTCGGTTAGAAACACAAAGCAGCTCGCCGGACTGGAAATGAATCTGGAAACAAATCTGCAGGGCCCCGAGGCAGCGAGTGTGACGCCGGGGCTGAGCGGAGGAACGATACATGGTCACGCACAGAGCTAATCGAATCCAGACGAACACGAGGCAGGTTTTTGGGTAAAGAAAGAAACTCCAGAGAATTGAGATAGCATCCTGACGCCTGTGCGCAAACACGCCTAACGTGCGCTTGAGCACGCGTACTGGAGTGGAGGAAGAAAAGAAAAGGAAAAAAAGACCAAAAAAAAAAACAAAAACAAAAAAAACAGTTTCTCGTGCTTAACTTTATCTTCACGCTTCTCGATTCAGGTCAAGATTCTTTTTCCTTCTTCATTTTCGCTCTATAAGTAAGTGACCTGGCAGGCAAATATCAATTTCACACCATCACAACTGTTTACTGATCATTTTAAAACACACACACACACACACACACACACACACACACACACGATGGTGGTGAAAATAAAACAGATGGCGCTTTTTACTGAGACCCTGAGTATCAGCTGGCACTGGAGGGGGGAGTGTAAACGTAAACAAATTATTTTAAAGCGAACCGATGTGTTTCACTTAATAATACAGGAAGATAAAAACATCACAGGAGCTTTTTCCTTCATTCTGTTAAACGTCCAACACACCAACATGCAAAACACACTGTTCTTCCCGACCTTGAGATCCGGATACATTTATTTTCTTAACCCGGTATCAATCCGTGACATTGCTGTGCATTGGACCTGCGGCGTCTCTTTTAAAAAAAAAACACAAACATATAAATCTTTCACACAACTGTCTTTGCACATGTATTATTATTATTACATTTAAAAAAAAAACAAAAAAAAAAACAAAAAACCGCACATGCAGGAATTAGTTCACTTTCTTAAAAAAGCTATTTTTGAGTATTATAGGATGTCTACTACGAAATTTTCTCCGTGCCGAAGCCCTGAAATGAGAACTGCTGGAGTAAATGGGGCGCTGGGACAAAATGCAGTGAGAGCGTCAACATTACCGCTCATCAGTGCGAGTCAGTGTCCCTTCGGTGGGACGTCTCGAGCGGCGAAAGCGTCGTAAGAAGACTGCGTAGCCATGAGCTATGACGCCAACCAATCGGAACGCAGAAGCGCTCAGCTCGAGGGAGCACGAGACAAACAACCGCGTGAACTTAGGTTCCTCTTAAAGAGTTCCCAGGAAGCCTACGATGGAGGAAAAGTTAATAACGACAATCCACAGGGACATACGTTTAAAAAGGAGCGTGACTCTTTATAGAAAACAGTTTCACTCTTGAATGCTTGTTTTTAAGCGTGAATGTGATCATTTACAGTGGACAGCCACGAAACTCCGAGACCAGAAGCATGCTTACTTTAATGGCGAGCTCAGACATCATTTTAACGTTAATTAAATCCCAAGGCTAGTCAACTCCTCTGATAAACCGCATAATGAAATCTGACTTTTGATTCGTCGATTTTGTTTTATTTTCTTCCCCAACATAATCGCCAATCTTACGGTCACTCGGCCTGGAACACAACGGCTGAACGCATGTTTCTTTATATCAAGTTTGCAAGAACGAAGCTTCACCTGCGTCACAGAGCCTCCATCGACTCCAACAGCGGTGGTGGTGAGGCGGCTGAAGTGAATTTTGACCCTCTCACCATATTTGGTCTGAACGCATGGTAAGAAATCATGATCGTCAGATAAAAAAAATATATATATACATATGCGTATATAATTAGATTGAACAATTGGCATTTTGACAAAGTCTGATCATGCATGCCACCAAAACAACTCTAATCTCAGCCGAACTCTACATCTATCCCCTCATACAACTGTTTTAATAACATCCCCCTCCCCAGCGTGCACACACACACACACACACACTTTGAAAGCTCATGGCTCAATGCCTAATTTTGCTCTACGCCTGAAAACCAATCTCCATTCATCCGACATCCTCCCTGAGAGCATAAACCAGGTTAAACTTCTAATTACGCAACACGAGCAGACCAAACTCCAGCGCTATCATCACAGAGCCATATTTATCCCCAACGACGATCTATCTAACGTCCGGTATTACAAAGAAAAAAACAAGCAAACAAACAAACACCAAGCAGCTCCACGTCCTGGTCCTGAGGTGCTCTGGTGAGGAATCTCACTCGACGCGCGCCAACTTGGCCTTTCAGAGGAGCTTACGCCTGCCAGCATTCATGATGAATTACAAAATCTGCAGCCATGTTGCTGGACCTGAACTGAAAGCCTTTCTTCCTTTTCTTTTCTTTTCTTGCTGGAGGATTAAAAGTGTTGGCCTCCTTCAGATCGCACAGCCGCCAAAAACCACCAAGCGTGCTCGCGATACGATTCAGATCTCTCGGCTTGAGTGACCTACATCTCCCTCCCTCTCTGATTCTGTGTTTTTGTGAATATAAAGTCACTCCAGTGCTTCTGTGACACACACACACACACACAACTGTATAAGAAACCTTTGAACTCAGACACAAGTGTATCTTTATGACAGGCTGTTTAGCAAAATCCGAACAGCTCATCATGAGCAAAGCGCCGTCATCTAAAGGTCTCTTGATTCACAAGAGGAGAGGAACAAGATCCACGACAATACGTTTCAAGCGATTTCACGTTTACTGGTCTGTCTGGTGAGCCCAAATCAGAGCAAAATACTTTGATGATGCGAACTGGTTTATTTACACACAGCGTAAGGATAATTCAATGATCAGAAAAAAAAAGAAAAAGAAAGAAAAGCAGGACATTTGAGAGGGGGGCAGGACTGAAAACCTGCTTGTAAAAACTCGGTGGCCAAAAAAAAAAAAAAAAAAAAAGGTAAACATGAAACATGACATGTTTATTTCACGTGTAGGAAAATAATATTTAACAATATTTGAGAAAAGAAAGTGTGTGTGTGTGGGGGGCATCTGTGAAAGCTGTAAGATGTGAAAGATTCAGGAACAAATCAAATACCAAAGTGTTCCTCATCAATTCAGAACACTTCAATGTTTCGGAAAAAATATATATTGTGAAAGAGTAATTCATCACAATACCGTTGTTCTACATCACATGGCCCAGCCTGTCGGGAGCTCAATACGTCGAGAGATACTTCCAGAAAGAGCTAAAAAAAAAATTTTTTTTTTTTTTTTCCATCTAGTGTTGCATCTCGTGTTTATTTTCTCTTTTTGCTCTTCGGTCGAAATCTCTAACACGCCGCACTTCAGGAGCGATACAACAGATCTGTCCTTTGGCTGGGTTTACGTCTCAAGACTCAAAAATAGAAACACTCACGCCGTGTTTGATGTGAAAATGATTTGACTCTGAATCAGAGAGTTCAAGTGCCCTCCCAAGACATTCTGAAATGCTCAGAGCGTTCACACAAAAAAAGTAAAAAAAATAAATAAATAAATAAATAAAAATAAAAATATCCCACACTGAAGGAGCGTCAGATGATAACTGTTGAAATGTGTTAAAGATCCTGTGTTTGCCTGAAAAGTAACCAGAAAATCAACCATGTGAAACCCTCAACATTATTTACACTGAACACGTCTGTTTATGGAACACGCGGTCTTCTGGACTTCCTGAAACAAAACACCAAACTATCGGGGGAAAACATACCTTTGTCTCATCGCCTCCTAAAGCTGCAGTTCCTCAAAAGACACGATGTGCAACGACCCTGTCCTCACACTCACACCCCGGCGCTCGCACTCCGGTGCCGTTTCCTCTCACTCAGTCCACATGGAACAACACCAATTTCCTGCAACTCTCCAGCAGGACGTTTATTAATCCATGCGCCTCGACCGTGCTGACGTTTTTCTTTAGCTATATTTTATATATATTTTGCATCAAAGCGACATTCTTTCAGAAACAACTGATAAACGACAAAGCTGGAATGAAAACTACACCAAGACATGATAAATGACCGGAGGCGATTCTGGAGCTAGCTGGTGTTGGATGTCGTATTTCCGGTATTCCTGTGAGGAGGGCATTCCTGGGAGACGTTCCTGTGGCTCACTTTACATCAATCTCAAAAACACTTGGCTCCTCAAAGCAGCTTTGGTAAATATTTTAAAAATGTAATAAAAAAGCTTTCCTGAATAAAAGACTAAAGCGCCACTGCATCACTTTCTTTACCCAGAGATAAATGTAAAAGTCTGAAATCCCACTAGTACCTCTATCAGCACGTAGCATAACAGCATTATGGGTAACGCAGAAAAATGCTAACTGTAGCAAACATGTCGATAACAGAAGATTTTTTATTTTATTTTATTTTTTTAAGAGACTTGACTTGGAATTTCATGACAAATTAACCTCACAGCGTGACACGATGGTGCAGTGTCACAGCTCGGGTTCTCATCACATCCGTCTGGGGTTCCCTCTGGGTTCTCCAGGGTCCTCCTACCTGCCTTAGATGCTCCGTATTGTACCTAGGTGCGAGTGCGTGTGGTGGTCTGATCTACTCAGACTCTGAGCAGTGATGCACGGTGCGACCGAAGGTTTCTGCGCTGCCTTTTGAGTCTCCGTGTGTACAAGTGGGATCGCCTCACGCCGGATGGCACGCCCACCAACAGGACATCGATCCGCTTTCAGATCAAACTGCTCTTCCAGAAACAATTCTGGCTTCGTTCGACAGCCCAGAGCGAGACAGCACCTGGTTGGTTTCTGAGATCGGATGGACGGCTTTACGAACGCACGTACAAAGTGACACAACGTAAGAGTATCACGCAGGAGTGTAACTGTGATCGCTCTTCTTATGGGTCGGCATATATTCCTCACTCTGCCCTGGGTGTAACCGCAGCGGGGCGACTCCATGCTTAATCTGGAACCCATGACACCGGGGCAAAGTCGGATCACATGGGGTAAAACTTACAAGGGAGCGATTGAGCATCAGGACAAGAGAGGGTTGGATGTTCCTCAGCTGAGCACTTGGAGACAGAGGGTCACGATGATGAGGTGTGATCCCCCTCACACACACACACACACACACACACACACACACACACACACACACACACCTCCATGTCCTTATGGTGTTATTGGGTTTATTCCTGGTTGGCTGGCTCAGGGTGTGGGCTTCCTCATTCATAAAGTCTCAGACACAGTTTACTTATTCTTATGATTATTATTGTCTTATTAAAACTGGCATCTAACTGTACACACAGTTGAAACCTGAGCACATGGAAGTGTTGAGAAATCACTCAGTTCAGTAGTGCTGCATTTTAAACTAATTTCTATCTTCAACCTTGTAAATTTCATGGCTGATTAGCAATCTCACCACCAAAGTCATCTTTTCTTCCAAAACATCTAACAAATCACCCAAATCCAGCAATGCTATCGGCTCACACATACTCACACACACGTCGGTCGGTTAGCGCCTTGCTGTCAGCTGATTGAACGCCAGCTCACTGCGCTCTTCGCCAAACATTATGTCACTAAAAATGCCTTTTTGTGTCGCCGTGAAAATGCTCTAGTTTAGATATTTATTTAGGTTATCGCCCAAGAAACGTCCCATTAGCGCCCTGTCCACTCGCCGTACCTGAGAAACGTGAAAAAAAAAAGCAAACAACAACGACAACTCAGCACGGCTAGTCAGATAAGCTAACTAACCGCTAGCTAGCTTGCAGTCTTCTGACACCCAGAGTTAGCATTCCTCACCATCCTGAGAACATGGAGCACGGCCCAATGCGCACACTGACTACTATAATAATTATAATTATTATAATAACAATGTTGATAATGATAACAATGAGTAAATCTAATAAAGTGTAGGGTAAACAAACAACCCCACTCACCTCAGTGCCGAAATGAAGCCGGAGTAATGGCGAACGTCGGCAGTGTTTGCGCACAGAAGCTAGCGCTATTGCTAACGCCGACTCCGCTTCGCTGTGTCACTATTGTTGTCGTTCCTTGGTGATTTATTTACAAGTTAAATATCCCTCCCCGGGGACACTAGGTCAGGGTTATTGAAGCAAACTGAGGTAATAAATAATTCCCCGAAAGTGGTGCTGCTGTGAAGGCGGTTGCTGAGCCCGAGTGCTGGGTGATCTCCGTGCTCCGGCCCGCTCCGCTTCGCTCCTGGGGTTTCTCTTTCCTTTCTCTGGTCGGGAGCTGCGGGCTGCTGCTCACTTCCTTCAAAACAAGCCTGAGAGAGAATCAGTCCGCGGCCCTGTCCTAAATCACACCCTGTTCACTAGAGCGGCGCACGGTGCTGTCTCGGAGATGGTGGTTACTTTTGTAGCTCATGTAGTGCACTGGGTATTTTATGCGAATCGGTTTGAGACGCGACCCGCGCCGTCAACGCGCATGCGCCACCGTCGAAACGAGGGGCGCGCGCAGTGTGGATTTCAGGGCGTATTTATTGTCTTTGTGCGCGCACTCGTCATTCCGGCGAAAACTAATAATAATAATAATAATAATAACGACAATAACAGCAAGTAATAATCGTAATAATAATAGCAATAGTAATAATAATAAATAGTAAGAGTAATCATATAAATAGTAATAACTGTGATAATATTAATATAAATAATAATAATAGCAAGATAATATAACTTGCATAATAGAAATGGTAATAATAATAATAGCAGTAGTAAGAGTAATAAAAATATAGATAGTAATAATAGCAACAGTAAGAGTAATAATAATACATAGTAAGAGTAATATAAATAGTAATAACATAATATTAATATAAATAATAATAGTGGCAAGATAATATAACTTGCATAATAAAAGAAATAGTAGCAGTAATGATAATAATAATAATAATAATCTGTATTGAAACAAGTGTTTCAACCATTTTGAGACTTTTTTCAACTTTGTTATAGATAATAAATGTTTTCACTCTGTGTTCATTTACCCAATCTACCCAAAGCACAGGGCTTGAACTAGGGAGCGAATCATCTGTGCTCTCCAAGTACAATACTGGAATAATACAACACACACACACACACACACACACGTGGTAGATTTTAACTGCATGTTATCTCCATCCATTTTTTTAATACTGCAAACTAGCATAAAATAATAGTAAAAAAAATACATCACAGAAAACAATGGACACATAAGATGCATTGCGAGATCTGTGTCGTAAGTGAATGTGTGGGTTTTAAATTACTCAGGAATCAAAGCAGGATACCCATCAGAGCATCCATCCATTTATCCATCCATTCAGCAACCGTACATTCTGAGGCAAAAGAATTACATGAGCATTCAGTGCTACAAATGTATTCAGCACTTTATGTTTTTGGTCTCTTGCTGGCCCCGTTTCCCAGCAGCCACAGCTGCAGTGGCCCGACAGCTTTGGACTTCCGCTTCCCAGACAGAGGTTTTTCTTGCGTTTCTTTAGGTTCGGCATCGTCGAACGCGTTCCTCTTACTGGGCGATCCGTTTTTCAGCCAGCTCATCATCATCTTGCTGCTGGGCGAATCTTGAGGAGAAGCCTAAAAACAAAGAGAATACACAAACAGAACAGGACATGTATACTGACCCTTATGTATAAAAGCTGCAAAAAAAAAAAAAAAATGTAGATTTAACAGTAGGAATGAATCTGGGTTCGAATCATTAAACATGAAAACTTAATAAATGGCTCAGCAGGGTGATTCAAAAAGAGCCAAATTTACCCCCCACAACTGGGTCACACCCTCCACAACGCTGACTGCACTAAAGATTCCTCACCTTTCACTGCCAACATTCTGGAGTCCTGGAATTTGAATTATTAACCTTTCAACCCACAGACAAAGCTCATCCAACTGAACCACCGGAAATCACACAGATGTGGCCTTGTAGTTTTGCTTTCTTATTCTCATACTGTGCCAATGACACACTCAGGAAGTGGCTGTTCAGCAGAACTTTGATTTAATAAATAGCTTCGATTCAAATGTATTATCCAGCCTTAAAAGGAGTCTGGCCTTCTCCCTTTCTCATATAACCATGGATAAGTAGCCATGCAGAGGAATAATATTTGTCGTATGTGTCATAAGTGAAGCACCTTCCTAGCGGCAGGGTCCAGCGGCTGCAGGCATTCGGGGGAGTTGTTGCGGGCGTTGTTGACGATCGTAGAGACGGGGTGAAAGGTCAGGCAGGATTTCGACTGAAGCAACTTAAGAGCTTCCAGCGAGCGCACCTCGCCGAAATCCAACCACCGCCTTACCTCCTCTTCTCCATCCAGAATGGCTGGCATCCTGTCTCACACACACACACACAAATAAGCCATAGAATATCCTCCAATAAACTCTACATTTGCTGTATGGATGCATAGCTAATGTCAAGCTCTACCTGTCGTGGATGCTCTGCAGGTTTGGTGAGGCACTCACAGTGATCACGGTGTAGGTGTACAGAACCTCCCCGCCCCCAGGAGGAGTCCAGCAGTCAAACAGCCCCGCCATGGTGAGCAGACGCCATCCTGACCACTCACCGCCCTCTTCAGCGTCCTGTCCAAAGAGACAAACGCTTACGTTTCAGCGGCATGAAACTGCAGTGCATCGTTAATAAACGTGACAAGCTGATCCACAGATTATACTACGCAATATGGAGTTTAAAACATCTGAATGGAAAGCCAAGATGTGAACCAACGTTCTCAGGGATGGGAAGCCTGCACTTACCCACAAAGCCACAGCATCACAAGGAAAGCAGCCTGGGTTTTAAACCTGAACCTAAATAATGGCAGATCACGTGCAACCCCAGACAGTCTCCACTGTCCAATCCATTTTCAGGATACAGCTTAATGTGCGTTTCATGGAGCTGTGCTGTTGGCTGAGTGGATACTCAAGTACTCGTATATCTTTATAGTGTGATAATCATGGTGTGAGGCTCAGCTCAGGTGAGCCATCAACAACTAAAAGGCTTTATCAATGTTGTTTGTGTGTCAGTGATGAGTGACGGAGGTTATCCATCGAGGATAAACCTCTATAAATAACCTCACACTTATGAAGACACCAGTGGTCCGAGGGTGAGCGCTGACCTGGTGCGGTGAGGAACTCCAGGATGGAGAGCATCTGCAGGTGAGCTCATGCAATTGTTCATTTGTGCCTTTTTGAAATTTCCAGCAGTGTTTTCAACCCAAACTTTAACTAAAAACTAATCACTATATCAGTGGAGTTCACAGATCATCGTTCTGATAGAGAAATGTGCTTTTTAAAAACAAACAAACAAATAAATAAATAAAAAATCCATGTTGACTGTGATCATTTCTCATGTCATGTGCATCAACCATGATGAAGTGTAATTCATATAAATCACACGAACTGCGCTGACTCGCCCACATCGCTCTGTGAATCTGCGACGGCAAGTTGACATTTAAGGACTTTTACGATGAAAAACGTAGCGAGAATTTTTTCCACAAAAGCACCGAGTGTATTTCTGTAGAGCGGGTCTGCGTCACATCAACAGCGTGAACGATAAAGCATGTAGTGGTTGTCTGACTCACTGTGGATCGGTCAACAGAGTTCAACCACAATAAACAAATAAGTAAGTTAGTAAGTAAGTAAGTAAGTTTTTACGCATTTATTACTGACACGAAAGAAAAGCCAGACAAATCGGTTAACTTGCCCGTACGTTATCGGAACACAGAAAAAGAAAAAAAAGATAGAAAATGACGAAGCATAACTTATGCGTATAAGGAAGGGATTTACTGGGAAAATACTTTTGTGAAAAAATGGTGAACATTTCGCCTTTCTGCATTTCTCAAGTTTAACAGGTTTAAACGTTTCCCACTTCAATCCGAGACAGATGGTTTTTCATTTTGTTTCTTTTTTTTTTGCTACAAACTGATCACCGAGTTGCTTGTCCCTGCACCGTGTTAGTCCTGACACAGCAGACTGTCACGACTCCGTGTCCCTCCTGGTGATTCACACTCATTGTCTCACATGACCGGGCCTTGTGAATTCATCTCTGCCAGAAGCACATGCTTCCTTCACATCCTGCATCCATTTCTCCTTCAGAGGACTTCATCTTGGTGTCTCCCGTTTCTCCTTTGCGAAGGGTGAAGATTTGTAAACGCCACGGCTAAACCATAACCGATGGCACCTCTGCAGAAATAACGACATCGGCAGCGAATCGTAATCACATTGACATCCGTAAGGCTTCAAACTCCAGCTTTCTCACCCTCGCTTCTCCTTCATACTGCTCCTCAGTTTTCACCTTATCCTCCTCTCCGTCCTGCCTAACTGCATGGCTCTGGGGGAAATAGATGAAGAAAGGCTGCTTGTCCTTTTGCTGCTTCCTCCACTCGTAGAAGCCGTCGGCGAGAATGACGCAACGCTGCCCTTTAAACAGGGGGTCCTGCGGCACAAGAACGGACATGCATGTAGGCATAAAGTGAACAAAGCTCCTTAAGATGTGTTTATAATACAAACAGCTTGAAGAAAAAGACGAACATGAGATCTGTTTATGTACAAGGGAGAATCAGAAAGTAAAGGCGATTTTTAAATCGATCACCTGGAGAGTAAAAGACAAAGCATGGGGTGGAGACATCCCTCTTCTCCAGGCGAAGAAGAAATTCAAAAGTCAGTCCTCCCTCAAGAAAATCATCGCTCAGCAAAAGAAGAGGAACGCTGTCCAAAACAGTCTTCTTGCCCCATGACAATGCACGTCCTCATACAGCAGCAGGGACAGTAGAGACAGTAGAACGCGACGGCTCGGGTTCCGACGTCTCCCACATCCTCCTTACAGCCCGGATCTGGTGCCGAGCCATCATCACATCTTCGGTCCACTGAAGGAGGCGCTGTGAGGTCACCTCTGATGATGAAGTAAAGGAAGCGGGGCTCACCTGGCTTCGGGAGCAGAAGAAAAACTTCTTCTCTGTGGGA
>JAQMCW010000016.1:15676859-15688425 GCA_030068335.1 Chrysichthys cranchii | reverse complement strand
TTTATTCTATGTTTTATTGCCACATAAACCCATAATACACTTTAAAAACATGTTTTGTGGCTGAAACACATTCATTGGATTTACATTCATTTCAATGGGAATCACTGATTCGGGTCGCAAACAAATCGGGTCACAAACAGAGTCTCGGGACGGATTCGGCTCGTGAGTCGAGGTAACACTACTTCTACTACTACTTTCGGCTGATCTCTTCAGAGGTCACCACAGCGAATCATCTGTCTCTATCTAACTCTATTAGTCGAGATGCCACTGTATATGAGATTATATATATATACATATATATTTCCCAATCAAAAGTGTAACCTTTCAAAGTTGGTGGGAGAGAGGCGGTCTTGACAGGTAACTTTAAACAAACAAACAAACAAACAAACAAACAAATAAATCTGTTTGATAATTCCCGTACAGGTCACATTCATCAGCAGGACAGATTGGTGAGTCGTCTTTGCCGTGGGAATTCATATTTATTCTGTGAACTAGCTCGGCGTACGTTACTACATCCATGTAGCTTTTTACCCATCATTGTTTGCAGTCTAATCAATTCAAAATACGTTGCACGCTGCAGCTTTGACTTTCCCGGCTGAAATAAAAACAAATAAAGGTATTACCCATCCAGCCCTCACAGGGGGAAAAAAAAAGTTTGCTCGCCAAATGCCATTTTGTCTTAATGCCCAATTTCCATTTATTTGCACGACAGCGTTTTCATTAAGGCGTCTCTCTGTTAAGCAAACCGTGCTCGCAGCAATAGCTTTTTTGTTCTTCGTTAATATTTCCAGATGTCGTCTTCATAAACGCACGGGTGTTTGGGGTGAACCTCGTGCCTCTGCACCCTGCGGCTCTGGGGAAGATAATGCCACGGCTTGCTTGTCGTTTGGGGAAACACGGAGTGCAATTTTAACCTTCGGTAAAGCAATTTCACCTCCGCTAGCTTTGCCTCCTAAAGTCAGCTAACCTAGCGGAAGGCTTTCACAGAGACAGAGAGTGAGTGAGAATGAGAGAGAGAGAGAGAGAGCGAGAGTGCGGCTTCTTTCCTGAATAAATGAAACAGGAACGACACACGGGGAATTCATTACCGCGGATCTGCTCTCTGTTTAATCTGACACGCTGCTGTTTCTGTAAAACACGGGATTTGTGCTGCGCTAACCCGTCTGTCCGGGAGAATAAGGAGTCCCACGGAACACGCGATCTTAAATCTTTGCCTTCGTTAAAATGAAGCAGGGACGAGCCCATTTCCTTCCTGCTGTCCTTAAGAGCTAGCCGCTTAGCTAAGTGCCAGTGAACCGGCTCGCTCCATATCACACAGTCACACCGTTTCAGTCTTTTACAGGACTATTACAAGCTTGAAAAAAGCTTCACAAAACCCCAAGTCTAGAAATAGGTTTAATAATTGAATGTTCGCTTTATTGTAATCCTGTAAGAGGAAATAGGAAATACAGTTGCACTTGCGAACATGCTTGCGGTGTAGCAAAACAAGTTATTCGTTCGAATGGAGTAATTTACAATTACAAAAAAAAAATCTCAATCGGCATTTTGATGTTGTCTCGTGATATTCAACGGTAGCAGCTCTAAATGTCAGCGTACCTGAACTCCGGGTTTGTGTAACTATATGCTGACCTGATTGGGAAAGTTTTTGTTCCTACATGAACAGATCCCGATATCTTCAGGGCAGCTACATGGAAATGAGTTTTACTCACTAATCTTTGCCTCCTATATTCAAGCCTTGAGCATGAGCACAGGTGCAAATCCACCACACGCACACACACACACACACACACACACACACACACACACACACACACACACACACACCTGTGCCCTTTTGCACTTTTTCCTGTATGCATATTTGGCTAAGTTCTCTCTGTCGGCCTAATAGAGGCGCACATACATACGTGCGGGCTGCTCTCTGCGTGCGTTTGCTAAAATAAAGAACACCCACACGCTCCCCTGAGGTCCAGCGCTTCCCCAGCCACGTAATTAGATCCAGATTAACCCAGGTGAGCCCTCATGGACCCAGGTGTCGAGCCGGTGGGTGTCGCAGAGCTCTTGGAAAGCCTCCTGAAGCAAAGAAGTGGGGACGTCTAAAACGGGAAACGAGTCGGACTCGCCGGTGCGAACACACTTCCGTGCCCTTGAGCGAAACTCCGAAATATCGACTGATTACGAAACGCCGACGCGCTGCGAGAACTGCCCCGAAGGCTTCGGCTTCGGGTCAATCACAGGAATCAGTGATCAGCGGTCTCTCTGTCTAACAGGAATAACGTATCCCGCACGCGTTTCGGATCGTCCGAGCCGAACGACTGCGCGGGAGGAAACCGCTAACCTCGTCGGGGTAGCAATGTGCAGGGAGGAATCAGTTGCCCGGAAATAGACTTCTAGATTTTCGTCGTTATGGCTGCTTTTCTGCACAAACAGAATGAGCTTCGGCTAAGACGGACAGGAAGATTACCTCGACCCGAACAAAAAATTCCAAACCGATTGTAATGCACAAATAAGCTGTTTCATCCCTGTGATTCCCATCGTGTCGCGCACAGAAGTGAGGAGAAACGGGGGGGGGGTGTACGCTCGGGGTCGAAAGACTCAATTAACCTCCATAAAGGAGAAATAAAACCTGCCCATGGAGGTATTGAGGAGGCAGAGGAGAAAAACAATGGGGCTGGAGATTACAGAACAGCTGGAGCTCTGTTCATGTTGTCGCTGTGAATAGGTCCAATTTGCGACCTGTTGATGGGTTTGGCGATGGGACGGTGGGAGCGGGAAAACCCGGAGGAAAAAAAAAACAAAAAACAAAACAAAAACGTCCTCTTATCTCCGCACAGAGCCTGAGAAACAGAGAAGCTGGTTCGGACGCATGCCAGGTGCAGCAGTGTTGCGTTCTGTGTTGTGATTGGTCAGGAGGTGGGGATTAAACGCCTTGAACAGTAGCTCATTCTCAGGGACTTGTATTGCGGACGTTCTACGTGACCTATCACGGATATTATTTTTCTGTCTTATTAAGCTAGAGAGAAAAAAAAAATATCGAGACGCCATGCTTTCCCTGCCATCCTGACGTCCGACTAGTGTGACACGGTGACACGAACGACACAGATTGGATGCAGAAGTACTCCTTTGACCTAAAGTCTACAAATGAGCTGTCTTTTTCTCCCGTTTTGGCAGCAATGTAAATGCCTTCTAGTTGGAAAAAAAAAAGAAAAAGGAAAAAAAAAAAACTATCGGAGGACATCACGATTTCCGGGTGACAGAAATGATCAGAAGTGTGGTTCAGGTGCTGCAACTGGGCATCCCATTCCGAGAGTCCTAGTGTCCTATGGATGGGGGTGGGGCCATTCTGGACGAGACCACGCCCATCAGGATAAGAACATTCTATTGTTTAAACCAGGAGAGGCGAACCATGCTAGAAAATAAATACATAAATGCCCCTTAACCGCAAAAACAGTAGTATTTTCTTTACTTTGTCGTCCATCTGTGTGTTTGTCATCATCATGCGGTTGCTTTGGCCGTTCTTCTGAATAGCTGCAATATTCTGCACCATTCTCTCTCTCTTTCTGTGTGTGTGTGTGTATGTGTGAGTGTGTGTGTAGCCAGTGTACTCTATTCTCCTGGACTTCCTCTTCACATTGTTTCTCTTCAGTCTCTATATTCTCTTTCGACACACACGCACGGTCTACCCACAATCCTCCGACTGCACTGATCAGAACCCGTTCTCCGTCTGCGTGTCACGGGGGTGAGGGATACGGAGAGGCCGCATCAAGCCGTGAACGTCATCTCCATCACCTCTTATCCTCTTATTCACACAGGATGGCATCTCCAGCATACAGCCTGGAAAAGATGATTCAGGAATGCTCAGCACTCTCGAGGAAACAGGAACGCGCCCCGGGACCACAAGAACCCAGAAGGAGACGGGACATAAAGATGAGGACATAAATTCCAAATGCGTGGCAGCGTTTGTTTGTTTCTTAACACACATTTCTGACACTGTTTTGCTGATGAGGATCATTTTGTAAATTGTCTAAGGCGTTGATAATAGTTCTGCCATGACCACACACACATACACACACACACACGCATCAGAGCCACTTGGCTGTTAGAGCGCCCAGCCAGATGAGTGGCAGCGGTTTGGCTGGGGTCCATCTCCAGTCATCTGGACCAACACCTGATCAATCAAATCACCTCATTACCCAGCATCCCCTGCTCCGGCCTGGCCGAGCCACCGGCAGCGAGAGCAGGCTCCCCGTCTCAAGTTCACCTTGAGCCAAACAGACCAATAAAACTTCTCAGGTTAACCGTGGCGGGGGCCGCCGATTGGCCGGCAGAGGTGTCCGTTTCTCTCGCGCGGAGCTGATTTATGATGGGAAGCGAGCGACGGAGCTGGAGCACAGATGGAGCTCGGCGCACGCATTTACTCAGCAGCGGGAGCAGGGCTCAATCGGGGGACGGTAGGGAGATCCGTGCCAGAGGCGACGAGCTGCTAATCCGGCTCAGGGCTCCAGCCAAAATCAGCTCGGCTGCTCGGTGAGGAGGCGCCAGGGCAGTTTAGCGAGCCGTGCTGGACTCTACCTGAGGTTTTATAGTGCGTTACTATGGCACCGGCGCTCTGAGACAAGCGGGGGTGATTTTGGTGTTGGCTCAATTTTTCAAAAAAAAAAAAAACACAAACAAACAAAAAAAATAACCCAAAAACCCCAACCTCTCATCAGAATCACATTATGTAACAGATTATGTCAATAATTTACACTTGAATGGAAAAAGCTTATTTACATCCACACAACAGCTATCTTTTATGCATTCTTAAATACTTTTATGTGTGTGTGTGTGGGTGTGTGTGTGGGTGTGTGCGCGCGCTAAGCAGGACCAAGCCTGTTTATGGGTTCACCTCAGTTCAGAATCACTATTATTTTCATACATGATGAAATACAAACATGTTCAGTTAGTCATTCAGTTAGTGAGTCAGTCAACGAGTCAGTGAGTCATTCAGCAATTCAGTCAGTCATTCAGTTTGTGAATCATTCAGCAATTCAGTCATTCAGTTAGTGAGTCAGTCAGTGAGTCAGTGATTTCTTCAGTCATTCAGTTAATGAGTCAGTAATGCTCTCAATTGATTTGTCAGTTAGTCAGTCAGTCAAGCAGTGAGTGATTCATTCATTGAGTCAGACAACTGGTGATTCATTCAGGGGGTGATTCATTCAGTCAGTGATTCAGTCGTTCACTCGGTGAACCAGTTAGTCAGTGAGACAGTGAATGAGTCAGCCATCGATTAATTAACTCAGTCAGTGGAAGATTCATTCATCCATTCTGCCACTTATTCAGTGCTTCAGCCAGTCAGTTTTTTATTTCACCTATTCTTGAATTCATTCAGCCAGTGTCAGTCAGTCAATGACTCAGTGAGTGATTCAGTCACTCAGTGTGTGTTTTTTTTCTGAGACGACAAACATGACATATAATCCAGACTCTTTACTGCCCTTTATTCACATCCATCCTTCTCTAGTTGTGTGCTGTTCATTTCACATACAGTATAGTTGTTATGATGACAAAGACGCTGGTCAATAAGCTCAGCAACCAACTGCCCACTAGCTATAAATAAAGTCTGTCCAACTCAGTGCCCTTCACTTCAGTCCAGCAGACAGGAGCTGCTGGAACCGTGTTCACGTGCTGCGTTAAACCGAGCGGCCTTGAAAAAGCCACAAGTTCAAGTCAGTTAGCAACCCTGGCTATAAAACGTGTTTAATGATTCGTCTGCTGTGTTCATGAGCATGAAATCATTTCCCCACAAACAGCGATAATAATTAGAATAATAAGAATATGGTTGAGTTAAAAAGCATGGCTGGGGGAATGCAATAAAACCGTATTTAACGCACAAAAATAGGTGTTGTGGGCTTGCAATTTAAGCGCGGTACATTTTTCAGCGCTGAAAGCCGAAAGCGATGCAGATGATAAATACGGCAAAAGAATCCAAATCCCCACCTGCTGTATAATGATCCTCGGTACCTGTGCGTTATGTGTGCAGGTGCGTTAATGACTAACATGCTGTGGAAAAGCGCCTGATTGATGTGTTTTAGTGTAAATCACCAGTGCTGCTACGCTTCCCTCGCTAGCATGACTTCACATTAAATTCAATACAGGGCAGAGAGCAGGAAGAGAATACCGACGAGCTCACGCAGTCGGTAACCTGCGCGAGAATATGGAGGAGGAAATCGGAGAAGATGGGGAGCACGGGCTCGCTCTGAATGATTGATGAAGAATTTGAGATGGTGTGCGAAGACATGTAACCTGCCAATCAAACCTGGGTAATGCTTGTCTGAGCCTATGCTTCATGCATTAATGTACGGGGGATGAGATGGAGGAAGCTGGCATGCAAAC
This sequence comes from Chrysichthys cranchii, assembly GCA_030068335.1. Classification (NCBI taxonomy): domain Eukaryota; kingdom Metazoa; phylum Chordata; class Actinopteri; order Siluriformes; family Claroteidae; genus Chrysichthys; species Chrysichthys cranchii. Next base: position 15,682,056 of record JAQMCW010000016.1, on the reverse strand, counting down.
AGTGTGTACATGATCGTATTGTGTGTGTGTGTGTGAGCACGCATGTGTGGGGCGCTTGTTAAATTACCTACACCAGAAAATCTCTTATGCAGTTCACGCTTTATGACGTGTTCATGAATTTGAAAGCTCATTCAGTAGAATAAGGGCTCCATCCATGCTAGTTCATTCGCCAGCTAGCTAAATGTCCACTGTCTAATTGGTCAGGTGGGAAAAACGTCCGTCACCTGCTGTGGCTGTTCATCTACACACTTTACCCCTTACAACAACGATCACATTTACATTAAGATCCGATAAAGAGAAACGTAGCTAATTTGACATCTCAAGCTCTCGCTAGCTCTCCGCCATCATACGACGAGTGTGAAGCAAGTAAGTGCTTCCTCAGTGACACCTGAATCGTTTCATACTGTTAGCGGTGCAACATGCTAGGAGGAAAGCCCCATCTACCCTCTTCTGCATACGCGAGGTCACGGACACCCGCGATTACCTAGTGTTGCTGTGATTGACAGGTGAGAGAAAGATTCTGCCCTTCCTACCCACAGAGAGGCAGTTCAACCATGACCATGGAGGGATTTGGCATTGCTAGGATTCGAGTTTGTGTACTCTGGATAACTGTGCCACTCTGGAGCACCACTGCTGATGTATTTCCTTTGCTATCATTACACCTGTTCGCTACAGAACAGTATTCGGTCACGCTTTCCATTTAGCGCTGGTTTCCGCCATGTTTGTTTTTCTGAGCAGTAAAGTCGAGGGAACAGTGACGTGCCTTCAGGGCAGTGTCTCTAAGTGTCTGCCTGACTGACAGGAGCGATGTAGGCGTAATCGTGGGGCCCAAGCACCCTGTGCTCTTTTGTCACTTTATCTACACAATGTTCTACATTATGCGTAACTGCACGAAGAATAAAAACACGACTGCAACTTTTTTCTGTCTTCCGTTCTTTCTTTCTTTTTTTTTAAATGACACGTAAATGTACCTGGACTGGCAACCAAAATTCACCTTCACTTTCCGAATGATGCATTTTGAAAGGTCACAACTGCCAAACGGAAATTACATGGCTGCCTTGTTTTTGGGAGGGACTCACAGGAAAGGCTTTGTGCTGTTCTGCCTGCAAATCGGTCCGGATTTTTCGAAGGCACTTCAGAAGGAAACGGCCTTTAAACTTGCACCCATGACGAATAACGCGAGCCGTTGGATCGGTCCAGGGAACACGTCTCAGCCGAGCTGCTTCATTGCTCGGTCACTGATTATACACGGAGTTGAGTTGCAAAATGATGCTCGCGAGGAAAATGAGCCAACGCCCCACGTCTCCTCAAGCTGATTCCCAAAATCAGTGCTGATCAGGTAGCGGAGCGCGCCAAACGCCTTCTTTCGAGTTCGTGAGCTCACAGCTGTGCACGACTGGCGAGTGTCGCATTGATTGACAGGAGGTCATCCGTCTGACCCTTGAAAGCAGGAGTAATTATGCTTCTCCTAATCACGTATTGCCGAGGCAACGATAAGCCTCCGCGCACCCGGATTCATACATCTCCTCATGGTGCGTTTCACAAAGAGCGCCTGGATTTATCCGGAAACTGAGAACAAATTACCAACCCTGAGCGTAATATGAATTCCTGACTTCAATTCTTGAGTTAAACTGACTGAAGCTAATCCGTACAGACATCTAAATTCACTACTTACTAGACGCTAGAGTATATTTAAAGCACCTTCGACAGCCACATAATGTATCAAGGTCGATCCCGAGTACTGAAGGGTGTCTAGACTGACAGCGGCAACACCGCCTGATGCAACAGAAGCGGCCCGGCTTCTCCTCTGAAGTCCTCGCTTGTGTTTGGGCACGTCAGCGCAGCGTGATATGTATCTAGACAGCCCTAGTGTTTTTCTGCGGCCCAATCAATCGGTTCAGATCATTTATGAATGAGCAGGCTGGCTGAGCGTCTGCTCCGAGAGACGTGTTCTGGCACCATAATCTCCTCCGTTACACACGTTCTCGCAAACGCACGCACGCACGCACACACACGTTCGGCCACCAGTCTGTTGTTTGTGTCTGCTCATTTTTTGCTCATACGCTTTTAGATTTTGTCTATTTTTCATGCAACCACAAGCCTTCCCTTATTTTATTTATTTATTTCCCCCCCAACCTCTCTCTCTCTCTCTCTCTCTCTCTCTTTTTCTCATATTCCTCCGGCGTGATGCTCGGTGTTATGTGCCGACACGGAGAATGCCGCCGTAATCACAAGGAGAAAAATTCCCCCATCAGCGCCTGACATTTCTCTCCATCAAATTCCATCATGCATGCACACCTACACTCACTCACTCTCTCTCTCTCTCTCTCTCTCTCTCTCTCTCACACACACACACACACACACACGGTTGTGAGTCAGAAGGAGTCTGGGAAGTGTGAGATAAATCTGTGAAGTGCTCATCATCAAAAACAAGGATGGAAGACAGGAGAGTGGGCTCATGTGGGAGCAGATGAGAGACGCAGGAAGAGAATGAGACCGAACACCAGAGAGTGAGTGAGAGAGAGAGAGAGAGAGAGAGAGAGAGAGAGAGAGAGAGAACGAGAGCAGGTGAATAAGGATATATACGATCGCAGGAATTTATGCACCGGCTTCCTTCAAGCCAGTGTGTGCACTTCTGAGCGCTTTGTCCTCAGTTAAAGAGTAATGAGATGACATTAATTCTGGGGGGAAAAAAAAGGAGCGTGAAACACGACGGTACTGATAGGGTTATAGGCGTCCGTGTTATTTGTGAAGCCGTTGTGCATTATGAATGAGCATCTGGTGCTTGTGAGTGTGTGTGTGTGTGTGTGTACCTGAGCCTTGGAGTTGTGCACTTTTCAGACTGACACCAGCCTCCGGGCCTGCCTGTGGCCAACACATCATAATCCGCATGTCTCTCGCCGCACTGCATTATTCATCCACACAGGCTGTACTGCGCTGCGCTGCACTGCTAAACGATCCAGGATCAGTTCTTACTTGAAATCCAGCCTGTGAGCGCAGGCCGAACTGATCCTGGGTCAGGGTTGCGTCACGCACCTCGCACCTCGAGCCTGTCAATGTAATGCTGCTTCCACGCCGTCTGCTGTATGTGTTATTCTTCCTCACGGGTAAACGACAGACGGAAGAGTTTACAGCAACTGATTTTATATAAACACACACACACACACACACACACACACACACACACACACAGAGAAAGAGAGACTCTCTAAATATACATCGTGTCTAGAACAACGTCTTACTCAAAGTTGCTAGATTATGAGTCTTAGCCTGTATATTACTTGTGGTGTGCTAATACTCAGGATATGCATGTTCACTTTGCTAGCACTAGGATTTAGCATTTCACTATAATAGTTTACTCGTTTCATGTACTAACACTCCAGTTTAGTAATTTAGTGCATTGACACTATTATTTAGATAGTTTTAGGCATGCTAGCAGGTTTATTTGAATTCTTTCAGTATGCTAGCACTCTTATTCTAACAGTTTCAGTATGCTAGCACTTGTCGTTTTAGCATGCTAGCACTGCTGTTTTAATACTTTTGGGATGCTAGCACTGGGAGTTTTTAATCATTTCAGTATGCTAGCTCTCTTGTTTGTTTGTTTTTTATAGTTTTGCTATGCTGGCACTCTTATTATGATAATTTTAGTATGCTAGTGCTGGTGTTTTTATACTTTCTCTCTTCTAGCACTTTTGTTTGAATAGTTTTGGTATGCTAGCTGTCTTATTTTAAGTGTTGTATGCTAGCACTGGTAATTTCAACATTCTCCTGCATTTTCTGAATGCTAGCCCTCTTGTTTTTATAGTTTTGCTATGCTAGCACTCTCATTTTATTAATTTCAGTATGCTAGTGCTGTTGTTTTTATACCTTCACTATGCTAGTACGTTTGGTTTTTCTACTTTTGGTATGCTAGCAGTTGTGTTTAATAATTTCAGTGTACTAGTGCTCCTTATAGTTTGGCATGCTAGCGCTGCTGTTTTAATAGCTTTGGTATGCTAGCACTCTTATTTGAGCAGCTTTGGTATGCCAGCACTGGTATTTTAATCATTGCAGTATGCTAGCCCTTTTATTTTTATAGTTTTGCTATGCTAGCACTTTTATTGTAATAATTTCCCAATGCTAGTGCTCTTGTTTTTATAGCTCCACTATTCTAGCACTTTTGTTCCGATAGTTTTGGTATGCTCACACTCTTATTTGAATAGTTTCAGTATGCTAGCTCTCTCGTTTATAGAATTTCAGAATGCTAACTTTATAGTTTAACTATGCCAGCTCTCTTGTTTTTATCGTTTCAATATGCTAGCGCTCTTGGTTTTATCGTTTCAGTGCGCTAGGACTCGGGGGGGGACTGTAACTGATGATACTTAAGTGTGATGGCTCTAAATATCACTGAGAGCATGCTGCCTCACTCATCACACCTCCGTCCTCGTCCTCGTCCCCGTCCTCCCTCCCTCCTCCACACTTTAAATCTCTGCTCTCGTGTTCATTGACAGAGTGAGTGATGGCGATGATGCCGTATTGATTTTCTGTAAGCGCTCGATGCAGGAAGATCAGGAATAAAGCCGCATCTCTGTACAGCTCTGCCGCTGAAAGGTCAACCCCTAATTCTCGGTTGGCGCTCAAAAACTTCACAGAAAACTTGAAACATGGAATATTATTTGCACATCACTGAATAATGAATTGCCACAATTTAGTTTATTTATTCATGAACATCAGGTACTTTCCATCCATTTATAGCTGCATCAAATGTTGAGGAACGACCCTGAACGAACAACAACCAGCTTGTTATCAAGAAACTCTTTTGCCCTGAGGACTTTCCCTTACCAGTTTAGCCTCAAACTAAGCGCTTACACTGGAGACTCCTTCCAAAATGGATGCTGAATTTGTTGGAAGGTCATAAAAATGACCATCATGACTGCATTTACAATTACAGTGGACCCTCGGCTCGCAAATGTGTTGGACAGTAAACAAATCGCCGTCCGAACTAAATTCCCAAACAGATTTTGTACCGACCGACGAACAAATTCTCGCCTGACGTACAGACAGCCAACCCACGCTTCACACCACAAACATTCAGTTCCGGTCAAACACTCGTGGTGTGAACGTGTTCACTGCATTTTTCAGTTGTGTTTCTCTGCATTTTTGCTCTATAAGCTTCATTACGGGTCCCAAGAAAGTGGAAATGGTAGTGAGAGTAAGA
>JAQMCW010000016.1:15666481-15676787 GCA_030068335.1 Chrysichthys cranchii | reverse complement strand
GAGGCTGAAACACATTCATTGTATTTACATTCATTTCAATGGGAAACACTGATTCGGGTCGCGAACAAATCGGGTCATGAACAGAGACTCGGAACGGATTCAGTTCGTGAGTCGAGGGTTTGCTGTAGTTTCTTCCAGCAAAGAACTATGTAGGTATCTAACCTGGATCACTGCACAAGTGAACATCTGAAGGATTGCATGTGTGTGCGTGTGTGTGTGTGAGTGAGTCGGGGGTGGACTTTATAAACTAGGCTTATGGGAAAGATGCACAGCAAAATCATCAATGTTCAATTAACACCCACGCTGTTCAACCCAGTCTCTGGTGTATATCGCAGATCAGAAGTGATCTCTACTGTGTAATGAGGTGTTAATGTAACGTTGATGATTCCTCTCTCTTTCTCTGTATGTGTGTGTGTGTGTGTGTGGAAACATTCCTGCACATGTGTTCATGAAGGATTCTTCAAGTTCAGGCGCTGGCTGGGTCTCCGTATGAGTTTAATTACATCCTCTGAAACGAAGCCGCTCTGTACGATGCAGGATGCGCTCGCACCTCGGCTGACCGGCTCCTGGTGTTAATGACATTAATATGGAGAGTGAGGAAAGCTGCGGCGTCACGCGGTGAAAATGAACACACCACCGCGCCACCGTTAAAGACTGAACACTGGCCAAGTTAACAGTGGCTCGTCTCATGCCATCTTTAATATGAGATTAGAGAGCAGGGAAGGGACCGGGTGTGCTCTATCTTTCTTTCTCTCTCTCTTGCTACACACACACACACACACACACACACACACACACACACACACACACATCTGTTTATCCAGCTGGCCCTGAATAGAAACTCTATTTATCAGTGCTTGCCGTGATACTCATCATTTACGTTCCTCATTCTTCGGGTCAGTTTAATAAAACACCAATTAAACCTTTTCTCATCAGCTTGAAGTAAAAAAAAGAAAAAAGAAATAAGGGTGCACATTTCTTCCTGCCTGTTTATGCCTCTGAATAAACGACTGTTCTTGGGTTTACTCTTCAGTCACCCTGACAGACTGTTCAAAACGTGTGGCATTAGCGGTAATGTGAGATTGTGTTACTCACTTTTACTTACTTTAGCTACTCAAATTATTTTCCGTTCACATATTTTACTTACTTTATTCTCTGACTTTACATATTTTACTTAATTTATGTATTTCCTTGTTTACCGTTCTTACTTACATACTTCCCCTACTTGCTTACGTCCCCGCTTTACATCTTCCTTCGCTTATTTTCTTACTTTACGTGACTTTATTTATTCACTCTCCAAGCTTGCTCATTATTTACTCATTGACTGCGCCGGATTGGGCTTAATAATAATTTGTGGAACTGCCAGAAGAACACATGCTTTCCCCAGTCCTCTCCTCGAGGCGCTCCGACTCCGTGCGTATCTTAAATTCCTCCACCTGCACATCTGATTCGATTTAATCAGATGCTGATTCGATCGAACAGGTGCGCTCGCGGTGGAACCTAGCCTATATGCAATAAGAGCGAAATGGGATGGTTTTCACAGGCTCCTCTGGTTTTTTAATCCTTTGCGCAGAAGTTTGAAAATGTCTAAACTGTCACGCGTTATAGCTTTATATCAACAAAGACGTTGTCAGCGGGCGGCGGCCTCTGAAACTGCAGCGAAGACACTTTCTCCCCTCCATACCAGCTCGAGAGCAAGCTACGGCAACCAGATGCAGAAAAAAAGAAAGATTTTAGGCTCACAAAAAGCTGACAGGAAGCACAGTGGCACCTGACTGAACCTCGGATGAGACTCGGTTGTGATTTAGTTGATTGCTTGAACCAGAAATGTAGGAGATCTGCTAAAAAAAAACCCAAAAAACCCCAAAAAACTACAATGATGAATACAAAGTAATTCAGATTAGTTATAAAATATACAAAAGGAAATATGAGGAAATGACTAACCCCCCTATGACTGGAAGCCTTTTGGAATTAAATCCGTGACCTCAGACACCTGTCTTGAACATATCTGCAGTTTTGTGGGGGAAAAGAAAACTCGACCCTCACATTAATACAACTGTATATTTTATAAGTTTGTCTAGATTAAAGGCTCCTGAGTGGCACAACGGAAAGGCGTTAAAAAAACAAATAAAAGTGCAAGTTTGAATTCTGAAAATACCAGGAGTCAGGGAAGCTTTCTGCCCATGCTTCTGGGGTGGGAGGGACTGCATGTTCTCTTCCTCCTGTCACTCACACAACACTAGCCAATCACGAGGGTTTGTGAGTTCGTGTATGTAGAAGAGGGTAGACAGTGCATCATTCCGCGTGTTTTACGCTTCACGAGTAATAGTTTGTGATCTGTTGGTTGTGATCGGCTGGCGTTTCGGAGGTAGCATGTATTAGCCCAAGCTGTCGTATGATGGGGGGGGCGGAGTTAGCTTTGAACTGGCAAAATGAGGTGAAATTGCTTGATTAAAAATGGGGTAGTGAGATGAATTCACAATGTCTTCTTTTGCTTCGTGCGATTAATATTAGAAATTCCAAAAATGGATTTTGTGTGCAAATATTTTAAAATATTATTGAGAGTCAAATTCAAATAGGCCACCTTTAAATCACTACGTTGTACAGGTTGCTCCCCGAGTTACGATGGCCCGACTTATGATTTTTTGAAGTTACAACGATGATTGCGATAGGCTAAAAATTGGAAAATATTTAGAAAATATTTAAAATTTGCAGGCAGGCATCGCAGGCAGGCCAGCGTAACAGCGTATTATATACGCAGATGTTCAGATGGCGCCCGGAAGTACGCGGCCGACACCCGGAAGTACGCGGACGACACCCGGAAGTACGCGGACGACACCCGGAAGTACGCGGATGACACCCGGATCACTTGCCTTGCGCTATGCCTCACTCTTTTCCACAACTCAGAGGTACCTTGTGTATCGGTGTACTGTACAGTGCGTTACCGTGGGTTTTTTTGGGATTATTAACAGAACAGCTTCAGCGGCGGCTGTCTGTAGGTCGGAGCTCAGTATTTGTGTAGCAGGGTGTTGCGGCTGGACGGAGCTGAGACACAGTACTACTGCCTCCACCAGGTGTGGACCTCTCTGACAGAAATGTGATTGAAATCAAGTCTTTAGTGAGTGTGCGTGCTCATCTACAGGAAAAGACTCCAGGGTCGGCTAAGCTGTGTTAATCTTGGCTGAGATACCTAAGCTAGGCTAAGTGGTTCAACACAGTCATTCGATTTACGATATTTTCAACTTACGACGGGTGTGGCGGAACGCATGTCCTTTGTAACTTGAGGACTACCTGTATTTTTTACTCTTCTTCACTATTGTGACACGCTGCGCTAGTGCAGTTCACCTAAAAACAGCACTAGCCATCTATCTCTGCTGAACAAACTAGCGTTGTATCTCAAATCACATATTTATGCACTAATAAATCTTGATCTGAATTGAAATCTTGAATTGAATCTTTGAATAATCTACTCCAGTGTTAAAGACGAACCAGTTTTCCTACTACAGATAGTGTTTAAAGTTTTACAAACCTCTCTTCAACCCCCCCCCCCTTATTCTTCGCCCTAGACAGACTGGGAAGCTTGGCCTGGAAAATAAAAAGCTGCTTCACGCCGTCTTTCCTGGAACGAGCTCGTCACAGCTTGCTGAAGTGAGGGAAAGAGTGGAGCACCATCGTGATGTCCAAGTGTCGCCCCAAATGACTCGCAGAATCATTTATATGATTACTATATTCATTTAAAGGCACCGAGGTGATTTTGCGCGTGTCTGGGGGACAACACGGACTTATTTGGGATTAGAAACATGATGTACGCTAATAACACGAATCATTAACCTCGCCTCACTATATATTCATCCCTGTTTTCACGGAAGAAGTTCGAAACTCTGTTCTCCTCCCGAACTTAACGGGGTCTTCTTCGACGCTCCTCTTGTGACAAGGACCAGCGCCAAGTGTGCAAACAGAAGCCTTTCTTCAGGAACCTGGACGTGAATGCTAAAAGTGGAGCGCACAGAGGCTTCCATTCAGTCTCGGCGTCTCAACTGCTGACCCGGGATCAGTCACTCGTCACGTCAATAAATGAGCCTTTACATTTGGACGTCTAACGCACCTGATGGTCGCATGCTGACCTGGGATCAGGCGTATTTGATACACATCGTGATCGTTTAAGGGATGAAAAACTGGTCCGGGATCAGTATTTGGAGAGTGAGGAGCATCAGCATCAGTGAAGAGATGCCGGGGCGCTGGGTCCTAAAGCCCAGGGTTTTTTTGTAAAAGTCCAGCCGAGATCATTCTGGGACAGATCGACACAATCATGTGATTCTGATTAGTTGCAAATTATGGAATTTAAACTCCTGGCTCTGATGAGAGAGTGTTAGAGAGAGAGAGAGAGAGAGAGAGAGAGAGCACACTGTTAATTCTGCACCGTGATTGTGCTGATCGTTCCCGGAAAGAGAAGCGTGTGAGAAATCACACGATGCCAACATAGCGCTTATCCACAAAGCACAACACACACCTCCAGCCTGCCTCCTGGGGTAAAACATGTAGAACTATAGCAGTGTTGAAGCGCTGTGCACACAGGGACGAGCGAGAGGAAAGAAAGAGGGAAAAAAGTGCTTACTGCAAGGAAAACCGCAAGAAGGAGACTTATTTTAACAAGCGTGATGGAAAGGGAGATACGGAGAAGCCGCCGTAGCTGTGTTAGGCTTTTGTATCTGCCAAATCACTGCAGATTAATCAGTTTAATTTACCATGGCAACATCAATACGACATCTAATCGGCGAAATCTTGCATATGAAGAAAACCTGACAAACACAAAGCCGTTCCTCAAAGTGCCCGTTAAAGCGTCCCGTCAGGCACGCGGTGTCGTTTCATCCTCCTACTTCTGCCGTACGGCACTGCGTACTCTACATTCCTTCAAACATCTCAAAATCTCCAAATTGTCATAAAAAATAAAGAAAGAAATCAATAAAGTGCAGTAGCCAGAATTTTTCACTCTCATAAGGGTCGGAAATCAGGCCCGCTGCACAAGTGGAGGATTAAAAACATAAAGAAAGAAAATCAAATAAATGGAATCGTGCAAAAAAAACCATTAACCTCAAATAGAACTGTAACTGTGGAATATTTTTGATTTACAGCATCCAGATTATTGCCAGGGAATCTATGTGACAATTACTCATGCATTATCATATACACAAGTCGGCCCATCCCCTCGTCACGATGGCCCGATTTAGGATTTTTCAAAGTTATGATGACTCGGATAATTGACCCTCGATTTCGGACCCTTCGACTAAACGACCTTCTCTCATGGTTAACCTTATCAGCTAGAAACGTTTACCTGAACCGGGCTCCGCTCTGGAGAACAGAACGACAAGGCAACCTCGAAAACGTGCCTTAAAAACAGGTCCAGGATAGAGACGCGGTTCTTATGCAGCCTTTCCAAATAAGACATCTATCCCGGGATGTCGTCTAACCAGGGCGCCTCTTTATAAGTGCATGTATATTTTGAAGTGTTTACGCTAACGCGGAGTTGTCCTTCGCGGGAGCTTCTTTTCAAACTGCTAATCTTCAGACGACAGACTGAATAACACCCCATCAGAGCTAGAGTATTGAAAAACCCCGCCTGCAGTTCAGCGACTCGACTTGTTAGAAACACTCACCTGCCTTTGAGTCCGTTATTGAGCTGAAAGCAACTCATGACTCGATACGTTAGGTCAGAAACAGGAGCCGTTTTTTAAAATGTTTTTCTTTCTTTTTTTTCACCTCCTCCGGCCTGCCTGCCTGGCAAACTCCTGACACAGGATGATGGGCCAAGAGAACTATGTGTACGTGTCTAATCTCGCTTAAAATTCTCATTCAAAGTTGTCAAAGGTGGAGCTAACCATCACTAACCAACCAACCAAACCAAACCATTTCAACGTGTCTCATTCACAGCAATGACCAAAGTGTTAACTGCTGCCCTGTTCACACGGGCCTGCCTACGGAACTTGTAGCGGGCGGGTAAACGTGTAACACATTGCCCTGCATCGCCAGGCCAATCGCTCGCCCGTGCTCAGGACACCGTACGCGCGCTTGACCATTTCCACAGTGTGTTTTGAAAGCCTGGAGTCCTGATCTCACCCTCTAATTGGCTGCTCTGTGCGATTTTAAATGCCAGAAAGAAGCAAAGTGGGGAGGGATAAGTAGATAAGTGTAGAGGTGACTGTTCTCTGTTCAATACGAAGCCCAGCGTGACACAGCTTCTAATAATCCACCCAGCAGCCGCGTGCTCCCCTAAGGATCCTAATTGTCTCGGTCGTCTCGCAATTTCATTATCGCTGGCGACGTGTAGAGAGCGGATTTTATCTTTTAGCACCGCTGTTTCGGTTAAAAAAAAAACAAAAAAAAAAGAAGAAGAAGAAAAAAAGAGAAAATAAGCAATAAGCGGCAGCGAAACGTGTCCGCGTCCTTGCTGCACATGCTTCAGAATTAAATAGAAGCGTTTATCTGTCAGCCGTGTCGCATCTGCTGCTTAGGAGGAACAAAAAAACCCAACAAATCCTTTACATCACCTGAAATGATAGAGGTGTGAATCACAATATGTTGGGACTTTGCTGTTTGGTGAACCAAGCCTTGATGGAGTCGTAATGGGCGCCTGACAAACCGGTGGGAGGTTATAAATAAATACGATGGGAAATCTATTAACACCGCTTCTGTAGAGACAAAACGAGACCCCAAGTGGATAGAGATGGATAGAGCAGAGAAGGAAGATGTGAAACGATAAGGTTTTGACTGGCCACTTTAATAGGAACACTGGTACACCTGCTCCAGTTAGCCAATCGTACAGCAGCAGTGCAGTGCATAAAAATAAATAAATAAATAAATAAATAAATAAATAGAATAAATATATCACGCACATACTGGTTTTTCGGTTAACGTTCATGTCAGACGTCTGAATGACCGTGGCGGGGCCGATGGGTGGGCTCGGTATCTCAGAAACGGCTGCCCTGCTGGGATTTATATTACAAATATACGATACGTGGTGCGCAATACAAAAAAAAAAAAAAAAAAAAAAATTTGGAAAAACGCAAGGCTATGGTAACTCAAATAACCGCTCTTTACCCCCGTGGTGAGCGGAAAGGCGTCTCAGGATGCACGACATGCTGAGACGTTGAGGTGTATCGGGTACAGGAGCAGGAAGACACGCCGGGTTTCGCTCCTGTCAGCTAAAAAAAAAAAAAAAAAAAAAAAGGAAAAGAAAAAACGTGGCATAAAGTTTGTTTTTCAGAATTTCCACATGAAAGAGACGTGCTGGTGCAGGTGAAAGTCTGTATTACGGTTTGGTGGTAAGAACTCAATAAAATCAGTTTTGGTCATCACTGAAGATGATTCTATTGCCAGGAATATTACAAAAGCCAGATGAGTGATGTTGAGGTTCATGCAAAAATAATAACAACAATAATAATAATTAAAAAAAAAACAAAACCCCAAAACAATCAACCGTCTCAGATTCAGACAGAGTCGATCTTCAGTTGTTCACTACAATGAACAACACAATCATGACAAAAGAAATCACTTACTCACGTGATTAACCACAGAATAGACTGGGTTTTTTTTACACAATGGCGAGAGCACGAAAGACGGAAACCTGAATCGGAGAGGCAGTCTGAGGTAGACAGCAGAGAGATGGAGTGCAGGATGGGAGGATGGAGAAGAACCAGAGTGCAGAAAGGAGACCGACAGAAAGAGACAGAGAGCGATGCTGGTCCACAGGTGACGTGTCAGAGGCCGTGTCCATATTGACTGAGAACAGCAACACGAGTGCAAAGCCATCCTGCGCTCTGACAACGAAGAATCGATCGAGGGCTGGAGCAATATGTCCTCCTGATGGCTTCCCTGAGTGTGTGTGTGTGTGTGTATATGATGAGGAAGCAACCATTCATGCATTTTTTTTTCACGTCCATGTCTCAGGAGACCTGATTTTAAAGGGGAGGAGACTCTGTCTTTGGCTTTAACGCACAAATTATTTAAACTCAGCCTCCCAGCTTCGGCGTCTTGTATTTGGTCTCATTCGGCCTTTTAGCGGCGTACCCATTAAACCAGGAAGCTGGGCTTCACCTGAAAGGAAGCGCTCAATAATTCAGGGCAACCTGTTTTCTCCGAGACGCTGCCCGGGGTGCTGGCTGACCTGCAGGATGCACGTACATACGTACGTACGACGCCTCGGGTCACGCTGAACCGTTATTTCGGGTTCGTTCGGTAACGAACATGACGCGAAACGCACACGGTGTGACCGATCCTAAATCACGGACGTATGGATGAGCTCGTCTGTTCACGGGTGTTTAACCAAGGGCTGGGCGACTTTACGCTCGGTGCGTTTTTATTCCATTTACGTGTTCAGGGACCAATAATCCACGTTGAATGCATCATTTACAGTGCTTATGCGTGGATCGTTTTATAATTCAATTTTCAGATTTATTATGCACTATACACTGCATACAGTGATGCGTGCTGGGAAGGGGGAGGGGGGCATCAACTGCATCTGCAACAGTTTTGAAACAGCTCTTCACACGTGCAGACAGCTTGATGAAATAAACCTAAGCTGACGAGAACTGACAACGCAATAATGTGGACCAAAAAAAAAAAAAATTAAACAAAATGCATATTCATCTAACGGCATGCTGTGTGCTTATGATTTTCTTTGAAGACGTGACGATTTTCACCTTCAGGAGTTGCACAGTGCGCTGTGAAACGTTACAGCCTCGACAAGATTCAAATGCATTCGGATTTTACATCGAAACACTGGATGCACACTCAAATGCTAAGGCCATTGTGAGAGAAGTACAGCGCTAATTAGTCTATCAGCGCTCCACCGCAGAGACAAGTGTCACATCTCTGTTTACAGACCACACACAGACCCGCACCACACACCCTCCTGCTGTCAATCACATGATGAATTAACTCCAGAGAGAGGGAGAGGGAGAGGGAGAGAGAGAGGGAGAGAGAGAGCGAGCACAAAATAACAGGTTGTTACGAATATATAAAAACTCCCAAACCATAATCATCAAACTCTGTTCAACAGCAGGAGGTTATTAGGGGCTACTGAAGAGAGAGAGAGACATGGAGTGAAAGAGACAGATGTGAGAGAGAGAGAGAGACACGGAGTGAAAGAGACCGAAATGAGAGAGAGAGAGAGAGAGAGAGAGAGAGAGAGGGAGACATGGAGTGAAAGAGACCGAAATGAGAGAGAGAGAGGGAGAGAGAGAGAGAGAGAGAGAGAGAGAGCATTAAAATGCGTCATGCTGATCTGCACACCGGGGAAGGTTATTAGCAGCCATTAGAGGCCATGCTGATGTGTCTGTATGCATGATAACCCACACTTTTCACTTCATTATCCTATGCAGTGCACAAGTACATGTGCATACGCACACACATACACACACACACACACATATATACACACACATACACACACACACACACACCACTCCCAATTACATGGGCTGTACGCAGCATCCTGGGTTAATTAATGAAGGCAGATTAGCACTCGTTAACCTCTGCAGGCTTTTGCTCATTCAGTGGAACTGTGTGTGTGTGTCTGTGTGTGTGTGTGTGTGTGTGTGTGTGTGTGTGTGTGTATCAATGATGTGCCACACAGGAACTTAAAGACTTTGGCATCTTTCAAGGAACTGACGGACAAATGCATTCTTCACTGAGACTGACAGACACACAGGCCACGCCTTCTTCAGAGACTGACACAGAGGCCACGCCTACTTCATTAAGCTTAACAGGCACTCAGGCCATGCCTCGAGTGAGAGACACACGAAGGCCACGCCCCCATCACTGAGACTGACAGAAACACAGGCCACGCCTCCATAACTGAGACCGACAGACACATAGACCACACCCCCATCACTGAGATTGAGAGAGACACAGGCCACGCCCCCCTCATTGAGATTGAGAGACACACAGGTCACGCCCCAGTCACTGAGACCGACAGACACAGAAGCCACGCCTCTGTCACTGAGATTGAGAGACACACAGGTCACGCCCCCGTCACTGAGACCGACAGACACACAGGTCATGCCTCCGTCACTGAGATTCAGAGACACACAGGCCACGCCCCCGTCACTGAGACTGACAGAAACACAGGCCACGCCCCCGTCACTGAGACCGACAGACACACAGGTCATGCCTCCATCACTGAGATTCAGAGACACACAGGCCACGCCCCCGTCACTGAGACTGACAGACATACAGGCCACGCCCCAACACTGAGATTGAGAGATACACAGGCCACGCCCCCGTCACTGAGACAGACAGACACACAGGC
>JAQMCW010000016.1:15627471-15640730 GCA_030068335.1 Chrysichthys cranchii | reverse complement strand
AGTGCAGTATTGTTAAGGGCAGTTATCTAGGGGGAGTGCAGTAGGGTTTAGGGCAGTTATCTAGGGGGAGTGCAGTATTGTTAAGGGCAGTTATCTAGGGGGAGTGCAGTATTGTTAAGGGCAGTTATCTAGGGGGAGTGCAGTAGGGTTTAGGGCAGTTATCTAGGGGGAGTGCAGTATTGTTAAGGGCAGTTATCTAGGGGGAGTGCAGTATTGTTAAGGGCAGTTATCTAGGGGGAGTGCAGTAGGGTTTAGGGCAGTTATCTAGGGGGAGTGCAGTATTGTTAAGGGCAGTTATCTAGGGGGAGTGCAGTATTGTTAAGGGCAGTTATCTAGGGGGAGTGCAGTAGGGTTTAGGGCAGTTATCTAGGGGGAGTGCAGTACTGTTAAGGGCAGTTATCTAGGGGGAGTGCAGTAGGGTTTAGGGGCAGCTTTAAAGTTTATGATTACAACAATGTTGAGTGTTGTGGACATGAATTCTTAATACTGCAGAGAGACATTTAGTCTTAACAGATTTCTTGTTAAATAAAGCAGTATTAATAAAAAGCCAGAGAAAGGAGGGATTTAAAAGCTGCATAATGTCGTCTGAATAAACGACCCAAATAGTGTAAAGCGCCTCGCTCAGGGACTGGAGCGCCGTAGGATAAACAACAGATTAGACTCTATTTGCATTACAAATGGACGTAAAATAAACAGGATACGAAGCAGAAGACAACCGTCATGAAACTCTTGCCAAAATGTCACCAAAACCATTAGTGTCCTGTACATGAAATATTAATGCAGGCTTCCAAAATGATGATGGGCTCCTTAATAACAAAAACAACCCGAAAAGAAGCAGCAACACAGAAACAAAACAAGTATCTAAAGTATAGAGTTTTACAAAGTAATGTAGGGTGGAGGACAGTCAGCATCAAATCTAGTGGACGGCACTCGTATTAGACTTCTAGTGTCTTCCAGGGGGACGTAGCTTCTTGAGCTGTCCTCTTTTCATCTGTCTCACTTACCCATTTGTAAAACCAATCTTTCTCAACCTTAGTGAAAGAGGCGTGGCTTCTGTGTGTGTCTATCACAGTGCAGGAGGCGTGGCCTCGTGAGTTGTCTGTCCTAGTGGAAGCCGTGTGGCTTCGTTTTTTTTGTCTGTCTCACTGAAGTTGTACTCTACCTGTGTGACCCAGTGAACAGGGCGTGGCCTCTGTGTCCATCGTGTTGCCTTTATGGCTGCCAGTCCAGGCAAAGTTACTTGTGGTAGAATCACTAACTAGTTGCAGTTGTTAGTTGTAGAACTAGAAGCCGTTCAGTGCTGGACACGAGCCAGCAGTCTGGTGTTTCTGTCCGTGCCTGCACCCTGCCTGTCCCTGTTTTGAAAACTGCTTGCTCCTTATGTTCACACTTGTGCTTGTGTTATAAATAGAGCGGAGGATTGATGAGAGGACAGTGAAGCTCGCTGCGTGGTGGTGATTTCTCCGTAGCGTTTGCCCAGACCCGGCACCGGTGACATTAACCACAGGCACTCGGAGCTAGCAGGCCATCACTCAGACGGCAGGAGTGTCTGCATTTGTGTCTGTGCGTGTGTGTAGGTAGCTCTAAATGAAAAGGCTGTAAATTATAGAGCGTCTGAGCAGCTAGCCTCATGTCGGCTTGCTTTTGTGTTTTCGTCTGCTCGTGCATGTGTGTGTGTGTGTGAAAGCTACAAACCCACGCACACCCTTGTTTGTGTTTAAGCTCGAGCACCTCTCGGCAGTACACACTCAATCCCCACTACGGCCCGAACGGCAAGCTACTCAAACACAGTGGCAGTAATGAGGGCAATTACACAGGCTTATCTAAATCACTTGCACACATGGGCTCAGTAAACACACACACATGCACATGCACACACACACACACTTCTACCCTTTTGTGCATCCACTTGGGCTTGGTTATTTATTATTTATTAAGCCAATTATGTCCCCGGTTATGCTGACATGTTTATGCTTCCATTCGGTATCGGTGAATAGATGAGGTGTTCAAACAGAACGCCGACCGCGGACGCACTTCCTTTAAACGGCATCTGGTCTCAACCCGAGAGCTTATCGGAACCCTTTTAATCGTCCCTTTTACTCCATTTTCTCCAGAAAGAGGGCTGGCCCGAATAGCAGTGGTGCAACAAAACAAAAAAAAAAAAAAAATTTGCCATGCTCTCCAAAGACCGCAAGTTTCGAATCCTGAAAGCCAAACTGCGCTTCCCTCTGAGCTTTTTATAAAACGATGTGGCTTGCTGGCTCCGTGTGTCCTGAAGGGAAGCCTGTGTGAGACTTTGTTCTGCCTGGTTGATAGCTGTTTTTTTTTGTTGACAGGGGAGAGCTTGCTGGTGGATGGGACTTGACAAATCATAAAATTCGATAGGAAAGGGTTGTATGAGCTCATTAACATGTATAAGGAATACGCAGAGCTGATAGGTCTCAGATCTGTTAGCCCTATCTGATTTGCCCCACCGTCATACAGATACCAAATGCTAAAGAATCTTACTTAAAAACATCTCGCTTTAATCAACAATTGGACAACAAGGTAATGTTTCCTCTCCTCAGGAGAAACCTGTGTTCGGAGACTCAGAGGAAGGTCACTGCACAATGTTGATCAATTCAGCAATCAGGGTTACGTTCATCGTGTGATCTCGCGACATTCTTCAAGTGACGTTACGATCTTCATGTGCGTCCATGACATTTAAATAACTGCTCTTGACCTGTGTTTTTCGTTCTCTTGTGCTTCTTTAACAAGAGGCGATTATGAGGAAGCGAGACTGGTGAGTATCCGAATGCAATTTATGAAGTGTTCTGCCGTAGGAGCACGTTAATATTTCATGGGTCTTATTACAGCAACAAAGTACTATGGAGAATTCAGAAAAACCCACTTACACGCAGAGTAGCATATGTATGTAAATACATACATCACACACACACACACACACACACACACACACACACACACACACACACACACACACATGCCTTCCAGAGTCATTTTAATTGCTGTCTCTGGGGTGACATGAGGAGTTGAATGGAAGCCCCCCACTGGTTCATTCCCTGATGAACACATGCACACACATACACGCACAAACACACACACACACACACACACACCAGGTTTGCAGTATAATGAGTGCTATATTTAAACAGCGCTCTTGCACTTCGACGAGCTAAACAAGGGTGATTTACTGTTTCCTTGTATAGCATTTCCCATCTTTGGGCTGTGTGTCCTATGAGCCTCCATCCTCATCAAACAAACTGAGTGAAACACACACACACATTATACACAGCACCAATGCCACGGTGAAAAGCTCAACAAAGTGCCTCCTGTGTTATTGTAGGAGCCTATGAATCCACTTATTTACTTCTGTGAGGCTTACAGACTAGAGTGTAGGGTGAATATGTAGGGAAAGTAGAGTAGAGAGGATATGTAGGACAGTAGAGTAGGGTGGATCTGTAGGGAGAGTACAGTTGGGTGGATTTGTAGGGAGAGCAGAGTAGGGTGGATGTACAGGAAGGCTACAGTAGGGTGGATGTGTAGGGAGAGTAGAGTAGGGAGGACCTGTAGGACAGTAGAGTAGATTGGATATGTAGGTAGAGTACAGTTGGGTGGACGTGTAGGCAGAGTAGAGTAGGGTGCATATGTAGGTAGAGTACAGTTGGGTGGACGTGTAGGGAGAGTAGAGTAGGGTGCATATGTAGGGAGAGTATAGTCAGGAAGATATGTACGGAGAGTACAGTAGGGAGGATGTGTAGGGAGAGTACAGCCAGGAAGAAACGTAGGGAGAGAGTACAGTAGAGAGGATGTGTAGGGAGAGTACAGTAGGATACATGATTAGATTTGGTATTGTCCTCGTGAAGAACAGAGTGAAGCCGAGCTCTGTGGAGAAATGAAAGCTCATTGAGCCTCATGAATAATGCAGATGGAGGTGTTGACCTTTCTCTCGCTTGCTCTGGTGGCCGTGTTCGGCTCTCGGTGCACTGGGCTCTGTATGATTACTCAGCCTTCATCATGATGCACTCTGATTCACACTCTCATCTCGGAAAATGCCACCATTTAGCCTGAGGTCCCTCTTTATCTTCTAAATCATGCTGAAAGACAAATCTTACACAGACAGCAGGAATAACTGTTTTGATCTCGGTGGCAGTATGAACGTATAGTGTATAATCTCCATGTACCAACAGAAGCACAATTCCTACAGGGGTTAACAGCACAGATTTTTTTCGTGACTTCGCCTTCAAAGAATGTGTGTTTAGGGAGACGTCTTCTGAGTAACGCACTGATGCAGTGAAGTAACACCAGCACACGCTGAACTTCAGCACCATGGATAGCAAAATCACCAAACGAACAAAACTTCAGCCGCTGGGAAAGCAACAGCACCATGAGAACTTCAGCACCCTGGACAGCAGTAGAAAACAGCAGGGAGAACTTCTGAACTTCAGCGCCATAGACAGCAGCATCAAACGGCGGATTTCAGCACCATGGACAGCAGCGTCGGGAGGGGCACAGAAAGCTGGACTTTTAGAACCATGGACGGCAGCATCAAATGATATTGGAGATGCGGAATCATGGACAGCAGCATCAGGGGAACGAGCTGGATTTCAGAACCATGGACGGCAGCATCAAACGACATTGGAGACGCGGCATCATGGACAGCAGCATCAGGGGAACGAGCTGGATTTCAGAACCATGGACAGCATCATCATCATGGACAGCAGCATTAGGGGAACAAACTGGATTTCAGAACCATGGACAGCAACATCAAACCGGCATCGTGGACAGCAGCATGAGGGGAACAGGCTCGACTTCAGCACCATGGACAGCAGCAGTGCCTGTGTTTTCACAGAAGACTGTTTTCAGTGCCATAGACAGCATCAGGCAAGGCCCAATCTGTTCCAGGACCACAGACATCAACAAATGGCCAGCCGTGCGACAGCAGTCACAGGAAATATTCACCAGTAATATCAGAATCTCATTATAGCTGCACGTCCGTGTACACAACACCATATGGGACACAACACCATATTTAAAACTGTGACACCTTTAAGACAGATATAATAACTTTTCTGGCCATTCAGCCTTTGACACTGTAAATAAACAAACAACACAGCTTGGCATGCTTGCTGCCAAGCAACAAGGTGTTATTTAAATGACTTCTTTTGCTTTCTCTGACACGCTTACCAACAAATAAGTACCAAATTCTCCAAGTGTTTAATCACACCCATAAAGGTCCACTGTGGTTGCAGGTTTTCATGCCACCACAGGTTCCACCAGATATTCTTAAATAGTTCATCTTGGCCTAAAGCTGGCTAACAGGGGCTTGACTGGAATGAAATCTGCAGGCACTTTGGCCCTTTATGGCGGATACGACTGGACTGAGACGCTGCTGCTCTAGAGACACCTAGAAGTCCAGCTTTGCTCTCACAGTAGAAGCACCACTTGGACGATTCTGTACGTATTACAGCACCATGGACAATACTGTAGTTCTTACAGCACCACGCTTTTATCTGCCTGCATTTCAGCACCCTCGACCACAATCAAATTTCATTTAGTCTCGATCGGTTATTAAAAGAATAATTTATCCGCCCTGACAGCTAGGAACACCAACAATCATCCTGAACCAGACATCAGCAGCTCCAAAACAAAGCATTAACTGAAAAACCTAAATGTATAATCTAGAGCTTGTGAAGGCTACTGGTTTATTTGCAATAATTAGATGATTAATGCTAGTGACTTATAACTAGCATTCCATTCGCGTTCATGTAATGCCAGACAGATGACAGGTGTGTTGATATTTGTGTCCGGTTTGGGTAGATACTTCTACTCACCAATTCTCCCAAAAAAAAAACAAAAAAAAACCCTGGTGCTGCAGTTCATTTTTTGAGTCTAACGTGTTCACACTGCAGAAAAGAGTGCGCTACTGAACACAATCCAGCACAGCTGCTGTTTTCCTGCTCTCACTTTAATATCACACAATATGGGTAGGGTCTAAGCTGAACAAAACCTCTCAGGTACGATCTCGCTTATTAAAAGTGCGTTCTGCGTGCTGTTCTTTTGGGCTTAGCGATCCTTTCATCAGGACTTTCAGAACAACCCCCCGCAGTCTGAGAGAGGACGAATCTACCAGAGTTCTGACCTAGGAGCGGTTTTCTCTCTTTCGTCTCCTGAAGTATGTGAGAGTGTTCATAGTGCGAGCTGATCTGGGGGCTGTGGCCCGCTGCGTGGCTTGCAAGAGGGGGATGACGTGGTGTGATTAAAACGAGAGGTGCAAGGGGAGAAACGCTGTGTGCTTTACGCATTGGCTGGTGGCCTGAGATGTAAAGAAAGATTGTAAATAAAAAAAAAAAAGCAGATGACACTTCCATTCCCCTGAGAGCCAGAGAGAGAGAGAGAGAGAGAGAGAGAGAGAGCAAAAGAGGTAAATTAAGGAAGAAGTAAAGACAAGAGCAACATAGTGGTAGAAAGAGAGAACAGAGATTGACAGAAAAACAGATAGACAGAAAGACAGACAGAAAGCAAGAAGGAGAGAGAGGCAGAGAGCACAAAAAAGGGAAACTGAGGAAGAGGCAGAGACAGGAGACAGATAGAGGAGACAGATGGACTGACAGAGAGAGAGAGAGAGAGAGAGAGAGAGAGAGAGAGAGAGAGAGAGAAGAGAGTCATTCAGAGTGCTGAGGAGCAGAAGGAAGTGAAGCATGAAGTGACAGCGGGAGCTCGGGCACTAAAAGCAGGAAACTCCAGAACCATTCACCAGGAAAGACACTACTGACCGCTCACACACACATACACACACACACGACAATTCAGACACACGTGCCACACAATGTGCCATGCTTCAATCATTATGATTTCTACACGAGCCACGCTAATACCTGCCGCGATATTGTTACTGCGCCCTCCATTACAGACATGCAATTATTCATAGAAACACATTTATTACCATTTACATAATATCAACCGTGAACAAATATTAGGCGGGCTTTTACAATGACAGTCCCTAATTGAACTCTCGATAACACACACTTTCTCTCTCTCTCTCTCTCTCTCTCTCTCTCTCACACACACACGAACAACTACTGCTCTGAAATCAGGCAATCAAAATCATTTCGCTGTCTGCTGACATAACTGATGTAACTGAGCTGGTGCTTTGTCTCACACACACACACACACACACACACACACACACACACACACACACACACACACACACACAGTATTGCTCACACTCGTGATTGTTGCTAAGAATACAGTAAGGTGAAAGACACAATTGCTGCTTAACGCTCCTTTCAAACACACAAGTAGCCAAACGTGTCTCTGTTGTACAGGTGCTCCCCGAGTCACGATGGTCCGACTTACGGTTTTTCGAAGTTACAATGACGACTGCGATGCACTAAAAATGACGTACGATATGTTCGGACGAATTCTGCAAGTACGCGGATGATGCCCAGATGTACGCCTCACTCTCTCCCGCAACTCACGGAGTTCCCTTGTGTATCGGTGTCCTTTACAGTGCGTTACCGCCTGTTTTTTGTGCACTTCAAGAGCTGATTTTAATTCGAAAGCAGGTCTTCTAAACGCCCCAGCATGTCTCCTACAGGAAAAGACTCCTGGGTAGGCTAGGCCAAGATACCCAAGCTACCTAAGAAAGGCTAAGCAGTGGTTCGACATATGATATTTTCCACTTACGATCGGTCCAGCGGAACACATCTCCATCGTGACTTGAGGACTAGATGTGTATATATGTGTTTATAGCAAACTATACACTTCCATATTTAGCTAGTTTACATATACAGGATAAAAAGCTGAATCCTGTGAGCGTCTCTTCTACCGAAGGAGAGCAGGATCTTGGCGGCATCGAGGCAAAGAACTCAGATGAACTCGGAACGGGCTCGGGAGCAACAAGTGGCTTTTAAATCACTGTCATTTCAGACAGAGAGGGAAGGGCAGAAGGGAGATCTTTCCTGGAGAATATTTCATGTTTCTCTCTTTCCTCGCGACAGAACCTGACAAGTGACAGCTGAAAAACCTCCCTCTCAGATACGCGCCTGTGCCTCAGGTGTACAGGAGATGAGCCGAGTCCTCGGCGTTAATATGTGCCGTTATTATATTTCTAGATTCACGTCACTCTGTAATCGTGCTTTTTTTTTTTTTTGCGCTGTTACACGAGTTCCACAAAACACCCGAATCTAAAATGAGTTTCAGTCCTGTATTCTCACTCCAGCAAATTTTTGCCCACTTCACTTGCTTAGCAAATCACTAAAAGCGGTCACTTGTGATGTTCACGCCTTCTTCCTAAGCTCTACGTGACCTTTCTGTCTTGGTGGAGAAGCCAAACGAAACGCGCTCAGATATAAAGGCCGATTAAAAGACATGTTTTTCAAAAGCAAACAAAGAGAGCCTCGAATCCCGCTGTCTCTCACGTTCGCTGGTAGTTCGCACGGCGCTTTATGTCTCGTTTAGTTACACTGCGTTCACCCCGCCCACTGCACCTCACTTGGTCACTTTCTGAACCTCACAACAGAGATACACGGGCTGCTGCACACCTGCTGTTCGGAGCACTACGCAGCAACAGTGCTTTCTTCCTTCTTGTTTTCTCCTCTGATATCACTGGGTGGGTCTATTCCTGCCCACCAGACCGCACACATCCCCAGTCACATGATGGCAACCAACCAAGGCGAGCGAAGGGCGTTTCCTCTGAGCTTCTGAATGGGTAACCTCGGAGGGGTGAAGTAACACACTCTGAGAAAAGTTAGAGCAGGATCTCACAGACACCCATGATTGGCTCGCATTACTGGAATTGACAGGGGAGAGAGAGAGAGAGAGAGAGAGAGAGAGAGAGAGAGTATGCCCCTCCCTCCCCGAGAACACAATCAATTTTTCTCTCTAAAGCTTCCAACCACAAACGGTCGCGGCATTGTCGGGCTTTGAACTCGTGACCGCATGGTTATAGAGCGCGTGCGTTTCCGTTGCACCACTCAGGAACCGCGCTGGTGTTTTCTTTGCCACATCTGAGCAACAAAAAAAAAAAATCACGCTTATGAGACCCAATGGGGGAATATTGATTTATCTGTTGCACTAAGTGGTTGTGAGTGACATGAAACATGGAGCATTAGAAAGTTCATAAAAGGCTCGCTGGTAATTAGCAGCGTCCTTGTTTTGTTACTCGTGAAAAAAAAGACTATGTAGCAACAGAAGAAGGAGAAATTAACAACAGTATATGAGGGAGAGAGAGAGACTTTTGTGAGTCATATATTTTAAGTACATAGTGTCCTCCATAGTGTTTTACATCAAATATATATCATTTTTAAATACCTTCTTAGACAGATAGATAGATAGATAGATAGATAGATAGATAGATAGATAGATAGATAGATAGATAGATAGATAGATGAATCAAGTAGGTATGCAAACACACAAACAGTGATAAAGACACAATAATGTTTAAAAAGCCAATTTTTAAAACACAGTGTGAGACACAGAGAGAGAGAGAGAGAGAGAGAGAGAGAGAGAGAGAGAGAAAGAGAAAGAAGAATGGATGCCTGCTGGCTGGCTGTCCACCACTGGGGCGTGACACTCGGTTGTGTTGAGAGAAACCCCTCGCCTCTTGTGACCTCTCATGAATTAAACTGTCTCTCATAAACCCTGTCCAGTGTATAAAATATACCTTTGCTACCCAGCGTCCTTCCCTCTCCCTCTCTTTCTCTCCCCGTCTCTCTCTCTCTCTCTCTCTCTCTCTCTTTCTACCCATCCTTGCTTCCTGACCTCCTCTACAGCCTAGCGCACTGGCTACGGAAGCTCCATGTCTGCGTCTGCTGAAGGCCTGTCCATCATTCTCTGCCGAGCAAGAGATAATCTCGGTCTGGGGCCTTTATCTCTCCCCTCAATCTCTCGCTCGCTCACTCACTCGCCCTCCCTCTCTCCGCCTCTCATCTCTATTCATCCTCCTCGTCTTCTCCTCGCCTGTGGTCAGGGGTCTCGGAGTTTGCGTCGAAGCCCTGATCTGGAATGAGACCGCGGAAGATGTTGAGGCGCGTAATGCGCTCGTCTTTCTCGCCTCCTTCCTCGGAGTGTCTGCTCCGCTGGCTCTTACTCCATTATGGATGATGAATTGAATTTCAGGAGGAGAGAGAGGCGGCGGACAAGCAGCTAAATACGCCGCTTGATGCATTTCCTCAGCTGAACACAAGCGTGCCCCCGGCTGCCTCGTTGTCCGAGGTGAGCTGTACTTACTATTCAGGCTCCTCGGATGTCACTGGAAAGATGTTCGTGCACACCGCGAGCTGGCTCTCATATCTCGGACCCTTTTTTTTTTTTTGGAGGATAGAAAAAAAAAAAAAGCTGAACGTGGGCATTGGTTTCGACACGGTGCCTCAGAACACTCGAGTGTCGTAGCTCGACCGACCACAAAACTAAACTTCCCAATGTGTAAAATACCCAACGACGCACAGCGCCATACATACTGGAGCTTCTGCATTAAACAAATAAGAAAACACACACACACACACACACACACACACACACACACACACACACACACACACACACACACACACACACACACACCTCTCTTTCAGTCTGGTTACAAATAAAACCAGACAATAAAAATGTCCATGACTGTGTAAAAGTAAAAAAAAAAGTGACACATTAAATAAACGCAAATGCCTTCAAAAAAACTGCAATGAAAACACTGAAAAACAGTTTTTTTTTATAAAAATGGCATAAAGTCTCCAGCGTACACAGGCGTAGGTTGGCTCCTTGGACGACATCCAAGTTTTTCTGCCTTTGCAAGAAAAATCCAGAACGTGATCCAGAAAGTCCTCCAAAATGTTTCCTCAGAAACGTGATCCACTATTTAATGTGGACTTTAACACCATATAAAAGACATACGTTTCCCTCTAACTTTCATTTCCTTTTAAATCAATATTTACAAATCACGTCTCTCATTTCAACTCCACCAGCACATTAACAGAGGAGGTTTAAGAAAGACATGCAAGTTAAGATGAATTTCCTGGGGGAGGACTGACTTTTGAATTTCTTTTTCGCTGGAGAAGACGCATGTCTCCGCTTCATGTTTTATCTTTTGCTCTCCGGGTTATCACGCAATTTAAAAATTGCTTTCCTTTTTGACTCTCCCTCATAAAACAGCGCCCGCTTCTGCTGCGACTCGACGTGTGAGGTATTAAGTTAGTCTTGTTTCTTTTTTTTTTTTATATAAATTTGAAGAAAAAGGAAGCGACGGGAAAAAAAACACTTTGCAAGCAAGATCATTTGCCTAAGGGCAAGTCAACTGCCTTTATTTTTTGATTCTCCCTCATATCAACTTGAACTTAAACAAATCAGGAAGGAAAAACCTCATAGCTGTAATAAACATACAACACATCGAGGAAATCTGGAACGCGTTACACAGCTTAAAGAGCTCTGCGGCGACGAAGCGCTGTGTAGATGTTACAAAAGGCCTGGTAGGCACCTGGGCCGAAACCGTGCTTAATCAGAGCGCAGAGAATGCAGGAAATGCAGGATTAGGAGAAAAATAAATAAATAAAACGAGTCCAGCAGAAGAAATCTATTAAGGCATTTTATAATTGTTATCGGAATGTTCTATTAACACGATTGACGGACGCAAGGACACGCCGTACCGCTGTGTACACTGAATGGTTTTAATTTTCCTTTAACTCCAGGCTACAATTATCACGCGGTCAGTCCCCTCCATGCCGTCGTGCGGCCTTTGAAGCCTTTAGCTGGCCGTCTTCAATAAGACTCTTTGTGCCGTTGCACAGATGTGTTTTTAATTTATTAGGATTCGGTGACTGTATAATGGCTGCTCGTTTGTCAGCCTGTAATTGGAAAGTGTTGAAAATGAACTCTGCTTTAGCGTTCAGATGCTAATTGGATAATTATTTATGGGGAATATTAGCTTTCGCGCATGCACGGATAGTGAAAAACTAGTCCTTATGACACAGGATAATCAAGTTGGCACACACAATCTATGAAATAAATTTTATAAAAGTGGCACGGTGCGGTGCGGTGCTCACCAACACGAGACAGATAGGTTTTTGTCTCGGCTTTCGAACTAAAGAAGAGATAAAAATGGCGGGGGAGCGTGAAAGCGACAGGCTTACTTTCCCGGGTCACGGCCGAGCGCTCTTCTCTGTGCTGCTCTGCGTGTCGGGGTATCCCTTTCCCCGCTCCAGTCCCTCGGCAGCTGTACATCACGGCTTTACGGCCTTCCCGTCGGCCCATTAAAGCGCTAATATCATGATTTACCCCACGGATCTGCTGCCTTTTTATGGCCGTCTTCTGCGGATTAGATTCCCTCCGCTGCTCCCGGTGAAACGTGTAATCTTACATCTCATAAGACGAAGAAGAAGAAAAAAAGAAAAAGAAGAAGAAGAAGAAGAAGAAGACATTCAAGGAAATTAAATACAGCTGCGGGATTTCTTGCTATTAAAAACCCGACGTCCTAAAAAAGGAAATGTGAGCCGCCAGCCAGACGAGGTGAGCTAAAAATATGTCGATCCCGGGGATGTCTCCTGAACTTCGGTGTGTGACGGATAAGAGGAACGACGGGGAACTTAGTTGTGATGGAAACACTATAGGTTGCACAACTTGACTTTTTTTTTTAATGTAGGAAGTACAAAAGTGGCAGCAGATAATGGTTTAATGCATCAGGTGAAGAAACATGCTGGAGGCAGTAGGCCACGTCTCTAACGTTCGGTACATATACAAACATACAGCCTCGCTGCGGGAAACAGAGCTCATTTATTCACTGGGATTTACTACCTAGGGCTGGGGGGTGGGGGTGGGGGGGTGGAGGGTTAGCACACGGCAGAGATGTAGGACTTGCATGGAAAAATGAGGAAAGTTGCACCGACTGACAGGCTTTCATGCAATGAGCCTATCTCGATTTGGATCTGTTTAAATGTTCCAAATATCCGTATCTGTATTCGGATTAATGCTGCAATTCCTCGTGTTCCGAGCTTGGGAAGTTTCAAGTTCATTTTCGCTCCAAACTCGTTCTGGGGTTTCAGCTCGGAAAAACCTATATGCCCAGATCGAGGCTGTGCTTCTCCGGTCGAGCTCTGAGGTTTCCTATCCTACAAAGAACACGAACTGTTTCCGCCTTTTAACAATTAGCAATGGGAAAGAAATAATCGCAAAACATGAGAAGCGCCACCATATTAGTGATGGGAAGTTCGGATCATTTTACCGACTCGGACCTTTGAGTCTCGTTCAGCAAAATGAACGAATCTTTT
>JAQMCW010000016.1:15557368-15570724 GCA_030068335.1 Chrysichthys cranchii | reverse complement strand
TGTGTGTGTGTGTGTGTGTGTGTGTGTGTGTGTGTGTGTGTGTGTGTGTGTGTGTGTGTGTGTGTGTGTTTAGAATGTCCTGTAGCATGACTTTGTTTTCTGTCAGTTTCGTAGCCTTTCATGTCCACGTGTAGCCTCTATCTCGATATGAAAAAACCCATGAATCATGCATTTGGGGGAAAAAAGGACCAGACAAAAAGGAGAGGAAAATTGCTCAATTTTCCAAATTTTGCGTGCAAAAATAAACATCGTGCTTATGCTGTGAAATTAAATACAGTTTTCCAGGACATTAAAGCAGTAATTTGGGGAAATTGGGTTCCGTCAAAAACTAGGCATTTTGGTCGAATCGGTTGGTGGTCCAAAAAAAAAAAAAAAGTAAAAAAAAAATAATAATAAATAGAAATATTCTGTCGGTGGACATGTAACAGGATTTGTACTGCTCAAACCCTGAAGAGCAGATATCTTGAGAGCCTTTTCCTCCCTCTTCGCTCGTTCTTTCCCTTTCTCTCCATCTTTATCTCTGTGCTGCAGTTTATGCCCACAGCCAGTGCTGTTCGCTTGCTGAGACTGAGAAACATCCCCAATTAGAGCCAGATGGAAGAAGATGAAGCCACTGAAGGATAGAAATGAGGAAAAGGGAGTACAACTCAGAAAGAGAAAAAAAAGTACAGGAGGCGGTCAGATTGAGAGAAATGAGAAAAAGAGAGTGGCTGGAAGATTGATATTGACTTTCCCCAGCTCTCCCTTCTTTTTCTCGCTCTCTGATCATACAAAACAGATTATTTTGAGTGACTTGAGCTTGTTCATTCATTCTGCCTGATATGAAAAAGAGGACGCTGATCAATTCGGGGAACTAATCGAAACCAGCAATGGACCCTCGATCTGCGAAGCTCTAGCCTCGATTAAGGAACAGGAAACTGCAGAACCTGGGCTCAGAACTGCAGGAATGCAAATAATAATAATAATAATAATAATAAAAGAAAAGAAAAAATCAGATCATCAGTAGGAGATTCAGGAGAGTAGAGAATTGTTAAGTTTCTCGATGAAGTCAGATGTTTTGGGGTAGTGAGTTTCCACATTAAGTTATTTATTACCGCATGAATGGCTCTGACGAGACTGAAAAGTGCAATTGAGGAATGGTGAAGTGGTGCCCCAAACACGGGCATTCACAATCCTCACGCCTAATATGGAAAAACGTGGATGAGGGAATGAGCAGGAACCAGACAAATGATCAGATTCGACCATGCTAGGGAGCGAGCAATGGAAAGTAAGAGCTCGCCAACGACTCTTTTTCAGCTTTCTCCCAGTGAGTGTGTGCTTTTCCGGGTTTTTTTTGTTTAAAGTGTATTTGCAATGCGCACTTGGTGGAGTTCAGACATCCTGTGATGTGAAGTCATCCTGCGTTAGGTGTTTGATAAGCCCATGCGAGTGTCCCGAGCGAGGCAGCAGGGTATTGAGTAATCTAACTGCCCCGTGAAAGAACCCGTTGCGTCGTCAGCCGGTGGCAGGACGGATGCTCAGGTACCTGTTTCTGAGAGGATTCGTCTGCAATGTTGGTCGCTTTGAAGATGGAGCAGTTTTTCCATGAGGTGTCAGCGATGGGTAGAGAGACCCTGATAACCTTTCAGCTGTTGTCCTCGCGCTCTGAAAGCGTGCAATTCCCACATACCACATGGTGACACAGCTAGTTAGGATGCTCCCCGTTGTTCGTCTATGGACGGGTTTGAGGATGGGAGTCAGGAAGTTGCGTCTTCTCCGCCTACGCAGGAAATGAAGGTGCTGCTGGGATGTCTTAGCTAGGCAGGTGGCGTTGCCAGTCGAGGAGAGGTCGTCTGGTATGTGAGCGTATTAGGTCTTTTATTAGATTAGTGTTCAGACTTGTCCACTGGACAGGCACAATCCTTCTTTTTACAGGAGTTGCAAACAGGATGTGCAAACATCTAAATCTTTACACAGCATGCTTTCAGGACAAGACATTGACACAGCGGGGTATAAATTCCTAAACTAACCAGAACCAAATACACAGAAAATAACAACACACAAGGTCGACAAACCGGTGAGAATACGGGACCATATCTGAAAGAAAAGTACACGAGAAGGGGCGAACCCATGATTTCTGCTATTTATTTGTGTTTTGTGTGAACGTTTGTTAAATTCACACCGAGAGCAATATTAAATATAATACGCAGTTCACTGAGCCGCCAGTTTATGAGTTATATATTTATAGTACCTAATAAACTCATAGCTCGGTGTGTTCCCTCGCGCCACTGATCTCTAAATATGTCTGCAGTCGAAGCGCAAAAAGAAACCCGCTTCTAGGCTTTTCTCATGAAGATCCTCTGCGACGATCAGGTCCAGGCGGCACCGGGCAGCACCGGGCTCCGACTTCTAACCACAACACCAGTGGGAGCATGACGCCTCAGTTTACACCATAAACATCGCCAAACTGGGCTTCTGATACATCCTTCAAATCGCACGATACTTTATAAAACAAAGTTGGGTTTTTTTTTTACGCTTATGTCATTTCAGGGAAATGAATGTGAGTACACCGACTGGACAAAGCGTGAAAAATGCGGAAAAAACTGATGCTGCAATGGGTTTATCGTGCAAACGAAAGCCTGTACGTATTGAAGACACGACTGCAGCATAATGTAGAAGAGCCAATCATGTTTTCATCTGCAAATGAGGGGAAAAGTACACGCGCTGTTTTGTGGAATATTTATTCTGTTTGGAGAGACTTCAAGTCATTTAATATTCAATATTAGAAAAGTTACTCGTTTGTCTTGTTTGGTTTTTTTTTCTTCTCTCCTTCCAAAGAACGCGTCAGAACACGGCGCTATGAAGGATGCGCAATCTGTCTGAACTTACCTTGGTAATAAATAAAGTTTGGATCACGTGGGACTAAAAGACCGTTTCAGGAGGATGAAAGTTGGAAGTTTCCATTGCGTATAGCTTGTAGAGAGGAACTTTGTGAAAGAGGGGGAAAGCGCGAGCGAGCTCATTGTGGATTTCAGGACGAACAGTTCTTTTCACATTCGATATTCTTCCGTTGTACATTATGTATCTAAGAGTGGTGAGGATTACTCAAGGGCTTAACAGAGGCTTTCTAGCAGTACTGTGGCTTCCTTATCTTTTATTCGTAAAGTTTTTTAGCACTACTAATAAACTGTTACTTCTAGTACAAACCCATGGTATTTGGATGTTAATAAAAATGAAAAAGAAAAAAGAAAAATGCCCACAAGCTCCCATAACTACCAGTGAGTGTATGTGTGTGTGTGAGAGAGAGAGAGCGATCAAGAAAGAGAGAGAGAGTTATAGAGCTGTACCGTGCTGAGAGAAGGCCAGGAGGGAGTCGTGTAACTGACGTGATCCTGAACCACCCTGTTAGATTGCTGTGTAGTGAGATGGGTCCTCACAACACTCACACACACACATACTACCGGATACACTTCTCTATCAATCTCCACTGAACCCTACAAGACAGAGTCAGGGGGAAAAAAATGGCAGCAGTGAAGCAGAACGCAGGTCGAACCTACAGCTGAGCGGTTCAGGGTTCCAGGTTGTGCTCGAGAACCCAGTAGAAGCTCTCGGCAGTGCTGGGATTTGAACTCGCATCGTTCTGGTTGTTAGCACAATAAGTTCAGCCACTGAGGATGATGTAGAGCCTCACAGCTCACACTGGTCATGTAGTAGTGTCTCCCTCGGTATCAGTGACAATAACCAATTTATATAATGTCACGTTATCTTTCGTGTGCTATAATAAGTTATAATATGGTTCGCAGACGTTCCTCGACATTAAATGTAACTATAAACGGACAAAAAGCACATCTCGGACCTCTTTAATAAATACACAATGCTGCTGTGGGCAAATTGCTAAGGTATAAGAGGAACTAGAGGAACATTTCTGAAAAATACAAAGTGTGCTTGCTCAAACGTTGCCAGCACCAGCAAACACACTAATAACTCCTCAAGGTCCTAGAGAGCGCCGATTTTGGCATGGAATTGCATGGAAAAGCACACACATGACCCCTCAAGGTCCTAGAGAGCGCAGGTTTTAATAATAAATTTATTCGGGAATAACAAACAAACGACAAGGAATGACGTAACCATTTGAACAAGCCAGTGATCATGCCCGGATCGGCACGGACATCTCAGAGACGGAATTGTGTCTCTAGATCGAAAGCCCTAGGAGGAGGAGGGGGCGGGAAAAATGGGTGAACGGAATAATAAAAATAAGAATAAGAATAATACTTCAGAAGAACAATAGTGTGCCTGCAGAGCAAGCACACTAATAAAACACTGATGTTGGAAAATATTGGAATATCGGAAAATAGGCGACTTCAGGGTGGTAAGAGTAGCTCGCTTTGCATCATACATGCATCATTGATAATTCTCCTATCATAACCCACCTTTAGGTGTTTTATTCCTTATACAGCGGTTCATGTGGTTCACGAACACAATCCGTTCCAGGAAAGTGGTTGAAAACCAATTTGTATGCATGCCAAAGCAATTTTTCCCATAAGAAAGCATTGAAATTCATTTAATTCGTTCACAAGCCTACCAAATCAAACTTTTTGTTCGTTCATTTTCTGGTTTTTATAGTAAAAACTTTAAAGAAAAACATGATATACAGCAAACCCTCGTTTTTCGCACGGGTTACGTTCCGAAACTTTCCGTGAAAGACGAAAACCCGCGATACACGGACGCCATCCTCAAATGCTTTTTTGTTTGTAAAATACTTTAAGCCCTAAATGATCCTCCCGTACTCTTTAAACACTTTCTAGACACAATTAAACACATAAAGAACACATTTGCGAGCATATAGCGAGGTGAATTTTGCGTAGAATTCGTAGAAACATCACCAGTACTGCTACGGGTGAAGAACTGGGATGTTGGTGAATGCTGGTTGCTCCTTGCTGGTTGCGTGCGCGTCGTAGCCAGCAGCCAATCACAACCAAGGTTAAATGAATCGGGCATTCCGATTGGCCTAAATAAAATCTGCGAATAGCCGGGGGCGCAAAATGTGCACCACGATATAGCAGGGTATTCCTGTGGTATAAAAAATGCCTTAATAATAAAAGAAACATATTATCTAAAGTAGAAAACACATACAGTAGTGTAGTGTAGTAGGAGTTCAGGTGTGAAGGAATGGAAAAGAGGGGGTTGGGGGGCTACTGTTGGAGCTTTAAGGCTATAAAGCCCTGAGAGTGCGTCTGAACACCGCTAATGGCTGCTAGAGAGCGATACGTACGCATTGTCTCAGTGTATGGGGGCTTGGGTTGACGTAGTGCTAGGATGGCGTCGCTCAAGGAATCTGTTCATCAAACAAATTTGATACCTGAACCAATATAGTTCTTGACGAAATTTTTGGTTGCGAACCCAAATTGTCCGTCGGCCACAGCGTTCGTGAACCGCAGGCACCACTGTATATTTATTACAACTACAATTAACTAGTTACAAGGTAACAATTCACAATTTGTAACCGCCGCATCGAGTTATGACACACAGATCTAAATATGTCCATGGTCTTCATTTGACAGCCAGGTAAAGGTGACACTTGTGGGACGTTCTGGGTTAAGACACACACCCACACCCACGTACATACACATCACAAACAAACTACATCTCTCTGCTCTACATTGACTTATTGCTGTCAACGAGTGCAATCTGACAGCACTGCACTTACCTCCATTTCCACATGACTACAAAACACAAAACACAAAACACACTCCGATTCGGGATGCCTCATGCCGGGTTTGACCCCCGTTTCAAATCCACGTCATTCCAGCGCCGTACAACATCCTACGGGGGAAAGATCGGCTGTCTGATTTCTTGTCATTCTTTCTATGTTTTGCTATGTGAAAGCCTTTCTTTTTTTTTTCTCAGAGCCTGAGAGAGAAAAGCAAGGAACCCTCATTATGGGTTGTAGGAGGACATTTTAGATAGACAGACAGAAAAAGAGCCAGAGAGAGAGAGAATGAAAGGGAGACAGCATGCTTTCAGTTCTCTGATTAGAGATAAAGCTGTGCGCTCTCTCTATTGTCCTATTGCTTTATGGCTCCACTATTGTGTATTGTTGTATGTTGTGTAGAATAGACAGGTCATTACTTTGTGTCCTGAACCCAAGTATAGATGTTCATGCACCCAACTCAACTCTAGCCTCATGATAGAATCTTTTCACTCACATGGTGCTGGTTCTGATTCTGGGGATGGTAGACAATTTTGACTCATTCTCCACTTCGGCAACTGGCGCCAAGACCTCGGGACATCAAGAACTTAGAGGAAGCATCCTTTTATTATTTCCATAATTGCGTACCGTGGTGTCTCAGGTACTATTGTGAACTCACAGCTCGTGGGTCCCTGGTTTGATCCTGAACTTGGGTTACAGTGTTCTGTTTCACCACATGGTACCCCTGGAGTTTCCTCTGGTTTCTCTGGGTTTTCCTCCCAACTTCAAAAACACAGCAGTAGGTCTATATGCTAAGTAACCCTTCGTAGTGCCCTGGTTCCCATGGTACGCTCTGGATCCTTTGCGATGACCAAGCTAAAGTGTTTTCTGTGTGTTCCACCTCTCCCCAACTTACGAACCAGTTACGTTCCGGAACGCTATTCGCATACTGAATAGTTCATAAGTCGTTATTTTGCCATTTTCCTATCGTTACGATCTGTATTATTATTATCCTTAGTATTCTTTTTATTCTTATTGTTATCTGTAACATTATTATCACTCTCGGGCGGCGTGTGGTGCTGCCTGGTGTGGGTTATGGCAAAACGTTGGACTACGCAGAAGGCACGCAAATCAAAATTCGGACTTGTGGAAGTATTGCAGACATGATTTTAACTTGCGCCGCAGTCTGCTCGTACGTCCGAATGTTCGTAAGTCGGATGATTGTAAGTAGGGTAGTGTCTGTATTGTGTATTGTGTGCCAGTGTTTTGGTGTGTACTGGTATTCTCCCATCCGCTGTACGCAGGTGCTCCCCTAGTTACGATGGCCCGACTTACGATTTTTCAAAGTTATGATGACGATTGTGATACGTAAAATATTTAGAAACTATTTAAGATTTCCGGGCAGGCCAGCGTAAGAGTGTATGACATACGATACGTTCGGACGACGCCCGGAAGGACGCAGATGACACCCGGATGTACACGGACGACGCCCGTATGTACCCATCACCTGCCTTCTCTCCCGCATCTCACGGAGTTAACTTGTGTATCAGTGTACTGTACAGTGCTTTACCGCATGTTTGTTTGTGTGCTTCAAGAGCTAATTTTAATTCAAAAGCATGTCTTCTAAGCGTCCAGCATGTCATTTCCTACAGGAAAAGACTCCTGGGTAGGCTAGGCTAAGCTACCTAAGCTACCTAAGCTAGGCTAAGCAGTGGTTCGACATACAATATTTTCCACTTATGATGGCTCTAGCGGAACGCATTTCCATCATAACTTAGGGACTACCTGTATAAGGTACAACCTGGAGACTACCTGTACAGGGGACTACCTGTATACCTGTATAAAGTGAAGGAAAGGACAAGACCAAGGGGGGGCTGGGGGGCTACTGTTTGAACTTTATGGCTATGAAGCGCTGAGAGCGCGTCTGAACACCGCTAACGGCTGCTAGAGACCGATACGTACGCATGGTCTCAGTGCGTGGGGGCTTGGGATGACGTAGCGTTAGGATGGCGTCGGTCAAGGTATCTGTTCGTCGACCAAATTTTATACGCGAACCAATGCATTTTATTGACAAAAATTTGAATTATCTGTTGATCTGTTGATCTCATACGAAACCCCAAAAGGTTTCCCAACACAAAAACGTGCAATATATTTCCCTTAGACATGACATTATTTCATGACATCTCCATTGGTGTAAAGGTCTTTTCACCCACAGCTCGAAGAAACACCTACAAAAAAGCAACTATATACTGTATCTATAAAGGCATCGATGTACTGCCATCGTTATGGCTCTAATGCTTCGTTGTATTTCACAGGACAACTACAACATCAAGCTGTCGCCGGCAATGTAGAGCTTGGCAGCACTCACGTTTTTTTTTTTTTAAAACACCCCCTGTCCCCCTCCCTCCAACCGATGTTCTTTATTGCCATGTAGTAGATCGTGAAACGCACATAAACAAGATCTGTGCTGTGTGGTCGGCATGGTGCATCGTAAATTACGCCGCAGCGCTGTCACACCTCAGGCAATCGGAGACACAATGCCTCATAAGCCAAGTGTCATTCAAATCATGTGGCAGGAATATAGATTTGTGCATTGCTCTGCTTCTTCTTCTTCTTCTACTTCTTCAGGAATGTGCACTATAGAGTATGTATACATGTCTGGGTCTGGACAGTAGGGACTTTGAGGTTAATCAGCTATCAGTGGGATTCATCTGCCCATCGTGTGAATCATTAGCGTTTAGAGTCTGCTGACCTCTGTGAGTTTAGACTCATGTGAGTCACCGCATGGAGTAATATATGAGGTACCTGAAACACAGTGGCTTGGTGTGTGAGTGAACGAGAACAATCGAAAGTAAACAGTCATCATTTGGACATTGTTTGATGCCATCGGTGCTAAAAGACTCATCATTTACAGGCTGAGTTGTGCTGTGATGGAAACATCTGAAACAAGTATAATCAGATAATGGAAATGTTAAGAGCTGTTTCAGGAGCGTCCATTTTGCACTCGTTGCTTCCTGTTTTCTGGCTGCACTTTCTAATTGCTTGGTCCAGGTTTCCATTTCCAATTTCCTGTTTCTCCTGCTTCACCTCTGCCCAACTGCTCCCCCTGATCACTGTTTCCATTTGTCCCTTGTCAAAAGTCTTGGGTTTTTTCTCGCCTATTAATCAATATGTTTCCCATTCTTCATTAGTATGCGTTCTGTCCAAAGACGTGCGTGTTAATCTGTGACTTTGCCTTCTACTTTTCTCGTTCCTGATTATCCCGAGGTCAGGGGGAATCTCGACCAAAGAGACCATGCCCTTGCATGACCCTGTCTGGCTCTTAATGTTCAACGGTTAGGTACACACAGCCTAAAACACCTGGACTGTTTTAGCTACAGTAGGCTCTTCCTTTGCTCTTTTTTTATTTTTTTTTATTTTTTGTAGATTCGAGTGTTCCATCTTCTCATCTCTGACTTGATCCCGGCTTTAAACTCTCTTTGGATTCAGCTGAAGCAATAGACACCACATAATCTCATCTCAAGCACTGAACCCAGGTGATAACACCTAAAATGCTATATAGGCTTCCTTCCGCTCTCTATGCTCTCTCTGTTTGTGCACTCTTCATGCTTTTCTCTCCGTCTGTGCTCTTGTCATATTTTCTTTCACCATCGCTAGCTTTATTCCTGTTCCGCTATAGTCCTGTTTTTGCCCTTCTGAATTTTTCTTTCTCTGGCTTGTAAGGACAGAGAGGATTCTGGCTGTAATTAAGAGGACTACTAGTTTCACAGGTTTAGACTACCTGTCTAAACTTAGATGGCTCACTGAATCATGAGTTCAAAGCCCAACGCCGCCAAGCTGCCACTATTGGGCGCTAGAGCATGGCTCTTAACTGCCAACTGGTGAGTTGCATCTGCTATATGGAATTAAATGTCATTCTAAGGTTCAGCCAAAAAAATAAATAAATAAATAATAAAAAAAAAAAGGTAGAACAAATAATCAGAACAAATCTTTGGAAAATCTGAGGCCACGAAAATCAAAACACAGGTAAAATGTCCACACTTTTGCAAAGAATTGCTGAGAAGATGAACGACAAGCAGACGGTAATGGTTTGTGGATGTGACCGATCAAATCCCCATTTCAGGCAAGTGGCTCCTGAAGCTGAAAAACCTCAGGGGTCTGGGAGTAAGGCAGACAAACGGATCACTGTGGGATCTACTAATAAGCTATGGATCAAGAATGTCATGGGGGTTGACCTGCAAGTGATCCTATAAGTCTTATCTCTTGCACTGTACAAGGAAATCCATGTACTTTGAGTGGAAGGGGTAGTTGTTCCCACTTTCCCAGAGTCCTAAGAAATGTGCTTATCTTTATCAATATCATATATTTTTTTTTATCCAAGGGGATAAAAACCTCACAATATGGGGTTTTGTTAGGTGACTGTGGCCCTGCGACAACATGGCCTCGATGCACTGACCTCAAGAATGTATAACAGGAAGCGCTCGGGATGTTTCAAAGATGGTACGTGAGCAATGACTATAAGTGGCTTTGCCCAATGTAAATAAATTAGGCTTATCGTTGAGAAGTGAGCCAAAAATGATAATGAACCAGCAGTGGAAGATTGAGAACCTCAGGGATCTTTGTTACTCTCTAAGGGGCAAGGGATTTTTGGCCATTTTGCAAGTATACTATACCTTTTTCTTCCTCATCTGGATGCCTTGTGTAATGAGTACTTACTAAAGGGATGGTATGGATCTGTGGAATGATCTATTCTCCAGGTTGACATCCAGACTATTCAGTCCAGGAGGCATCTGCCTACCTGAGACACCTGAGAAACGTGGTCGTTCTCAGATTCTGACCTGAAAAGTTATGTAATATTTTAGGCTTTTTTTTTGGGAATGTAAGCTTTCAGGGGCTTAGATGTTATCTAGTCATGATTTTTTTTTTTAAAACAAGGTGGATACCTTAAGATTGTACTATATGTTCTCTGTCAGCACACTTCTCACAAAAACAGAGAGCTCTACCCCTATATGATTATCCCTCTACACCGCCTGCACTTTCCTTCTCGTACAACATTGACAAACGCCTGTAAGATTGACGGTGCACTGATGATACCAAAAGGCATCGGTAAATATTCATACTAGAATGACAGACTGAAAAAAAAAAAAAAACCAAGTGGCATTGAGCAGCGTCCATGCAACTCATCCATCTTAAAAGCATTATAATGAAATGCCTTTTAACTCGGCTGAAAAATTCCCATGAAACCAAATGCTAAATGGGATTTTTTCCCCCCCTGAATTTGTTTGACTTGCTCATTTATTTACCCGTATCTCGGCAGGGTAACACTGGGCATCTGCCCTTGCAGCAGTGCTTTATATATATATATATATGGGATCAGGTTATGTCTCCTTTATTCATTTTACTCTTCAAACACTTTTTAGTTTGAATGCATTTAATATGCACTGTTGATATTGATCCATTACATAAGTCCCACTGATCTGATCAGATTTGCCAATCAAAATTTCACTTATTTAGTTATTTATTTATTTATTTTATTGTAGAGGTTATAAGTCATCGAACACCCTGAGTTTTCGTCTGTGAAGCAGGAGCATTGGGGAATTGACGATTATACTCTCACTCAGGTGGATTTGAAAGGGGCTGTTAAACAACGAGAAGGATCGGAGGGATGCTTTGAAATCACTCTAGTGGAGAATCTCTGTAATGGGATCATCTGCGCTCGTTAGCTTTGAAGGCTGTTTTTCCCTTTTTCGTGCCACCATCTAAACCTTTGACATCTTTGTGACAAATCACCTCCTAATTATTGAGCTCAGACAGGCGGGGGGGAAAAATCCATCCTTAGTCATGCACCAGTAAAGCTCCTCCAACCTACTCTTGACATAGTGTAGATATTAGTAGGTATTTCGGTAAAAAAAAATAATAAAAAAGAAAAGAAAAGAAAAGAATAGTTCCCTTGTCAGTGCTGGCTGTGGGCACCATTTTATTTTCAGCAGTGAGGCTATGACAAACGAGAATAGAGGCCCCTTTACAGTTCTCCTGGGCTGCTAGTCATATGTGGGTTTGGTGTTTGGTGTGTACGGCCATATCATTACTCCAATACTGGAAGTGAAATGTCACAGCACTAATATGACCCATGTCTTCACTGACATTCAGCATTAAATTCTGGGCAGGGGAAATACAATTTTATGTTGCTTTCGAGGTTCCTTTTTCATAAAAGTTAGAAAGATAGCCATGTTAATCATTTAATTCAGTTGTGTTCAGAGTTGTGGTGGATCCAGAGCCTTGCCTATAAACGTTGAGCAGGAGGCAGAAATACACACCACGCATGGGATGCCAATTGTTCACAGTGCTCTTAAGGAAAAAAAACTTTACCAAATGTATATACAGGTCGTCCTCAAGTTATGATGGAGATGCGCTCTGCTATAATCATCGTAAGTGGAAAATATCGTATGTTGAACCACTGCTTAGCCTAGCTTAGGTAGATTAGCTTAGCCTACCGAGGAGGAGTCTTTTCCTGTAGGAGACATGCTGGGACATTTAGAAGACATGCTCTCGAATTAAAATTAGCTCTTGAAGCACACAAAAACCACAGGCGGTAATGCACTAGACAGTACACCGATACACACTTCGGGAGAGAGTGAGGCATCACGCAAGGTGAGTTATGCGCACATCCGGGCATCGTCCGAACGTATCGTACGTCATACGCTGTTACGCTGGGCTGCCAGCGATGCCTGCCCACGAATCTTAAATATTTTCTAAATATTTTACAATTTTTAGCGTATCGCAATCGTCATCGTAACTTTGAAAAATCGTAAGTCGGGCCATCGGAACTAGGGGAGAACCTGTATATGAATATATTTGCATATACTACGTTATAAAGGTCCCACACTGGATGCACTGGTGACCCAACCAGGGTGCGTCCCTGCTGTGACCCCGACTAGAATAAAGTGATTAATAAAGATCGTAAAGGTAAAGATGAGTCAGTTAGTGTTTTCCTGTTTGACGGGGTTCCAAGCACTATCCCGTCACGATTTAAATAGCCCTTGAGGAACACTTTGCCTGAGAACGTGTGGTAGAAAGTTCTTCCAGAATTCTCGGGATGGTTATCGTTGATCCGCTCGTCACCTTTTCTGATCGTAAACACAGAACCGTTAAGAAACAACCTGAACAACCTTCAGTTTGGGCTCGACAGAGCCTAGGAGTGTACATGCTAGCATTTGTACTCATAAAGCAGCTCTGGTTATCTCATATATCCCCCCTCTCTTATGAAACTTACGCTATAAAATAGCCTTGACTGTGTCTTTTAGTTTATCTCAATGTCTGAAATTTGCTGCAACAAGGGTACAAAAGATTTCTCCCTTTTCAGCGCTAGAATTGTGATACATTTGAGCGGCATTGCGAACATTATTGACAAGTAATGCAGACAGATTAACAAGATCAGCAACAGAAAAGATTACCACTGAGCACAAACAACCTCAGAAATGAACTTTGATTTGATTGCAAACCCAATGTAACAATGTTCTCTCTGTGCTCCATAAAGAGTGACAAAGTCATTTTAACTTTCGATATTTCACTCATTTATTTTCATCTCTCAGGGTCCCTTTCCCTCTGTGAGTGAGTGTGAGTGTGTGTGTGTGTGTGTGTGTGTGTGTGTGTGTGTGTGTGTGTGTGTGTGTGTGTGTGTGTGTGTG
>JAQMCW010000016.1:15493064-15503530 GCA_030068335.1 Chrysichthys cranchii | reverse complement strand
AGTCCAAAGACATGCACAGAGGGGATTAGGCTGATTGGCGACTCTAAATTGGCCGTAAGTGTGAATGTGAGTGTGAACGGCTGTCTGTCTCTGTGTGTCGCCCTGCGCTGGATTGGATTGGTGACCTGCCCAGGGTGTAACCCCGCCTCTCACTCAAAGTCAGCTGGGATTGGCTCCAGCTTCCCCCTGAACGCGACCCTGAACAGGATTACACGGCAGAAGATCAGTGAGTGAGAAGATAACTGTTACTCCACTTCATCACCTCATGTCATCGGTGATTACGTTCCTATAACGCCATATTATTCTTTCCTTAAAGTGACTCGGATGAGCTCAGTTCCCTGAGATTTGTTGGACTCATTTGGGTGAGTACCTGAAACAGCGTATTCTCCCTTTCATAATTTGCAGGTTAGACACATATTTGTCATTTTCTGTGTTTAAAGATATCCAGGATCTAAAACTGGATTAAGGCAGTCTGTCTATCCAAACCAATCCCCTGTACCATGTTTACCGTGCCGTCTCTGTACCCTTTACTTAAACAAGGTGAGTGACACACCCGGCTTTTGCTAAACTAGTAAAAACGCACAAGAGCAAAAGTGCAATTTTTAAAAGATTACACATTCTGCCTGTGAATCGCTTTTAAAATCTCAAGGAGGCTGCATCTCCTCTATGGCCTTGTCTGTCACGAAGACATTTAGTACAGCGCGATTAACCACTTTCTTCCAACAACATGGTACTAAGTGTCACCCTGTCTCTCTCTCTCCCTCTCTCTCAAGTGTACTGAATATCTGAATCATTTTATACACCGTTTT
Organism: Chrysichthys cranchii; assembly: GCA_030068335.1. Classification (NCBI taxonomy): domain Eukaryota; kingdom Metazoa; phylum Chordata; class Actinopteri; order Siluriformes; family Claroteidae; genus Chrysichthys; species Chrysichthys cranchii. Next base: position 15,502,721 of record JAQMCW010000016.1, on the reverse strand, counting down.
TTGTGTGTGTGTTTGTGTTATTCCAAACACATTTACTCTCTGAAATATAGATTTATTTTCCCCCTATCATTTCAGATTTGATTGCTTGCCCATTTTCACAGCTATTATAGATCATTATTACCGCTATTATATATTATTATGTACGACAGCAGCTTTGACAGGAGTCTCAGCTGTGCGAGCCAAATCACAGGTTTATATTAATGCACTCGTTATCGGACGTACGGAAACAGGGACCCGTGCGGTGGACGCGCCACGTAAACAAATTAAAGACAAAAACAAATTGCTATTGTGGTGAAGACATGGACACTGATGCTCCTAATAACGCAGGACTAGACGTTTAACTCGTGCTACTCGAATAAAATCATGCTAACTAGTGTTTTGTTAGCCATAGCGGCTGAGAGGAGCTCAGTAAGAAAAGGGAGATTTAACTGACTCTCCATGTTAGCATGCTTTTTTTATTTTTTATTTTTTTGCCTTGTAAGCATCCTGGCGTCGATCCCCCCCCCCCGAGTGGGCATGGGATAAAGGGAGATATAGAAAGAGTGAGAGTTAGACAGAGAGAAAAACAGAAAGAGAAGCCTTTGGGCAAAAGCTAGCCAAAGTTTCAAAAATTTGAAAGTGTGCTCTGAACCTCCTCCCAGACCAACACGGTTGGGTTTGAAATGAAGATTGGCTTTGTGAATCCTTCATATAAACCTCTGAGCAACAGCAGGTGATGTGTTTTTATATCAGTCGGAGAGCTGCCGCCGATCTCGCCGCGGAGTGAGCGATGGAGTTTACTCTAAACCACACCCTGGGTCCTAGAGAAAGGCCGCCGTCTCGGCGTGGAGTCTCTCCTGTACTTTCTCTAGGTTTAGGGCCGAGATGTTTTTAGTTTGTTTTTTTAACCATAGAACCATTCTCAGATACCATTCTTGTCACAAAAACAGCGTAGCATGCAAAGTAATTATGAAACATCACCGCAGCACCAGGTGCTTTTTCTGACCTTCGGGTGATTTATTAAAGGAAATCTCCACTCTGACACACATTTAATATGTATACAGTTCAATCTCTGGGCACAAAAGCCTCCGAACACGAACAAATCGGTTCCCGACCCCAAAATCTGCCAAATTTTTGCACGTAATCGGGTGCCGGACAAACATAGCCCCGACCATTTTCCCCTTCCGCTTCGTACGAGCCAATGTTTTCCCATTTTCTGTTTGTGTATTGCTCAATTGCGTACTGCGTACCTAACAAAGACGCACGTGTCCCTTTAATCCATCAGACATGCGTTCATTGGCTGTACAGTAACCTCCTCACTTCCTTAACGCCAGAGGTCGACTCATGCAAGGCTCGTTTTCTTGGTTGTTTCTACATGCATACTCATAACTTCCTTTTGCCTAGAAGCAACGTTTTTGTCCTGATTTTATGGCATTTTTTTTGATTCATTGGTTACGCCCCTATTCTGCTCTGTGTACAGGTAGGCTTCCTGTGCCACTGAGTTTGCAGATTGCACATTTCCTGTACAGACCAATATGAATCTGATTATTTTTTGAGTGTTGGCTTTTAAGCTGCTGGCTGGTTGCAGTCCTGTTGTGGTGCTTACGCAGATACCTCGGGTGCATTCACTGCTTCCATGACGACAACTTGACTTTTCACTCCACTTTTAATCCCTCATTTTGCATGACCACTAACAATAGTTGAAGTTCTTATGATGTGCTGCTTCCTGTTTTGACTACCTTTGCTTTTTTTTAAAATTACTTTTTTTGTTGTTGTTTTTTATTTTTTCTATCATTTATTTGGTGCAAGTCACATGGACCTTACCAAATGAGTTGCATGTTATTCCTGAGAAATATATATATTTAACTGTATAAAAATTAGATAGTTATTTGCTAAAGCTAGCAAACAGATAGCTAGCATAACAATGATGGGTCAGTAGCATGCACGCATACTCGGAGAACTGTATACTAGGTCCCTTGGTTGGCTACTACCTCACTTACACATTAACATACATGCCTTCTTGCACACTAGTATGCTTACAAATTAACAAACATACAAGCATACTAGACCCGGTTGGACATGCCCCAAACACTTCCTGTTGGCGTTTTTTCCCTTTTTTTTTTTACTATTTCAGCCACTCTGTGCTCTGGCTATGCCTCGTCCATGAATGGCGTATCAAAAGCATTCAGGAGGCCCTTGAAAGTGTTCCTGCCACCACCTGAATAAGTCCCCAGTTGAGGTCAACAGCACTCCATCCCCCCTGTAAACAGCACGGGCAAAGAACTGCTTCCCACCCTGAGTCGTCTGACAGTTTGCCAGAATCTCTTCAAGGCTACCCAAAAGTGATTTTCCATGGCCTCACCAAATTCCTCCCAGATGTGAGTTTTTGCTTCTGCTACTGCCACAGGTGCGTTCTGCTTATCTGTATTTTTTTATCTGTCAACTGTGTCCGGAGATTCGCAAACAACCAGAATCCTTCCCCGGCCTCTCTGGCTCCTTTAACCACTGGTGTCCACCAAAAGGTTCTGGGATTGCTGCCATGCCTGGCACCAACAACCTTGCACCCAAGGGTCCTGACACTCTAACAGGCTTCTTCTATATTTGTACACTAGCCTTGCACACTTACACCCCAGCACACCCTAGCTTGCCAGCATGCACGCACTAGCGTTTTTGCAGATGTAATTCTGGCACATTTGCTATACTTATGCTGCATTCCATTTGGCTCAGAAGTTGGATTTCGGAGCTGGGGATGACGTCACCCCTGACATAACCGTGTTTCATTTGTACAAATGACGCCTCCAGGGAAACCGCTATTGTGCTCGCGGTTTTCTACTTTGCCCGTGTTTTACCCCGAACCTAATCAAAATGTGTCCCTAATAAGCTGATCTCACCCTATTAAACATAACCTTCACGTATTGAATTGGATTTCCAACTTTATTTCCTCTCTTTAAATTTTACGAGGTGGAGGAAGCCAGGTTCGCTCACTACCGGGTAGCCGTTAGCCATTAATTAGCAACACCACCTGAAAACAACACATTACGCGGTATTTAACGCATCAGAACATGGTATCAATATGAGCACGGATAAAACATGGACAGTGCTGTGTGTACACCTGATTAAATGAGACAGGAGTTTGATAAACAGTATAAAACTACAGCGTTCGCTTACTGCTCAGGCAGGGGGCGCCGTTTTGGATTTTGTCGGACGTCTGACTTCAGGGGGTGTTCCAGTTGACATTTCGGACAAGGAAACTCGAATGCGTCGACTTAGAAAAACAAATGGAACGCAGCATTACTTCCACGTCGTTGCTTCCACACTTCCGTACTTGTTAGAGAAGTACACCAACACTGAGAGTTCGACTTTAAATCTAATTCACAGTGTGTGTTAATTAAATTGCACCCCGTAGGTGTGACCCATACAGCTAGAAGAAAAAAATATGGGTGGATTATGAGCTCAAAATCAATGCAGTGAATGGAAGTGATTTAACACACACACACACACACACACACACACACACACACACACGGAACGACAGAGTGGAGAGAAAACCGCTACTGATGGGAATTTGATTAAGCGTCCCATGATGGTGCTGAAGCGCTCGGTATTAGCCGCTGATTCATTTTATTTATTTGTCCGTTTATTTTTCAGACTATTCATCTGTGAAGCTGCTCGCACCAACAGCGTGAAATCTGTACTCAAAAACGAGCCGACCCCTCCTCCGGGCCTGCCGTCTGAGAAAACGAATGTGTTTGCTGTGTATTAGCTGGGATTTAGCAGTATCTTTTCTCAATTTTCATTTTCGTTTGTCTTTCCCCAGAGACTTTCTCCGCGCTGTAGCCTTTCAGGATTCCACCTTAGCGGTTTGTTGATTCAGCAACCGAGCGTACTCACGGTTTTGAGTTCTCAAGCAGGGTTTTGCTAACAAAGGTGTAAGAATGAAAGTCTGAACTCATTGCCTTACTGAGAAAAAGGTGAATGAGAAAAAAAAGGTGGGGCCCTGGCTCGCATCTTCACCATCATACACGTAGCCCTGCTTGGTGCTCGGTCCTCGGGCGCGATGGAACGCGGGCCGAAAATGAAAAATCGATGTAGTATTATAAGCTACAGAATAGCACTTGAAGATGGAGCATGAGATTCTTTCCTCATTCTTCTTCTTTGAGCCCGCAGTAACGGCGGTGCAGGGAAATTGAATAGAGCCATTGGCAATGAGCTGCAGGAGAGCGGTTTGTGGGTTACAGTGAAGAGGAACGGATGAGACTTCTGAATCAATCGCAGAAAGCGCGACAGCGACACAGAGAGAGAAAGAGAGACAGACAGAGAGAAAGAGAGAGAGAGAGAGAGAGATTTTTTGCCTGAGGGGATGGAGTGTTTGGAGAATCAGACTATAAAAAAGGCTGTGGAAAAAGTCAGAACAACCCTGACACAGATGGCCCAATCTTGGCCCAACCTTACATAATAATACTGACACTGTTGCCCTAATGTTGGCCGTCAAAGTCCTATCACCACCTCCACGTGGCGCCGGCTGGAAACGACGACTGTGGAGAAATCGGCTAACGGTGAAGGCCATTAGTGACAGGCGATGCGACACGTTGGCTGATGTACAAATTGTCGCATCCCAAAGAAACGCCTTTCAACGATTTCTGGTGGAGAAGAGCATGCAGAACAGCGGACCCCGTGCTAATAAAGGACAGACTCTAGGACGAACAAGAAGAACAAGAAGAAGAAGAAGACTGTTGCCCTAATGTTGGTCCAACATCCTTAAAGGCTTACTTTTTATCAAAACCCTAATTTGCTCTTGTCCAACCACGATTCTAAAAAAAAGTTGGGACGCTGTGTAAGACGTAAACAAAACCAGAATGTAATGATTTGCAAATCCTTTTCAGTATATATTCAGTTGAGTGCAATGCAAAGACAAGATATTTAATGTTTTTTTGGGGTTTTTTTGGGAAACATACACTCATTCCGAATTGGATGCCTGCAACACGTTCCAAAAAAGGGGCATGTTTACCGCTCTGATCCATCACCTTTTTCTTTTAACGACACTCAGGAAGTCTTTGGAGTGTGGACACTATTTGTTCCCGTTCTTTCTTAATACACGACTTGCTCAACAGTCCAGAGCCCACACTGTCATATTTTGCGCTTTGTAATGAGCCACACACTGGTCAGGACTGCAGACAGGCCAGGCAAGTACCCGCACCCTTTTACTGTGAAGCTACGCTGTTGTAGCACGTGCCGAAGGTTCGTCTTGGGATCGTCTTGCTGGAAGAAGAAGGGACGTCCCTGAAAAAGACGGCATCTGGATGGGAGCACGTGTTGCTCCAGTGTTAATGATGCCTTCTCAGATGTGGTAGTTGCTCATGCCATGGTCCCTAACACACCCACACACAATAGCACCACAACTGCTAGGTTTTGAACTTTGCACTGTTAACAATCTGGATGGTCCTTTTTAGCCCAGACGACACGACATCCATGATTTCCAAAAACGATTTGAAACGTAGACTCATAACAAAAATACGATAGTCTGCCCTTACTGAATCAATTTAAAATGTTGCATGAATACTTTAAATACAATTTAAAATATCACCTGTAAATTATCACATAACATTGGGATAATTTTGGGCAAGCTTTGGCCAATATTTCGTCCAGTGTCAGGGCACTCCTTTCAAAACAAACCTGCAAACCACTTTCACAGGGCTTCACAATGGAAGAAAATCCTTCCCAAAGAACAACTTGAATTGGCATAAACAGGAGAAAAGGCACTGCATGGGTATAAAAATACACCAGGGGGTCTGATCAGATCAGAGAACATGCTAAATCTAATCCAAATCTAATCCAGTCTTGGAACAATACTCCGGGGGGGAAAAAATGGTAGGTGAACATGTTTAAAAATTCTTCAAGTATAAGTATGATGCAAAGAAAGAACAGAATGATCCTCGCTCACCTGAGACTCTTTATATCTAATATACAGCATTAAATAGACGGATGGCCCACAGCTGAGTGCTAAAGCTTAGTCAACAGAATGAACCCGAGAGCCTGGGGTTTCGTTCTCGCTCTGTGAAATCGAGCTTACACAAGTAACACTACAGCTGGCACAAGAACACCTTCTATATGTATCTGTTCCTCTTAAATATGGATCTCGGCCTATTAAAAAGTTCCTGGAAGCGGTGCGTAAAATTCGACGAGGAGCAGAACAAACATAAAAGGCTGCATAAGGACGAAGCAAATCCATCAAATCCGTCCATTTGCATAATTTTTTATTAGAAGAGGTCATATTAGCATGGCTCTTATTCTCGCTAGAGCTGTCTTAAATGATCCTTATGACCGCTCTTGACTGAATAATAGGCTGAAATATTTAAGCGCCAAGGCAAAACTGGAAGTTAATGGGATCATGCTAGCGACAGAGAGCGAGAGGGAGAGCGAGCGAGCGACAGAGGGAGAGCGAGACAATGGTTAAATCACAGTTATGACAGTGTATCGACTAAATATTGGTGTACTGTCTGTATCAATTTAGTGTTTGGTGTGTCAACATTTTAATTTTAACACAGATTTTATTATTTTTTTGGAGATGCATCACTTCTCTGTGCAGGAGCAGCTCATTCACAGCAACTGCCGACAGTCTCTATAATTTGAGGCTAATAATTAGTTGATTTAAAAAAACATTCAGGTGCTCCCCGAGTTACGATGACCTGACTTACGATTTTTCGAAGTTACGCTGACGATTGTGAGCCACTAAAAATTTTAAAATATTTTGAAAATATTTAAAAATTCGTGGGCAGCCCAGCGTAACAGTGTATGACGTACGCAGGCGTTCAGACGACGCCCGGAAGTACGTAGACGATGCCCGGCTCACTCGCCTCGCGTGACGCCTCACTTTCTCCCACAACTCACGGAGTTACCTTGTGTATCAGTGTACTGTACAGTGCATTACTGCGGGGTTTTTTTGTGGTTATTAACGGAACAGCTTCAGCGGCGGTTGTCTGTAGGCAGAGCTCCGTATTTGTGTAGCGGGGTGTCGCGGCTGGGCGGAGCTCAGAGACACAGTGCTGCTGCCTCCACCAGGTACGGACCTCTCTGACAAACTCTCTCTTTTGACATAAATGTGTTTTAAATGAAGTTTTCTGTGAGTGTGTGTGCTCTTCTACAGGAAAAGACTTCTGGGTAGGCTAGGCTAAGATAGGCTAAACGGGTCAAAGCCAGGCTGAGATCCATAAGCTAGGCTAAGTGGTTCAACACAGTGGTTCGACATATGATATTTTCGACTAATGATGTGCGCAGCGGAACACATCTCCATCGGAACTTGAGAACTACCTGTTTATGCTGTTCATTCGCAAAGAAAAAATGTCTAATCGTTGGGATAGTGACGTTTCCTGAGGGAAGACACGTTTATTTATCACTAATGAAAGGAGTGTCCAGGTTCAGAGTTTTGCCCATTTTTCATGAACCATTCTAATTTCCTGCCTTATTCATTTCCAGTGAGAAAAATAATCATAGACGCTGGTGACTAGACAACTGTTTATAACTGCTATATTGGACCTGATTGAACTGACTGGAACTGAACGCAAGGTGCAGACTATTGGCAGGAAATGGAATAAAATCTTCCATCCTTACTCAATGAACGGGACCAATCTTGAGAGACCCAACGAAGAACGTGATCTTGGTGTTTGGATTACCAATGACTTGCCATGGAAGAAACAAGTTCTTGCACAGAGTGCGAAAGCCAATCAGCTCTACCTTGCCATCATACGCCCGCCCTTAGGGTATGCGACAAGGTATGGGCTCCTCAATCGGTGGAACTTATTAGACGGATTGAACTAGTGCAAAGACGGGCTACGGAGTACATCCTTGGACTGCCATATATCTGTGATGTTAGTTATAAGGAACGATGAACAAAAATTCATCTTCTTCCCCTTTGCTACTGGCACGAGTATCTCAACATGGTGTTGTTCTTCAAGATCGTCTCTGGCTTGGCCAATATTGATCCCCAAGTCCTGGCATCTGCCCTTAGTCCTACAAAAGTGCCAAGGAATCGCAAGAGCTGCACAAATGGAATCAAATACATACAACCTTTTTGTAGGTCTTGTACATACCAAACGTCATTCAAGGTACGGGCAATAAGGATTTGGACCATTCTTCCACAAGAAATTTGTCAACTTAAACAAACAAACATTGTCTTCATTTAAGTCTCTCCTCTTCAAATACTACACGTTAGCCTTGCAGTCTACTTACAATCCTGACGAACCACGAACATGGAGGACAATATGTATTAAGTGCACCACTGCACGTAGCCTTGTTAAGCTTTTAACTTGTTGTTTTTAATTCATGTCACTTCGCAAGTGATTATCTTTGTATCATCTTTTCATATTTCAACATATAGGGGCCGCAGTAATCGGCTTCGGCTGTTGCGGCTTCCCTGCCTTAGATTCGTTATCATTCTTAAAGATTTTCTGATACTTTGTGTATGTTTATTAGTCTAGCATTTTATAATTATTATTTTTACTGTTTAATTATTTCAAATCCATATATGCTACGGCAAAGTTTAATAAAAAGAAAACAAAAAAAACCCAAAACAAAACAAAAAAAACCCCTGAGAACTTGAACTACCTTATCTGGTGGATGTTCCGCAACACGTATGCATGTAACCGTAAATGGATAAAGAGCTATGATGAATCATTCATTAATAAATTAAAAATTGTAACCACAGGCATGACATTGCTGTGGAATAACAGGAATAGTGAAAGTACTTGCACTTTTCCAGACAGTCACAGGTTTATAACATGTACCCTGAAGTAGTGCTTTACATATATACATTCAGCAGCTTGACACAATAAAAACAGCTCCAGGCAATATATGGAAATATATGGTTACCAGTCATATCAGGAATAAACTCCACTTTGGCTTTTGGCTCTCTGTGGCATGCACCTTTTGAGTAACTGGGACAATTCTTCAAGAGCAGGAACTGTGTCTGATTGTCCTGGGCTTCTCTTCTGAGTGGCAAAATAAAAAAATAAATGTACAGAAAAGCAACAGAGACACCTCATTAGATAATATTGCTTTCTTCCTGTGATGGAACGTTCACGTTTTTGTGTGTAATGCATCACACGGTGTGTTTGTTAGACTCTGGTCTCTGAAAGAAGAGTGTTGTGAAAGTAATAATGCACCAGAAGGTTCAAACTGAAAGTCTGGACATTTGACAGTGCAGTGAAACAAAGCAACATTGGTATAATGATCTTCTTAAAAAAAAAAAAAGCTGTTTGTACCTGATGCATTGTGCACTTTGGGCCGCCGTTCTTTCACCATCTTGTTTTCAGAGTTTCACAGAGCAAACGCGCTGCCATTAGATGAACACGGGGCTGTTTTGGAGTAGCAACCAGTTCGTGAGACAAAGATCTTCCACAAAAACATGACAGAAATAAGAATGCTGAGGTCGATGTGATGCATTTCGAACATTGTAGAGCTGTACTGTATTGTAAGACATGCAAAGCATTAAACCTAATTCACCTTAAAGGCAAATTATGAGGGATATAAAATGAATACCACAAGGAACACATTTTTGCACTTTTTTTTTTAACATTCAACCCCCAAATGACCAAGAACAGGGCCCGGTTTCTCGAAACGTTCTTATCGCTAAGTAGTTCTTAAGTTATGCCTTAACCTCTCTCTTAACGTTGTGGTACAATT
>JAQMCW010000016.1:15490108-15492656 GCA_030068335.1 Chrysichthys cranchii | reverse complement strand
TTAAATAATTTTAACTTTTTTTTTTTTTTGTTCCCCCCCCCCCCCCCCCCAGTTAAAGTTGAATTAAAACCGTCCGTTCCTGAAAACGATGTGCGGACTTTAATGTTGCAGTGTTAGAAAAATATTCACGTCTTAACCTGAATAGGAGTGAAAAAATATAATATAAAACACGACCGAAGTACCCTTTGTAGGGCTCTAAATTAAATACTTGACTCAAAATTCAAAATTTCAGGCTGAGAGTGTTACTGGAGGACATCACAAGATTTTATATTGCAATAACTTTTTTCATTTTTGTTGTAAATCAAGGTTAGTGCAGTTACCATATTACCAGTGTAGGGTCAAATTTTTGAGGCCCTTTTTGGATGTTTGTTGAAGTTACCAAATATGGTTCTTCTCCTGATAAAGGGTTAAAGTCAGATGGAGGAATCATGGGTAAACCTCCATGCTGCGCGTCTGTTTGGTGCTCTGCGCCAGGGCGAAAGCTCATTGCTTGGCGCGGAGGGGGGTGTGATTTAAATCCCGATTCGTATCGTTTAAATCAGGGGACTAGTGTTCGAGTTACACCTGAAGCGTAAACGGTACAGCTTTCCCTTGTTGCGTCTACTGTAGAACTTTGTCATCTGCAGGCGAGCTCGTGCTGCGAAACTGCTTCGTGAAAATACCGAAAGTGTTCCAACAGCTCGTGGCGACGTGCCGATGAGAAGTACGAGGATGAAAAGCGCTCTCGGGTTAAACATTTTCCCCCTCTTTCAGTTTCTCACACTGGGGTCTTGAGTTGAATATTTGATTTGATTGCTGTCATTTATTCACTTATTTATTTGTCTATTTCTAGACTTATCTAGAGATGACTGTGTGTGTGTGTGTGTGTGTGTGTGTGTGTGTGTGTCGCAATGTCCGCTGAATTTGTTTTTCTTGTAGATAGGCCCGAGACGCTCAAGCTCTCTCAGTCTCTTTCATGTCTTATCATCACTCCGAGATGCAGATTATCCTTTTGAGTAAAAGTTCACGAAATAATCAGGCTCGTTTATGCTGATGCAATCAGAGGCTCGGAGAGAAAGTTCTGGGTGTTCGAAGGTGTGACGTTCAAAGGACCTTTCCGTTTAAAGGCATATAACAGCAACACGGTGATCCTGACTCTTTACTTGCTTCAGAGGTGAAATAAAGAGCGTTCGTGATGTAAACATCAGGCGTCAACGAGACGAGATCCTGCGACGCGATTTGTTCCCAGGCGGGCCGATATTCTGTATGACTGCGTTCATGCTTTTCTACACCCATAACCCATGACCTGAAAAACATTCTCTCTCCGAGAGCACCGACAACACGCTGGGGAGATTGGGGAAGTGGGCGGGGCTTCCACACCACACCAGTTCATATCGGAGGGTTCGAAACCCCTTTTCCTATTCATCGATTTGGCTCAAGTCTCATTTTCCTGGAGAGACAAAAAAAACCCAACCCTGCTCTTTTGAGCGAATTTTTCAGCCTTGTGTCTCGTACCTAGCCCGCTCCCGTGGTCAACTGCCGAGCTTGTGAAACGTGTGAATGTCACCAGCTCTGATGATGAAATATTTTCAGAGTAAATTCCCCTGGGTATGGGGACTGAGTGATATTGCGTCCAGACGCCCAGGCATATTACTAGAAGTAGTAGGAAAGTTAGTCCCTTTATTTAGTGCTCATGATGGAAGGATCGGGTTAGAGGGGGCGGGGTTAGGGTTTGTTCCTTGGGTGCGTGTTGAAAAGCTAAATCAACGAAATTTCAATACCGATCAATAATGGTGGACAAGGGAACCGAGCCGACTGCAGAGAGCACCAAACAGGCTGAGTATCTGTCTTGCTCACTGATCTTCTGCTGCTTAATCCTGTTTAGGGTCGCGGGGGGAAGCTGGAGCCAATCCCAGCCGACTTCGGATGCCGAGAGGCGGGGTTACAGCCTGGGCAGGTCACCAATCCAGCGCAGGGCGACACACAGAGACAGACAACCATTCAGACTCACATTCACACCTACGACCGATTAAGAGTCGCCAATTAGCCTAATCCCCTCTGTGTATGTCTCTGAACTGTGGGAGGAAACCGGAGTACCCCGAGGAAACCCACACAGACACGGGGAGAACATGCAAAATCCACACAGAAAAGCGCCCAGGTCGACTCTGAGGATCGAACCCAGGACCTTCTTGCCGTGAGGCGACGGTGCTAACCACTACACCCCCGTGTTACCCCTAGTATGTGTGTGTATATTTATTGCATAAAAAACCAAACGGAGAACCAGACGGAGTTCAAGGTCATCCCCTTGCATCAACGCTTAACTTTTAATACAAAATTTTGTGCAAAAATAATCATACTTTTGTGTCCTTACCAATAACATTATTATTATTTTCATTAAGTCGAACTTGGTGCCCGTGGGGTCGACGGGGAGGCCTTCTATTCTGAAGAAAATCTATTTCATACGTTTGACCTTGCTGTGACCTTGACCCTGTTTGTATCAATACCAAAATCTAATCCGTTCATCTGCTGGTTACAAAGATGTAACTCTTCCGAGCATTCAACCACCTGC